>KZ061608.1:0-24587 GCA_002091835.1 Anopheles maculatus
ATCATCATCATTTTTAGACCGACGAGCATCAAGCATCGGTCCGCGGACCGTGTGGCCCACACGTGAAACCGAGTTGTGCTCTTCCCTGTTCTATGTCAGGATTTTTTTTTACTGTTGAGAGACTGCAACCAGCTTTACCAAACTAATACGATATCCTTCCGTTGCTTACACACACACACACACACACCAGCAATTCTCCGTGTGACAGACGTGACATATGGTCCTATCGTTTGGTCGGTTTTGTAAGGAAACCCGACGACACGGAACAAAAACCCGAAAAATAATACCGTTGGGATGTTTATGCTTCCGAACTGGAACGAAAAAAAAGGACGCAATTCTTACCAACACACACACACACTCGCGTACGTGTAGCCCGAACTGTTATTATGTTAATTTATGATCCAATTCCTACCTCGCTTTCCCACAGCACCCGACGATCTTGCTCGGGAAACGAAAACTCATTTGTCCACCACACCCTGCAGAGCTCCGTCTGGCTATACGCCATGGAAAGTGTTAAAACCCTGCAGGAACTGGTTTTTGGAGTAAATTAATTTGCATCCATTTTCTGTATATGTTCCTGCCCTCCCTCTCGTCGTATTACGCGTGGTGGAAAAACTGGTGGAGCACTTAGACCACACCGCCCGAACAATACTTCAACCTTTATCGGACCTCTGACGATCGGTTTTTGCAGTCCCGAGCGAGCAAATTAGCAAACCAAAAACCATATGCGCACGCACGCAAACGCCCTGTGTGCAGTGCCCCTTTGCTTTAAAGGGAACGAAACACAAAGAAACGTGATACGAAGAACCACAATGCGTCGACAGGACAGAAGCCGGATCCTTGCAAGGAGTTTCCTTGAAGGAAAATATTATGTTTTGATATCGCGATCGAGGTGATGAAAGGTGCCTACGGAAAAGGATAGTGTTACCCGGTTTCTTACAACAAAAAAAAAAAGCAATGTGTGTGCCTTTAAATCCCGCTCTTGGGAATCTATATGTGAGTCATATTTTATGACAGGACTTCGATGCGAAGTAAACCTCTCCTTTCGTAAGCAATTGAGTTAATCCGTTTCATTTAGCCTAATTGCACAAATGCGTTTTCCTACTACGGGTACGGTAGAAGAATTTACCCCAATTCTCATACGGAGGTTTCTCCGCACCGGGTCAAAGATTGGATCGTCCACAACGATTACTCTTAGCGGCATCTTCTTCTCCATCTATCTCTCTCTTGTAACTCGAGACCGGTTGGAAGTGTCACCTTACACCGCCGTTTGCAACATAACCACATCTAAAAGCAAGCAACAACAAACCGAGAGTATATTTCACATTTTGCAAACGCCGCAATAAAAATGTCCGCTGCTTTTTTATTAAGAAACATGAAGGAAGTGGCGATCAAACACCGCAAACAAACCCACTTGAAAGACTTCCCCACATATATAGGAAGGCTTCCTATATTGCTGGGGACGGAAGCAATGAAACTGTCAATACGTGCGTGCCTCTGAGCACACAAAAACAGCTGACGTGGTGTCACGAATGCACACACACACACACCTGCGCAACGACGGTTGAGTGTGCAATTTGCGATCCGGAATGGGAAGGCTTACAACAGAGATCGGCAACAAGACGGCCGCAGAGCCACTGCTACAGCTGGACGACAAATTTCGTGTCTTTCTTTTGCAGTGAGCCTTGGATGTGTTCGAATATGTTTTTATCTGATTCTTGACTGTTTTAAACCGGTGATCGGTTTTATGTTTACGAGCCATATTTAAGGGATGTAGGTCATGGCGTCTCCCCTAATTAGCAGCTGACTGGGCATTGGCATGTACGAGGTGAGTGTTTTGGTAGGTGAAACTTTGTATTAGCTGCAAAATTGGGGAATGAAAACCATGCTTCATAAGGATTCATGAAAACCATTCGTGGCTTCAAAGCTGAACGAAAAAAATCTTCTGTAGCATTGAAGTTAATGGGAAACGGATCCTACCAAACTCTAAAACTAGCAACAGACGAAGCGTGAAAATTGATTTTTATTTCATTTCTGTGCTCCGAGCTAGCTTCCTTATTAGCTACGCACATCTTAACAGCCGAAAACCGGAAACCGTGCCCTGGGTGAACTGCTTTTATTACGCTCGCTTCCGGTGGACTCCATATGCTGCACCAATATTACAGCGCTTCAGACTCCTCAAACGCTTTCCAAAACTTCAAAATGTGGCTTTACTGCTACTTCTTAATACCCGAACTAACGGATTCGTTCGTTTACAACAGTTTCAAACCATCTGCCTTCTTTATTTTCCCTCCAGGATCATGCGTGTAAGCCTCTGCCAGCAAGCTGTCTCCACAGTGGGTGTCCCCTGAGGGGAAAAAGACGAAAAATTCTCACCGCAAGCTGCACACCGTACACGGGCGGTTGTTATCAGACATTTGCCTGTATAACCACCCGCATCACTATCACAACACCACTGTGTCCGTGAACTAAAATCGAATCGAAAAATCAATAAACCGTGTATGTACCCAAACACCGCACTGTACACACATCTGCACTGATAGCGAGGTGTTTGTTTACTTTATAGCCTTGCTTAACCCTTCTAGATCTCAACCTATGCACAACTTATACCGCCTAGGTGGAGTCCTAAAAGCAGAGGATCAGTTAGTACGATCCTTGCGATAACTTGATCGATACACCATTCCGGTACCGGTGTACATGTTCGAAGACAAACAATACTTCCCTTATCGCGGCAACGTACTCCAACAGTCAATGTGTCCTCCCCCCAAACATGTGCAACTTGTCTTGACAGCCAACGGATTTTGCTAGTGCGTGGCGCACATTCGGTGCTCCATTCCAGGAAAAAGGGATAAGCGCACTGGCCCGACAGTTGCACAAGCAAAAAAAAGGGCTATAAATACGTTGCTGAGTAACACGATAATTGTGGGTCCAATGGGGTCCACCAACACCATCACCAACGCACAGCAAACGATAGTCATCTTTTCCATGAGGCCGTTATTTTCTGTGCACTGTTCGTCTCCTCGGTTCGCGTTGCCAAGCACGCGGGCAGATGGTTTTTTTTTTAGTAGCAATTGCACTCTTATGTCTGTTATGACCAAAATTCGCATAATTCCAGTGACAGATTTTATCTTCATATTCCCATTCATTAACACATTGCATGACATTCGGTCACCGCCCACAAAAAAAAAGGGTTCCTTAACCTCAAGCCAACGTGGTGTCCAAGACTTCATCCAGTAGTTCCTCAAAATAAAAACTTCTCTCCAAAAAAAAACAAGATCAAAAAAGAACCAATTATCTTCTCTTCAACCAAGCTGTCAACAGGATAACTTTCAAAGCTTACCTTCTTCTCCGTCAGCTTCTCGCAGCGAGCGAGGTGTTTGTTTACTTTATAGCCTTGCTTAACCCTTCTAGATCTCAACCTATGCACAACATATACCGCCTAGGTGGAGTCCTAAAAGCAGAGGATCAGTTAGTACGATCCTTGCGATAACTTGATCGATACACCTTTCCGGTACCGGTGTACATGTTCGAAGACAAACAATACTTCCCTTATCGCGGCAACGTGCTCCAACAGTCAATGTGTCCTCCCCCCAAACATGTGCAACTTGTCTTGACAGCCAACGGATTTTGCTAGTGCGTGGCGCACATTCGGTGCTCCATTCCAGGAAAAAGGGATAAGCGCACTGGCCCGACAGTTGCACAAGCAAAAAAAAGGGCTATAAATACGTTGCTGAGTAACACGATAATTGTGGGTCCAATGGGGTCCACCAACACCATCACCAACGCACAGCAAACGATAGTCATCTTTTCCATGAGGCCGTTATTTTCTGTGCACTGTTCGTCTCCTCGGTTCGCGTTGCCAAGCACGCGGGCAGATGGTTTTTTTTTCAGTAGCAATTGGACTCTTATGTCTGTTATGACCAAAATTCGCATAATTCCAGTGACAGATTTTATCTTCATATTCCCATTCATTAACACATTGCATGACATTCGGTCACCGCCCACAAAAAAAAAGGGTTCCTTAACCTCAAGCCAACGTGGTGTCCAAGACTTCATCCAGTAGTTCCTCAAAATAAAAACTTCTCTCCAAAAAAAAACAAGATCAAAAAAGAACCAATTATCTTCTCTTCAACCAAGCTGTCAACAGGATAACTTTCAAAGCTTACCTTCTTCTCCGTCAGCTTCTCGCAGCGTCGGGTCTTGCAGATCTGGTGGCTCTTATCGTTGCGGCATGGTGCGCAATCGCCACAATTATCCTTGCGCGAGCAGCCCACACATTCACCACAGCGCTTGCGTTTCTTTTTCGTCTGCAAAAGGAGAGACAATAAATGAATTAGATTTACTATTCAATTTTGAATTCCCTTTCCCACTACTAACCGATTTCTCGCCCGGTGTACCACCGTCGTCCGTGTCCATGCTCATCGTGTGCATCGGACTCTTGAAGTTGGCGGTGCTCGAAATAGCTGCCACCTGTCCCGGATTGCCACTATCGCCAATCTCCATCGCACTGCCCTCCGATTCGGCGCTCGATTCCAGCGACGAGGCCCTTATTTTCCGGCGCTCCTTCTTCCGGTTGTCGATGCGCGTTATCTGGGCCGGCGTACCCGGATCCAACCGGACGGATGTGGTGCTCATCTTACCGCTCGGTGTAGTGGGACCGGCGGCGGTACTGTTGTTATTATTGTTGTGATGATGATCCGACGGCGTGACCAGATTATGCTGATGGTGCAACTGCAGCTGAGGCTGATGCTGCACGATCTGTTGCTGCTGCTGTTGCTGCTGCTGCTGCTGATGATGATGTTGCTGCGCCAGATGGTGCTGCAGCTGGGTCGGTTGATGCTGGATATGGTGCACGGTACCGTTCTGCGCGAACAGCCCATTATCGAGCAACGGATTCTGGAAGTTGCTGTGGTGCAGCGTGGTACCATTGTTGAGCGTAGTCATCTCGTAGTCAACCACCTCCTTCTTGATGACGGCGAGCGTTGGTATGGTTTGGCCCTGGAATGTGGCCATCGGTTGATAGAGCTGAATGTGTCGCTCATCGATATACTGATGCTGATGATGGTTGATGCCGGCCAGATCGCGTACCGGAATGGCAGCCGGTACGATCGGATAGGGGCGTGAATTCACTGCCGACAGTGTGTGGAAGCCACCTTGCGGTAACGGTGGCAAGGGTGTCGGCGTTAGCTGTGTTAGCTGCGTAAGAGAACCTCCCGTTCCGGGCGATGCGGAACTCGGTGAGATCGGCACGGGTACGGCCGTTACCTGTGGTAAGCTTGGTTCCGGCGTTACCATTGCCGTATCGGTAAAACTATGAAATTGACTCTGAAACGAGGGCAGTTTTGGGAACCCGCCATGGTCGAACCCGCTCGGGGTGGGTGGTGGCGGTGGGCCCGGTGTGCCGGGCGGCCCGTGCGGGGGCGCCATCCGATTATCCTTGGTGTCCATCTCCCAAGGACGCGTGTAGCTGCCGTTTGAGGTCGTTTGCGATGCAATCACATCGGTGGACCCGTTCGTGGCACTGTTCGAACGCTCCGGACGCTGCTCGTAGTAGTCCCACGAGGGCTCCAGCTCGGCGGAGAACGACGTGAACGACGGTAGACTTTGCTGGGTCGTGTCGTCCGCGGTGCTTGCACTCATCATCGAGGTCATGCTCCGAATCGCAAACCGCTGCTGCTGCTGCTTCTGCTGCTGCCGTGCGGCATCTTCAGTTCCGCCAGGCGTGCGATCAGTTTTACCGTAAAATTGTTTCCGATTCTGCCGAACTTACACTACACTACTACCGTGTCTTTTCAATACCCTGACTAAACCACTTTCTTCACACGTAAGAACACTCGCGACGCGCGACTAGAACAACGAAATTTCACTTTCCCCCGGGGAAAAGATTCAACACTGTACCCACGTCCGGTTTTGGGTTTTACACTGTACTTTCACATCGACACACCACACGTAACACAAGAGCGAGAGAGAGAGGTAGTTCTGGTCGGAAAGCACACAACTGTTTGGCGCGCACCTTGCTTGGTTTCATAAATTTTTTGGTATGTAAAATTTCACCTCTCACTTACACGCTAGGAAAAAACTTGCTTTTGCACGTATAAAAAATAGCTGGTTGCCGTTTTGTTGGCTCTCTAAAACCACCCGAAATTGAGGTTATAATTTAGAATTATCTTCACTTTCCGTCCCCGCGCTGCAAGAACCGGCGGGCTTACTTGGCTATACGTTCAGCTACCGGAGCGACTGACTGTCAGGATAACTGCGATTAAATAGTACCAGGTCACGACGTTTGCTTCAATATACACCAATACACGCACACACAGTGCACCTTTGACGCGAACAAAAATACACTCACACACACACTCGCGCGCACGCTCCCGCTCATTCAAACGCGCTGTCACCACTCGCTTGTACGAAAGGCGTTTCACAATATGTGGGGAACGTTTTTTTTAAAGAATTATTTAAAAATTGTTGCTTTTGTTTTGTATCTTTTTGGTTTGTTTGGATTCGGACGATTCCTGAACACTTTGATTTTTTTTGTCGGACGCGTAGTACCCGTGGCACGTCACTTATGCACTCGATTGCTTTTGGTACGATTGTTGCAGTAATAATGCTGCGTATGTATAGGATGTGTGTACACGTTCTGTTTTCTTTTGTGTTGGTTTCTCTTTTGTTGTTACTTGTTTTAGACTCTTCTTTGATATTTTAAATACTAAATATTTCCTCTGTAATTTACTTTGTACTTTGATTGGTTTTTTGTTTTGTATTTGCTTTTGGTTTTTTGTTTTTGTTTGTTGTATGAGCTGGGTTTAGATGCGATTTTCGATTTGTAGATGAATCTTTCGTTCTTTTATCTGCTTTATCTTCACGGGATACAATTTTGTCGCCACTTCTTCATACGCTTTATTGTCGAAAATTACGTTTTTTTCTCGTTTTCTTCTGCGTTCGGCTGGAACCGCGTAGGTTGGTGGGTACGATATTGTGGTATAATTAACGCCTCTTCTCTCTTCTGTTGGTTTTATCTTTTTTGGTAGATTGTTTTCTTCTTCTTGTTGCTTCTTTTTCGCTCGCTGGGTATTGGTTTGTGATTTTTGCTTATAAATTTGTACTGTCACGTTTCCTTCCACACTGCACAGCGTTGATGTAGAACAGCTTCCAGAAAACGAGGGTTTGGCTTACACACGAAACGAATAAGTTACTACTAGCGATCTTTTGTAGCTTGTTACTGACTCGATAGATAAAAGGGTGCGCCTCTCGGTGCGAAGATAGGTTTTTCAACTTGAAGCAGTTTATAAACTAGAGTTGGTTGGATTGTTGTTTTGTTTTTTGTTGGGATGTTGTTTGTTTTTTCCTTTGCCGTTCCAATACGTTGTTGAATGATGTTTAACAGCAAAACAGTTGAATAATTTAAATAAATAAATAAGTTAAGCGACGACGATAAATACATAAATAGCGTTTTGGTTTACAAAAACATAAAACTTATTTTAGCGAAGCAAAAGGAATCTTTCTAAAGTAGTTTAACTTGACGTTTTTTCTTTGTCCGAAACCGTTGCAGTTTCTTCATTGAATAGAATATGGATGTTTGCACCGTGGCGCGAGTGACGCGCTTTGGGTTTTTTGCTTGCTGTTTGCGGTTCCGCTTGGCTTTGGTTTCACGTTCCTACATTTGCCGTCCTCTGCTGCATCTGTGAAATGAAAGGCACGAAAAGTTGTACATTAATATTATTGTTTAACGAACGCGGATAAAGAAGGTATGTATTCTTCTCATAGTATCTCTTCTGCATTATTAATAGCTCCAAACAACGCACACACATGTGCCGATTATTCATCGTTTTCGGCCAACTCCTTAACCAGTAAAGGGAGCTAATTTTCAACTATCGAAGCCCATCATCCCCAAGGCGCATTCTGTGTGTATTCTTAGCACACACACACATTAGCATGATCACTTTCGCACTTGCTTCCCTTTGCACCTTCAAGCAGCAAGAAAGCAACAACGTTTCCTCGGTAGAACTGCTGAATATTTTAATTTTAATTCATAGATGAGTAAGCGCACAGCGTCCATCCACAGGGTCTCCCGTATTGACACAGTGGCTGAAAACTTTGCGCTACGTGCGCACTACACCAAAGGGAAACACACACGCCCGTGGAGGTGGAAAATTTACGAGTCCTGTCGTCTGTAATTCCAGACAGTGCGCGCGTACACACCAGCAGCGTTGTCCTTCGTACGCAACGTGGAAGGATAATTTTATGCGAATTACTTTTGGGCGAATTATTGGGTGTACGATTCCTGTACCGAAAACCCGGTATGCTCACCAGGAAAACGCAATTTCCGCTGGTTGGTCCGCCGAACATGAACGGGGGATGTGTTGTTGTTTTTTATTCCACAATGGGTGCCGTTCCACGTTGTATTTCACATACGAGGGTTGTTCAATTGAAATGCGTGCCCCACTAAGACTTAGGATGATTAGTTTCCGACTAGTGCGAGCGAGCGCCGGATGATGTATGGCGCATTTTTTAATTAAAATTTTACCTTTCTTATTACGTATTATTATTTCTTCGCGGCATCATCATATTGGAGGGCGCCAAACACTATCCCTCACACACATTCGAGCGTTACATATTCATTAAAAGGCAAACAGTTATGGCACGCTAAGATTTCGCGTTGATTTATTCACTCGGTGGCAATAAAACCATAATGGATTACGTTTTCTTTTTCCTTGTTAACAGCTTTTCCACAGAAAAAAATGCAGACGTTCGATTAGATACGCATCCTTCGTACGGCGGCACTGCTGTAAGTGTGTTTTTATTGCATCGCTTCGTAGTGGAGCGATTACCAATAGTGGCGCCCGCGAAGTGTAAGACGTTCGTCAAAGTGAATCTTCTATCCGGATGGTATGTCATCCGATTATCGACCTTCACCATATCAAGGACACCAAGGACGAACAGCGTAGAGGCAACCGACGACAAAAAAAAACAGGAATTGAATTTCAGAAATAATATTTCGCATGAGTTACATTTTCAATTTACAATTTATTTTCCCGCCTCTGCACAAGCAAACGGGGAGAAGGACCCATTTGTCTGGTCCTTAAACGGGCAATTTTTTTTTTTTTGCTACCCACTTACTGTCCTTTCCTTAACCATCCTGCTGACGCACCGTTTGGAGAGAGGTGTCTCTTAAAGTTCGGGAAAAAGGAGCATGAAAATGAGTTTCTTTCTTATCCTTGTTTCGTACTATATCATCCAGCATCTTCGTTATCGGAAGAAAATTTTCCAAAAGAGACTTTAAGATATTAAATAAATTTATTATTGCACAGAAAGAAAAACCTCCCTAAGTGTTCTTCAAGATCATTTCAAACTCGTGCATCATACATCTAGCAATAAAACATGACCAAAATTTAACAATTCTTCACAACTCGCTTGCTGCAGAAATAGGAAACATCCAAGGTAAAGTTCAGCGTTTGACAACCGTTCGGCAGTGACTGTCGAAGGAAGACAAACACCGTAACATCCACACACACACACCTTCGGAAGGCGCTCCATCCAAACGCTCCAGAGTGTTTGCTTACTTTGTGGCCACAACAGGCAGACCCGAAGCTTCCCGATTTTTGTAATCCCAGTCATGAAAAGCAAATACATTGCACGCCGGCATCATCACCACCATCCGGAATCCGAAACGAGACAACCCGGCAAACCCACCAATATTCGCGTCTTCTGTCACCACCTTTTGCCAACGTCTTCCACTCATCCATACACACCGCCACCGTTCGCTCTGCTTCAATACATCATCAAATTGAGGTGAACTCAGCCATGAATATTAAAAAAAGCGGGAAATACAAATCCACTTGCAGCGAAGGAAAAGGTGCGCGCGGTACCTCAAGACAACCTGGTGGCCCAAAACGGAGCTGGGGTGCATGACATGCGAAAATGAAAATGTGCCACAAAATGTTTCTTTGCGCGCGCGGAACCTGACCTCCAACGACTGGGGAGGATTCGGAGTCAAACCACGTTTTCACGAGGCAAACCATCGATGGATCGTACCCGACTGCCGCCCGTTAAAGGACATCCTTCAACGCGTTTCACAACGCGCAAAGTGATTCGTTGGTGTGGAAAGAGTTCCCCAGGATGGGTATGCGATAAGATGGAAATCGTTTTCACTGCTCGGTCGTACGCAATCCAAATCACTTCCCACCAAAACCGGAGGAAAAGGTAATTCTCGCTCTGTATCTAATGGGGGGGGTTTTTTTTTTCGTCCCAATCTGTAGTCTGGATGTCTCGTGTGCTCTACTGTCATTGGGAAACATTGAGCGCTAGGAACAGCAAAGAAATCAGCAACAAACTCTGTTACCACTGTGAGCAGCGAGTGAGTGAGGTGAATATAAATTGTTGGTTTTATTTCTATTATCACTCACAATGTAGTGATCGAAAGAGTTGTTTCTTGTCGATCATCGCTTTAAAGTTCATGTCCACGATGTTCTAAGAATCGATTAACTAACTCTAATCCGACGGTTCCGCTACTATACTTGACATAATTTTGTGCAAATCCTCCACACTTTAACAATGCAAAGCTTCAAATGATTGTGAAACAACGCTTAAAACTTCCATCACGTCCCCATCAGCACAAGGCTTGCCGGCGCTATATTAATCTAATCCCGACCCCCGGAAAGCCCAAACTTCTTCCTTATCCATTACCAAATCCCGTTCGGCCCGTTGCCAACACTCTCCACGCTAGCCCAAGCGCTAGTGTAACGTGCAAGGTTGTTACAGGTTAGTAATACTTTATTTTATGTTGTTTCGATTCTCTCTTGTTCTCTACTTCACCCAACGAGGAGAAGGACTCTTCTGGCTGACTGGTACCGGAGATCCAACAGGGACAACACCGCAAAAGCGTAGTGAACAAGCATTGCGAAAAAAAAAACGCAACAAAACAAAATGATCCAAAATAAAAAGCTCATGAAAAGTTTCGAAATAAATTATAAAACTTTTCGCTCTGTTTTCCGATCCACGAGCATTTTTTTTCTGCTGCTGCTGCTACTGATTCCTTGTCCTTTCCTGCAGCAAGAAGCGTCCGGGCGAGGCCGAGGTGTAAGAAACTAGAGGCTAGTTGAATAATTTTTCCAACAGTTCGTTTCCGATGGAAAAGTAGCCGCATTTTTTTAACGTGCGTATTATTATTTCCGTTTTTTTCAATACTTTTCTCTCTTTTACTGGTGCGAGTTGCTTATTCTTTTTTCCTCTTTTATATAACATTTTTTCCTATTCTTCTGTAACTGTTACTTATACTGGGTTGGTTTTTTTTTTCTTTATTATTTATTTCTATTTTTGCACCTTCTTTTACATGTTTCTTTTTCCGGTTTTAAGCAACCGCCAGAATCGTCCCGTTTTTTTTTGGTGTGTGTGTTCTTGCAGCACAAATTTTAAGCTTACTTTAGCTATTTCTATGCTCCATTCCTGTTTTCTTCTTACCAATAAAGTGTAGAAGCGTAAAGATATTGTTTGACCATTACTCTAATACTGAAACACGTACAAAAAAGGAATAAAATGCAAAACAAAAAGTTCTCGTCTAACTTCAAAACCGCTTCCGGAAAGCAAAACTTTCAAAAAGGAAGAATTGGCGCGAAGAGAGTTAAAGCAAAACTTTCTTTCTTTTTTTCCGGTGCTAAAATATTAAGCAAGAGCAAAGTTGTTAACAGAACAGAAAGTGAGAACTACAAATGTATATGTCTGATTGGGAAGAATCCACATGTTTAAAATGTAAAATAAGCTTAACTTCATAAATATCCTTCAATTGCTTTCATATCGCTTTAAAATTCAATAAAAAAACAAAAAAAAATGCCGCTCTTCTTACAACCGTTTTGCGTTCCACGCACAAAAACAAAACCAGGCCAGAGCCAGCTTCCCAATAATTATGACATCACATTAACGTCTTCACTTTCACGCTTGCTCTCTCTCTGTCTCTCTCGCTGTACTTGAAAAACCAGCCAGCATAAATACGGCCGTCCCGCGCTAATGCTGCTGGCTCATCGATTTATGGTCAATTAACACACGATTGTCCCGTGTGTCCTCGTGTGTCCTGCGGGACAGGATGGCGCTGCTGGGCGGAAAACATTGAACACCGATGGTAGTAAAACGATAAACGAGAGATGGGCAGATGTTTTGCCGTCCAGTCGAACCGTCCACAAGCGCTCATACTTCAAGGCCGTACTGTTGTGTCCGTTTGCTTCTGCTGGAGGTTCTTGTTTTATGCCTTAAGTCTTCTCCGATCTGCACCGGGAGTAAACCGGGACTTTTATAGGGGTGCTCACACACTGGTGCGGGGAACGATATTTTCGCTAATTATCCGTAACCTTCGGACGAAAAGTTTCGCTGGCACAATTTAAAAAACTGCGAAGCGGGCACACAGCGCCACCAGTCAGCTAAAGTGAAAGCGAACTATCAAATAGTACCATTTGCAAAACTTTTAATTGTGTATGCAATTTATAAATCCTACAAGTACATGTTACGCTAAAAATAAAATCCCATTTTAACGCTGTAAAGGACCTTCAGGTCTGGATTGGGGGTATTTTATCTGGGACACGATTTCGAGCCCTTACAGCCATATCTTGCGTTCACCAAATCAGCAACAAACAACATAAAATATTGCGAGACCACACACACACACACACTTTCACCATCATTCTTCATCTTGAATCGTGTGATATCTCGGAAACCATTTGAAGGTGGTGTTATCGCAGTAGGGCCCAAAAAATGCCCACAAAAATCACCACCAACCACCGATGCCAATAATGTTTAGCCACTTCCGCTATGCATCCTTTTTCTTTTTTTCGTCCGAGATCCCCAGAGAGAGAGAGAGCGAGCAAGCGAGCGTGTGTGTGCCGTTGGTTATCCATCCATGTACTTGAGCCGGATATAAATCGTCGAAATACAACCATTTAGATTAATTGATATTTTATTCGTATATACCACAACCGAACGGTGGTCGGTCCTCATTCGCGTGTGTGATTGTGTGTTTTTGTGATTTTCTTTTCCACCCAAAACTGGTCAACTTCAACCGGCCATGAAGGATTATGCCTCGGATATACTCTCGCCTTTTTTTTTGGGGGGGAGCTATTTACCCATTCACATTCGGTTTCGGTACGGTTCCTGCGGGAACAACGTTGGACGACAGCACTTCCGGCGTTCGACCAGCGTGCTCCAGTTTGTTCCCATTTTTTTTTCCTCTCCATCTCCACAATCCCCAAAACCCCACACACAAACTCGGAAATCGGTGCCCTCGCTTTGCCATTGAATGTTTATGGCACTCATATCAATAACGTGAGCATATAATTTACGTGCCGTTATCATGAAAACGGGAACACGTACAGAAACGTACCAGGCAAAACCACACGGAAAAGCCTCGAGCCTGTATATGTGTGTGTGTGTGCTTAACGATTGTAGTAGCCCCATAAAACAATGGCCAACAAACGGGTAGGGGCGGTGTAAGAATATCCTGGAGAGAAAGAGCAACAAAAAAAAACGGGCACCACAATCGCGAGACGTCTATCTTTTGCCATTATGACATCGATCAGTAAGCGCGATAGTGTTGGCGAGAAAGGGGGGGACAAAACACCCGGGGAAAAGCGGGAACGCAGGGAAACTTTCCATAAACAAACGATAAAATCCCGATTCTCGAACACGCGCGTAAGGGAGGGAAAAGTTTTCCTGTCCTGGTTCGGAAGGTTGCGCACAGCGAAACGGGGCATTGATATCCACACGGTTCCACGCGATGTGTTTACTCCCGGCCGCCAAGTCGCTAAGCATAATTGGTCACCAACTGAAAAGTGGGTGAAGATTGTATAATTGACTGCGAAAACGACCATAAATTAATTCTTCAACCATAAAACTCGGGACACAGAACGGACCACGGACGGACCAAGAACGGCTAGAACAGCGGATGTGATTGTTACGGGAGACTTACTGTAAATGTAAATACTGGACCGCATGAATATATGCCTGGATGAGATATTGCATCATGCTAGGGCACGGATATATCAAAACGCTTAGCTGAATCTTCCGGAGAACACAATTCGCTGGCGCCTAGCTTTGCTCAGCTGGTCATCTGAATTCTTCTTTGTTTGAAACATAAACCCCGTCGTCCGTCGTCTAGTTGACTTCCTCTTCATCAACACCACCGGAAGTATCGGTTTTATTGCACATTTTTGTACAAGAAAGCAAAGGAAGATCTTAAAATATCGTCTATGGAGGTCACATCGAGTACTGCAAACCGTACTGTAGTTTCCCGCTCTTTTACACGATTTTAACACGAAGACCGAAAGCGAAAGTGTGTGAGTCGGCGTCGTCGTCGTACGCCACCCTTCCCAAAAAAACAGCCCGAAGACAAAACATGGCTGAACTTGAACTTTTTCCACGCTTACACACACACATCTAGCACCTAGCGTATTTTTGGGGGAGAATTTTCCTTTCACCACATTCCAATTTCCCGCCAAACGGAGCAGCCAAGCATCGATTCGTGGCTGCTAGAGCTACTACGTACACACCAGAGAGAGCACACGGGCGATGCACACGTGTGACCACTTGCCGATTCGCTGTGTGTACACACACAAAGCGAACCACAGGGAAAGCGAAACGCAATTCAATCGCGTGTTCTGGCTTCAACCACCCTTACCCCGAGGTGCATCTGGTTCCTTTCACAAGACGGTTGATGACGAAGCAGGAAAACTTCGAGCGAGCGGCCGAGGCTTTTCCAGTCCAACAGCAAACGGGTGTTTGCGCGTTTGTGTTCGTGAGAAGTAGTATGTTTTGGTTTATTTGGGCTTCTAGCGTTTGTGTCGCGTGCCTAGCTTTGATTTCACGCAATACCACGTACACAAACGTCAGCTTATTAGCTTGCAATTACAGCCCGAGAAAAATACTTTCATTTTGTTTTCGTTAAAAAACGCTGCACTTGTCAGCATCTGCGTCGTATAGGACCGCTAATTAATACACCCCGGGGGGGTACTGTTACAGTGTACTTACCAAATTGAGCTAAGCTAAGCTAAAGGTTCACTAAAAATAAGCTAACCCGATACTCCGCACAGGCACAAAAAGAAACCCAAAAAAAGGAAACGGTACCAATTATCTTTATCTGCTCAATATCAGCATATTCAACGCACGCATTCCAGATAAGCGCTTTATCGCGCGCCTGTCGTTCATGGGCATTTTTGTTTATTTTGAGGTTTGGTTTGGTCCCACCACGACGAACCAAGTTGTCACCACACAACCCGTCCGTGCTGTTTTGCAGCAAATCTCATCAATCTCCGGATACAGGTGTGTGTATGTGTTGTACCTTCATGTTCTATGACTCTACAAAAATAGAATGACGTACTCACTCGACTGCCTACTTCATCTCGCCACATTTATAATTCGACGTACTATACAGCACGTTTTCCGACCATAGCCACCTCCAAACTCGTCCATATTTTAAGAGCAAAACCATCGTTTACTGACAGCGTTATCAGGTGCCAAAAACCCGAGTGCCTCGGCGGAGGCTTCGATAAGAACAAATTGGACCGTTCTCTTTCTGACCTCCTGATGCATCATCTCACAGGTCTCGTTGTTACTCTTTTCTACCTATTTAGAGTCGTTTTGATGCCATAAAGATTTGCGGGCCCGTGGTGGATTGTTGTTGAGTCACCGGCACGGAAGGCAGCCACAACCTGAATCACACACATCAAACGATCGATGGTGACAGTTTATTTGTGCATATATAAAATGGGCGAGGTGTGCGCTTTTGAGGTCTTTCCCGCGAAAAACAAGACCCGGATGTTGGGCGTTAGCTTCAGTGTTAATTTGATTTAGTAATCGATAACATGCTTTTAAGCACTTAAAAATGTCCCATTTCACTCAAAAATAATACAAAGAGATACTAAAACTGTCAAACTATTACAAAAGCTGCATTTTTCTTCTGTTTTTTCTTCTCCTGTACTCATCTCTTTCGCTGGTTTTTGGTTTTTCTTCTTTTGTTTTTTGTTTGTTTGCATGTTTCAAGTAATGTTTTTCCTCTTCTATACTTTTCAAACTTTTCTCGCTTTGTTTTTCCTACTTTTACGTACAAAACAAACTACTTACATATCTTAGTATTTTTTTCTCCCGCAAAAAATAAGTATTTTTGTTGATATCGCAAAGGAATGCATTTCATTAAATCGTGCAAAAACTATCACCCACCATCAACAAACAGCATGATCGAAAAGGAAACTAACCATACTCTGTCTGCAAGCAAACAACCTATTTTTGCTGACAGTTTCTAAAACCAAAATAAGAAAAAAAACATTGGAAAGAGAGTTTTCCTTTGCTCAGAAAAGTTCGTCACTCGACAGAGTGTCCACCAGAACGAAGAAAAACCCCCAAACGAAACGGTAAAAAGCGGTAGGAACCATCGTTTGAAACAAAACAAAAATCATCTTCAGTCCAAACGAAGGAAACGAAAAAAAAAAACGAGAAGATCCTTCTTCAAACGGACACCCAGCATCCAAACCTGCGCCACCAAGGCAAAAAAAGAAACCCAGAACACAACTACAAAGACAGCGGACTTGAAGGGTGTTTATGGGAGAACAAGTTTAAAATTTATTTCAAAAGTTGCCGTTCGATTCCGCACAACCAGCGTCACGGTTTTGGCATTGTTTTTCGCAGAATTGCTGGAGAGTATCCACTGTCCTAAAGTTCGCAAAGCACACGCGGATCGGTCGGTGTGCGGTCTGTGTGGCAGGGATGACGTTTGGTCCGTATACCGGGTTTTGGACAGTTCTGTTGCTGGCTATTCTTACATCTCTAGCCACCAGCGTGTGTTCTAGAGTTTGATCTGGTCTGTTTGTTACGTGTCCGTTTGCGTTTTTTTTTTCGGGAGAAGAAAAAACCAAGAACGGAAAAAACAAAAGACCTCCCAGTATCAGCATCGTACACCAGCAGTTGGTCCGATTCTTTCTACGTTTAAGCGCTTTCCATTTGGAACGCAACGATTTCGTTTTTCCTATTTTTTCCCCCATTCAACTATTCTGTCACTTGTACGCTTTCCGTCTTCTTTATCTACGTGCGAGGATACTCCACACCTCGGGATCGAACCGGAGCAAAAGATGCGCCTCGTCCAAAAGTTGGCAAATCGAACGCAAGATATCAAACAGCGGAAGTAAGAGTTCTTTATACGAAGACAGCAAAGGCCCCCATCATGCACGTTCCCTTTTAGACGGCGGACGTTACCACCGTTAGGGGCAGAAGTTTTTATTTCTGCTACTTCTTCCTGCACCACACGACTTCCGGATTTTCTTTCGCCCAGGTTTCATTCACCTTCCGATGATCACCCGGCACCGACTGCTCGTTGGGAAGGGATATATATATCTTTGCAAATCCTTACCGTTTTCACTCATTCTTCTGCTGGATCCTTCTTTGCTGGAAGGGAAGTTTTCAAGTAAGATTTGATTTATACCATAGCCGGGGCTCGCCTGTCCAGCCAGTGGATATGAAGATGGCACTGAATGAAAGACGGAGCATAGCTAGAAACGTATCACATCTTGCAAAGTACGCTTGCCGTCGAAAAAATAAATTCTACAATCGATTCTTCCACTCATTCCTCTCTGATTGTGTCCCACGCCGCTGGGACGATTCCTGGGATATAAAATATCGATGATTAAGAGGAATTTATTAATGAACTTCTCATCCTTATTGTCAGGATCGCACGGGTGACAGATGGTGAAATCCTTTTAGCAATATATGGCACGATCTTTTGTCCAGCCTGTCAGAATAAGGCAGCCGTGTGTGTGTGTGTGTGTGTGACAACGATTGTGTCAAACAATAAGATGACAATTCTGAGTGTATTATTTTTGAGCTTCCGGCATTAGCAAACACACTGCTTTAAACATCGCAATTTAAGGGCGTAGCTTGGTTGCTTATCGCCTCATTAACTGCTCCTGAATACACTTACATAAAGAAGCTCTCATCCACCTTTCTTAAAAAAAGTATGTCATTCATTATGTTGCATACGGTAGCTTTTCCCGCCCGAAAAACGAAACACCCGCAAAGGGCAACGCACTGTACCATCAGATAACAAATCCTTGTCTTTCTGGTTTCCAACAACCGAAAGAAAACTCCCCCCGAGAAAGCTCGCACACAACAAGAACTCTCCAAAAAAAAGCGCGTCATCCTGCTTCCTTTCCTAGAGACCACCGAAAAAGAACTCCTTCCTGCCGGATACCATCGCGGCACAAGGTGGGATAGCAACGCCATAAGAAAACGTGCCTTTTCTGACTAGTCCGACAACCGTTCTCCAACAAACCCGCGCCACACTGCACACGCGCTGCAATTGCAGCAGCACTGGGGGGAAGCGTACGAGTGCATTTTTCGCGAAAAACACAATATCCGATGAAGAGGCTCTCTTGAACCAGAAGCTCCAGATTTTTAAGCCGGTTTGGGTGTAATGAACTGCGGAGTATGTATGTATGTGACGAAGGGGGAAAAAAATACTCCTTCTCTCTTGCTGTACTTAAGTGCTGCGAGTGCTTCAGGGGGGAGGTTTGTGTGTGTGTGTGTGAATGTCCTGATGTCCTTGTTACACTTGAGAACTGTTCAAATTTGACGCGCACAAGCCATTACACAACGTTGTGGACATTTTAACCAGCTCCCGGAAAATGGCGAACATCTTTTGGAGGCTTACGACTACGTCTCTACAAAGAAAGAATCATCTCCGGTGAAGTTCTTTAACAAAAATCTTCAAGAACCGAAATTTGTTGGAGAATATTTGTCAAGAACTCTACAAAGTTCGGTAGATTTAATATGAAATTAGAGAAACAACAACCAGGTGAGGTTCCCATCAGATAGGAAGTCCTTTCGATGCACAGCTTTCATTATCCCAGCCAACCATTCTTCCATCCCTGTTGTGTCCAGGTGTTACGATCTAAAGCCCAACGACATGACGATCGTCACACCGCGTTGTCTGACATCCGGGATCAGCTTCGGATGGATAGGACACGATGCATGTCTCTCTCTATGTGTGTGTGTGGTTTATGTATTGGGTTGCATTTGTGAAAGATGAGACGCCTATGGAAGAATGCATTTTACCCTCATCCTCTCTTCCATTTTCCCTTCCCGAGTTCGTTTTTTTTTATTTGCAGCACTACACGGTTCAACGGTTAATGAACGGTTTTTTGTGTGTGCCGATGGAAGCTCTTTCCGGCTGTCGATATTGTTGGTGATCGGTATTATGTATTATGTGAGAAATCTAGCAAGGAAAGGTCTGATCTGAAATTCTGTTGCAGAAAAAGTTGCTTCTAGGATGAGGTTTCGAAACATCAAACATTAGCAAAAAAAAAAATCCCCGACACTAATACCACAACAGCTATCTCAGGTCGGGTGGCTTTGCGAGAACAGCGGTTTTATTTTCCGGTCCCATTTTTCCGTTTGCATTTACCCGCCCGAACCGTGCGGGACCTCATTACTCAATCCTGTAGCTAAATTTATGAATTTATCACTTCCTGCATGCATATGGTGTCTCTCGTTCGCGCCGTGTGTAATGGTGACCATGGCGAGATGGATATGTCATACCGAATGCCATGTTGTCGTTATTACAAGCAAAACGTGGTGCGCGTGGTTCCGACGACGACGACCAGGCCCCGTGTTATCATCACCGAAGCACGCCAACCAGTTATCGCCAACAAACCGACCCGCTTATCGGTACCATTTCATCATAATCGTAATTGAAAAATCAAAATACTACGGTGAGGTGCGATAGGTCGCGGGCTGCTAGGCTAGAGGCTAAGCGCTCTGTACAAGTTTGCTGGCACCTTTTTTGTGTGAACAAACTTCGATAAAGTCATTCCAAATTTTAATCAAAAGGTGGCTGAACACTCTCACACACACACACGCATTGGAAACGTCAAACTGATCGTTCTTGGTGACACACATGCTGTTTTGTGTATGTATCACACTGTTTGCTATGATGAAGCATTATTTCTATTCGCTTGTATGCACCTGGTAAGGAAATCGATTTTATGGTTCTTAGCTCCACAAAAAAAACGGGCAATTCTTTTGCGTTCTTTTCGAACGTTAATAAGATGGTGTGGAGAAACAAAATGCAGAAACACTATGAGAAGAATACTTATTCCTTATCCTGACAGACGACGTTTGCAACTCTGCTCCGGTGGCTCAACGCATCTAGTGCATCGCAATATAGTATAAACACTTCACAGAATAAACACACACACTCGCAATCCCATTTGATTATTCACTTCCTATTCCACTAACGTAGTATCCTTAACATTCAAATCTTCTCATTTTAAAATGCAATCAAATTTCGTCGCGATCAAGCCGTATCGACACTACTCTACAACATGCCCACTAAAGCCACGGTGACACATCTTTTTTCTACCCATGTTTACAAAGCCTAGTTTCAGGCTTCGGTGTGCTCTATCCCGATGCGCTTCTACCGCCAACAATAACAACACACGCAACAACTTTCCACACACGTTTGTTAAAGCATAGCCGCGCCGTCCCAAGCGTGCACTGCATGTATGTAAAGCAGGCAGGCAGCAGAGACTACGTAATGGGGCGCATAAACGGCTAAAATGGTTTGTTATCACACATTTTCGTTATCGTCAGCACGTCATCCGAGAGGATTGGTCGGTTTGGTTCGGAGTTGTGTTGCTGGCTTGCTTCTTTGTTTTGCTCTTCCACCGGTGTAGGTAAACCGGCCCGCTGCATTGCCAACCGTTTATTTTACATCAAACACACACACGCGCGCGCGTTCAGAGATTCACTAAAAACAGACACATACATATTGCGGGGACACTACATTATGGTTAGCAGCAGTATTCTCGTGTGCTCTTGATTAGAGCCAATTGATTTGATCTAAAATTGTGTGTATCCATCCGTTAGCATTTCGATTTATTTCTTTTTCTTTGCACACTCTACCTCGTTCTCTCTCTCTCGCTCGCTCCGTCTCGTTCTATCACACACGCGTCACCAAGCGATACGAGCTTTCATCTACTAAGTAGCCTACTACGTGTTTAAATGTATGTGTGTGTGATACCGTTATTCTTTTGATCCGCTTTGTTAATCCTTTGTTTTCGGTCACTAAAGTCACACTGGGATCACTGTTTTTTTCTGTTTTTAAGCACCAGTTTTGATTATACACCCGATGCTCGTTTTGCTGCACTATTTTTAATCACTTTTCTATTATCCAGATACTAATACACACGACCACCTGGCACACATGGTTTTTACGCACTTAAATTTGAACCCCCCCCCCTTCTACTGAAGCCAAATAACAACGCCGGTTGCGTATTATGAAACAAACCAAACACTCGTACAAACGCACGCACACACACACGGAAAACATTTAATCTATTTCGAAAAAAAAACTCCCCGAACAGGGATTTTATGCCACCGGAGACAACACACCAGCAGCAGAAGGACCACAGATACTCACATTTTACGTAGCACTGGTAGAATTCAAAACCCAACACTCGACGCGAGTACGGACGGCGTACATCCGCACGCTTTGAGAGGCAATTTTGAAATGGTGCCCAAGCCCGAACGGCACGCGGTCGAGCCGAAGTCGTGCCGAAGTGTGTGTGCGGATCCGTTCGGTCACACGCATTCGGCATTCGGGTTTTTATGCTCGGAACAGTTCGATATGCCTTCGCACGCACGTTTTATGCTGGCCGCTGGATGGCGCTTACGGCTGGCGAGGGATGGCATTGATGCAACCACCGAGGCAAAAAATAAAGGAAGGAGCAGTTGCATTGAGTTCGATCAACTGTCGGTTGAAATTAAATGAAATGTTGGGTTCAATTAATTATCTTAAGTTATTTGATGATAGATTATAGTAGTTGTACTATTTAAATTTTGTATTAAATATACACAAAATAGTCTTTAAATGCATAGAAAGAGTAACTCACTTAAGAGTGCTACTAAAATCGTGCATCCCAAACCGGGACGGAGAAGTCTTCGTATTTAGACGCCGTTGTTTCATCAACAGTGCCACCGCTTACTCACCATCTAAGGATCCCTTTTTCGTGTCCCTTTTTCAAAGCGGAGCAACACATAGGAAAACCCGCTTAAGATCGATCTGGTTTTTCCGGCCCAAACCCCCACTCCCCGCCCGTCATTCAAACCCGGCATACACCAAAATGTTGACTTCTGAAACTAACGACCGCTGGAGGACCTCTCACCGAAAGGACCTCCACCATCCCGGAAATGAAGTATTTTCCTTCGGTGGGTTTTATTTTGCTTGCACGAAGAAACCGTTCCGGAGGGAGTTTTTTTTTTGTTTTTGGATGGTGGCACCAATATTTTCGGTGTGAGTAATAAAATCCTTTTCCTTCGCAGTGCCACGAACAAAGAAGAAAGTGCACCAAATGCAAAGGTAGCATATTATGCTGTGCTTCTTTCACCTCCCGGATGCACGGCTATGAGCTATGAGCGAGCGAGTGTGTTGAGTGTCCTTATGGTGAGTGAAGAAGTGTTTCAAAGGATCTTCCCATTTTTTTTTTTGGTTAAGTATCGTTCCCATCCTTCATTGGACTGATTTATATGATGTGTGTGTGTTTTTTTTTTTGTTAAATAGTATGCAGTAAGGACGCTTCATTGGAGATGTGTTGAGGACAGAAAAATAAAATGTAGCTGTAATGACTAATTTTTTGTGCTCTGCAGCTAGGTCAAAAAAGGGTTCCACTGTTTTAAATTGCTTTTGATGGCAACTTTCTTAATCCTTGTAGCGATATTTATGTTTCAGAACGAGTAACATATCCAACAGCTAACGAACTTATGGTTTAGCAAATAAAGCTGTCAATAAATAAATGTAAATTGTCTAAACTTAAAGCTCACAAAAAGAAATAGAAAAAACCCTACTGTTAAGTTGATTAGCAGCGCTCAGCCAGATGCGTAATCAGTTGTGCGCATCCTTAATTGAATGCTTGATGCTTGGATCCATTTACGTACTTTTATGGAGCAGACTTTAAACACATAAGCAGCCTTAAAAGAGTGAAAGAAAGAAAGGAAGACAAAAAAACCGGGCGAAAACAAAAGCGAGGCGAAACTCCTTTTGTGTAATTATTTTTACAACATTCTTTCGCGGCTGTTGTTTAACTCCTTTGGCCGTTGGAAAGAAAACAAAAGCTGTCAGACGGTGACTTTGTGCGGAACGAGGACGATCTTGCCACCAGGTTTCTTCTTGGTGCTCGCTCGCAACCCCTCAGTCGGCCCTAGATCGTGCTCGAGCTAGCGCATAATGGCAATAGGCCATTTCGACATGATGCATGAGTTTGGTGTTCTCGTTTTTTTTTTGTTTACCACCACCACCATCAGCAACAACGAAAAGGATCTACGGGAAAATGGCCACGTTTGATTGCGTGTGCATGTATTGGTTGATTGTTGAATTGCCTTGTGAATGGTAGTGAGAGAGAGAGAGCCCGAAAGCGGACGAAATGACATAAAAGTAAAACGCAACAGAAGGGAGCATACAGCATAAAGGAATGGTTGGGCACGCGGACACGAAAGGGAACTGGAGGAAACGTATGCATGTCCGTGTGTGTGTTTGTCGAAGGGAACAAGGATACAGCGGAAGGGATGGAAAACGGGAAATAGTACCGAACCCGGAGCAGCTGGCACGTAAAAACGCCAATCAACATTAAGTCCCTGCCTGCATGGTTTTCGATGCATGGTTTTGGCCAGCAACGACACGCACGGTAGTGGTAGTGCTGGCAGCGGCTACTATACACACATATCCTTGGCAGCTCGCGCGTAGCGTGCCCCGCGCATACACACAACGATCGTCAGTCAACGCCACTGCTGTTGCTGCTGCTGCTGTGACGTTTAATCAGGCCAAATAGTGAGCTGCATTTTTCTTCGCCAGACAACAAAAAAAAAAACTCCCCACCCATTGCTGCACTTTACCATTATTATGGTCAAATGGGCGACTGCGGACGACGATGCATCCGACGATGTCCGCTGGCTACGCTGACCAAACGACGATGCCACCGACGCATGTAAAAAAGAATATTTAACGCACCGGCACCCGCACCGGTAGCATGAAATTAAATTTGTACAATTTTACCCGGTGCACAAAAACGGACGGCTCCCGGTATGCCACATCGACCTGACCTGCTGGGTCGTATCGATAGCGCATCCATTCATTGCAAAGCCAAATCCAACAAATTCATCCCATTTTACTGGCGCATCAGGATGAAAACCCGAGTCGAGGACCACTTGCGTGCTGGGCAAGCAATTGAAGCATTGTACAAATGGGAACCATGGGCCTGGGCAATGCAATGACTGGAATGAAACTTGGTACTTGATTGAACCGGAGACACCGGGACCAAAGTAGGACCAAAGCATTCGGGATGAAAATTGCACAACAAGTACGGGGCGGGAAAGTGCAATCGAAAAGAAGGGGGGAAATGGCAAGCGGACCTGTGGATTTGTATATTTTGAATCGAATTTTACTCCGAAAGTAATTTTGAAGACGTATTGTGCTACGGAACATGTAAATAGAGGGCCAGGGTACAATCGGGAACAATTTTCTTGCTTCCTAAGATGGCCATAGAATATGCTGGATGCTGGGGATGAGATTG
>KZ061608.1:24614-74584 GCA_002091835.1 Anopheles maculatus
CAGGAATGGATGTTTAATCAATCGCAATAGCGATGTAACAACTCTTTATTACTTTTTCTTCAGCCTGGATGGTTTATTGATTATCATATTTGGGATTTATTCGGCCATGTTTCTTCTTGCAATTGTGTTTTTATTAGAATAGAATATAAAGAATATAAGCATGAGGTATAGACCTACTGGTTAAGACAGAAAAATACTCAGGAAGAATTGAGATTTAACAATTCGTTCTATCTCGAAGGACTCCAGGTTTCGAGCAAATAAAGTAATAGAAGCTAGAGATAGCAGGCCAAAACATGAATATTATAGCGCCTGTAGAAGAGGAACAAGAGGAAAATTAAGAACCAGTCTCGCCGGAATGCAGGAAGCAAAATCCGAAGGCGCATTATTCAGGGGAATCGTGCCTACTACGGGTTCTACAAACTCCTCAGTTCCAAAAGACTCCAACAACGCACGAAATGCGCCATATATCGCACTCTGATATGGCCGGTAGTCCTCTACGGGCACGAGTCCTGGACTATGCTGTCATGGACTGAGTTTCTTGGAGAACAATTGGACACCAAGCCAAGAAAGGAAGAAGAAGTCTCGCAGGAACTCAGGATGTTGAAGTGAGTCTTTGATGAGGGGATAATATAATTAAAAAGACACCGTACAAGCTTATCACTAGGAGTCATAAGCAAGAGATTTATGTCAAAGGGAGCTAAAAAAGGTGGAAGGACCCAGATAGAAAAAAGTTCAGGACGCTCTCTACTACTTGTCCTTATTGTCGACTTGGGGTCTAACTAAAGATTTGATATAGAACTAAGTGACAGATATTACTTTAGTAGATACGTTTGATCTAGTTGAGACTTGAACCCAGGCCGGTCTGTGTTGCTGAGATGCGTGTAACCTACCATACCATTTGACTAGCGCGAAAAGATGGCGTTATTTGAGAAATAAAAAGAGAGACTCTCCTGGTTACAGTTTCTTCTCCATTTCAAGTCCTTCGACTAGCTACAAATAACTAACTATTAAAAAATCCATTTCTCTTACCTTTTGACAACAATATTATGTATTGCGGAGTTTTTTTTCACCCGGAAAACCCCATGAAGTGAGATTAAAAACAATTTTTAACCAACATAAACATAAACACACAATGAAACATGCTCGGTCCGATACACCATTAGCCATTTGCATTTCAAGCACATTGTCGTTTGCGGACTCGTCGTTGCGTTTTGCATGTTTTTTTTTCTGTTGTACCTTTAGTTTGTGAGTAACTTCATTAATTTGCCAATTTGCCACCGGTCCACATGTGTTGGTTGTGTGTCCTGCGGTGCAAAAAGGTGATCCCCGGGTCGGTTCGCAGCTGAACCGGAACGGTCTGTCAGGGCTGGGCCGTGGGTAATGGGTGTCATGTCGATCGCGTTGACCCCCCCTCACACGGAAAGCTTCGCAGCCGGGTGTCCGGTGGTGCGGCACATGTAATTACTTACTTACATGAACGTTGGGATACTTTTTTCGTTCCTTCTCTCTCTCGAACTCTCTCACTTGCGTACTCTTTCGATAGCTTTCAACAGGAATGAGTTCTTGTAGGTTTGACGTTTGACCTGCCTGTTTCTCACGAGGAACAAAGGTTGCTTTCAACAATGCGTTAATATCCACATCATAGTTTTGCGTCTTTGCTGCATCATTTCTCTTGTACACAGTAAGTACACCGGTCATGTTGAACGTCCAACTACACATAACCTTTCGCGTAAGGCCTCAAGCAAAAAAGGCTACATGCAAAAAAAAACAAAAACATTAAACAAACAAGTACACTATCAACAATTCCGTTGCATCCTTGAGAAAGAAAACTGAGTGTACGTGAAAGAATTAAGATATGTACAACAATAAAAAACAAACTCTTACCCATCAAAGATGATTGTTTGTATTTTATTTCTGCAAGTTCACCAAAAGAAAATACACAACTCCCACGAACATGCAACTAAAACCCGATCCTCCAAAGACTTTAGAAAGAGGAAAAATAACCTCAAACAAAACGAAGCTCAACAGCAACCAGCAGACACCTTATGCTGTGGCCGTCGCTGCCTCACATTATACATCAGAGTTGTTCGTGTTCTGTAAGGACCTACACACGGGTTGGGAGCTAGAAGCGTCCTACTGCCTCAGGACGAAGCCCGAAAAAAAAGAAGTGGAAAGTTATGGAACAGTAGATAGTGGAAATAATTCTCCTAAAGAAAAACAAAAACCACTCACATACAACTAACACCGAGAGAGAGAGAGAGCGGGAATTGACAAACGGACAAAAGGAAAATAGCAGCCCGGCGAATAAAAACCTGACAATACAAAAACATGGAACGGAAAACATAAATGAGTATCAAAAACTAGGAGCAAGAGAGATAGTGAAAAAAAATGGCGCAAAAAGCACAGCATTAAAAGGACTCGCGCACATAAACACACGTAGCGAAAGAATAGTTTTAAATACTTGCAAATGCAAATACGGGCACGGTGAAATTCGCCACGGCCAACATAGCGCGGTCAGTCAGTCGGTCAGAACTTTTCCGTTTTCACTGCGCCGTTCCTTTCCCTCCTGCACCCTTTGTACCGCGCCGATCACTCTGCGAGTGAAAAGCTTCCGAAAAGCTAACGCGCAACATGGGTTGCTGCGATGCTCATAATTTTTAGCACGCTGGTTGATTTCTGGTTCCAACAGGACCAAATGCTGCTGCTGCTTTCAACTTTCCCCCACACGCGCTTTTTCCCGGTGGGGGGAGGTACTGGATGGCCAAAGACCTCCCGAAGGCAGTTGGAACAACAACAAAAAAACAGCCCGGAAACCGCACAACAAAGCACACCGAACGAAATGTATAATAGTGAACCGATTGTAATTCAGGATAAAACAACAGGACACTTTGTTGCTAAAACTGTTAAAACAAACCTTCCCCTCCGGGTCTTTTCTCCCTTCTTGTGCCCGGGAGTAGGAGCTTTTTAGCAAGCGTGTCCTGTGTCCTGTTTGGGCTGTTTGGAGCGAGAGATATAGAGAGGGAGAGACAATTTTAATGAGCTGATTATATTGCACCGATAAGGTTTTTGTTGCTGCTGCTGCTGCCTGTTGTGGATGCTACGGAGCGTGTCCAAAAATTGCGGACCGATGTGTGGATTCGCTGCATTCGCTGATGCATTTAATGGTTGCCGTGGGGTCATTTGTGTTGCAAAGAGGTGTGTGTCTGTGTGTGACCCCGAGGGAGTGAAAATATTATTAGACAGCATGTGCTTTTTGTTGCTTATAATTTTACCATCAAAATAGACTAATGACAATGCGACTAATTACTCTTGATTAGAAACAAAATTATCACTAGGAACTTTGAGAAGAAAAAAGATTAAGAAAATGCCATTTTTTTGGTGCAGAAAGTTATTTTAAGAAATTTAAAAATTGATGAGTAGTATAAAAAAGTATTGTAAGACATTGATAAAAAGGAATGTTAAAAAAATATGTTAAAAATAAAGTAAAGACGAAATTTATGTAGACATGAATAAGTATGAAGACAATACAGAAGATTATTTTATCATAAGGTTCATTAATTTCAATCATAAAACACAATATTTTGATCTCTTATAATACCTGCATAGCAGTAAAAGAAAATGAAGAAAAAAAACGTTTTAAATTAATTAAATTTAAACAATCACAAATTTCTAATTTTACATGAAATTGATGTACCAAGAGCGAATTTTACTTCTTTTAATATTTCTTTCTTAAATTTCTCTTTTGTTTAATATTGAGAAATAAGGACCTTAACTTTGAATTCTTTTATTCATTTTTTGAGTATGCAAAGCAAATAAGTAACGCTAATATTATATTTTATAGATCAAATTGAATCGATTTTGTAGCAAGAACTCAACGTTCGGTGCATCCATAGTGCACCAAAGTGCAACATTCATACAGCAATCGACACACACACACACACACTCTCGTAGCAGCACGTGTACACGATGCGATGAAGGATGCTGATTTTAATTTTCCATAGCAAAGGGACGCTAGGCAGTGCGAATTGTCGTGTCCTTTTTTTTTCGTCTCTACAACCACACACACACGCGCAAGTACACACAAACATTTTAAATTGGCATGTACGTTTGTGTATGCGTGTGTGTGTGTTTACATCGAAATTCACACATCCCTTTTGAAACGAGGGGTGAATTCGAGTTTGAGTTTAAGGATGCATTTTGTCCTCGTATGTGTGTATTTGTAATCAAACTGCATCTGACGGACGCGAAAGCAACCAAGGACGACACAATGGATGGTAGAAGAATAAAATGCTACACGGTGAATGATAAAATCCATCACAATGGATAGAGATAAAAATAATGTAAAAGAATACATTTTTTCCCTAGCAGGAAAAGGAATATTAATACACAGTACCTTCAATATATGTTTGGCTTGGACTCTTCGCAGAATACATATTAACAACTCCAGTTCCCGACCAGTTTTGATCGATCTATTATCGGTCGATCGTATGCGGTCGACCAGCTGTGAATATTCTAGACAAAAAAGAACGCTAGCTCAACGATCAATTATGAACGATTGGAGTTTTGATCTAGTGGCGCACAAACTGACCAACATATTTCTCTGTTTCCGTACTAATACAAAGAAAAAATATAGGGAAAAAACGGCATAAGCTTCTTGCTGTTGTTGTGGTCACGGATGGAATCCCCAGCCCACCACACCTATTCTACTGCCCGAGGCTCTATGCAATGCTGCTTCACCACCCAATGCTCATGCCCATGGTAAGAGAAATATGCACATGAGAATATGTTGTACCAATTTTTTAGTTCTCCTACTCCTATGCATTCCTTTTGCCACTCGTTTTCTAGACAATTTGCTTCACCATTTTATTTTTTTGGTATTGTAGTTGTTATCTGTTCCACTCATGTGGTGTAGCGTTTTTTTTTTGTTCTTGTTTTATTACCCTTTTTTTTCTCCCCGGTACAAAACGTGTAGAAGTCATCATATTGTTTAAAGTTCTAGCCGTGTGTGTTTTTTTTTCCTTTGCTGTTCCTTTCGATTACATAAATTTGCATCCACTGCAAGCTTGCGCTGGTCAGCAATTGCATCCAATCCACCATGGATGTAGCTCTAGCGTATGTGCTTTGTTTCTTTTTTTTTGTTTTGTGTCGTGGCTCCTTTGTATGCTTCTTCTGTTCCCCACAAAGAAAAGTCCGTTCAAGCGAGACGAACACCTGTGAGCGGTGCTGTGCTGTGGGTATGCGAGAGAATAGTATACAACAAAAAAAGCGTAGATAGAGGGAAGAAGCAAAAAAAATGTTCCCTATCTTCACTGTTGTGGTTTGCTAGTGAGAATTAAATGGTAAAAATCCGTACGATAAACTCAATTCACCCGTAAGGTGTGTGCGGCTTCACTGTTGTCGGTGTGCGGAGCAAGTCTCGCAAAAGGACGAATGTTATTGCTTCCTTTTGCCATTTTTGCACTGTGAATGTTAACATTTTTTCGCTTCGAATCGTGTTTGATTTCATGTAAATTTTCCTACTATTTTTTTGTTAACTTCACTTTCAGTTGTAACAAAAGTTGTGCTCCATTCAGCGTGAGGTGGATGAATGTGCTGCTGGATGCAGTTAGCTTCCAGTTTTATGCACCTTAATTATTAGTTTTCAAAACTCCGGACGTGCAAGTTACGTACAACAATGGGGCTGATGTTGCTACTTGGCACAGGGTGGAGCAATTATGCAATTGTCTTTTGATTTGAATTGTTCGTTAAGGTGTGATGTTTTTTTACTTGGATTTGCATGTTTTTACTGCTTTTTTTGTGCTATATTGTGCATTGATTTGTTTGTGTTCTTGCGTTAAACAATTAATTAAATTATTACAGTGTACACTGCAGGATTTCTACATTTTTTTGTTCGTTCTTGTGTGTTAAACAACATCAACTTTCATCTTGTTATTGTGGTTTCTGTACTACTTTTAAATCCTTATAAAAGTAAAATTGAAAATGGCAGGTTTTCAAGTTAATTTATGTTTATTTTAAATTGTTTTTGATTATTTTTTCTTTTTTTTCACTTGAAGCTTTATTTTTTATGCTTCATATTTCTCTTTTTCATACTTTTTCATGTTTATTTTAAATTTTCAGCCTATTATATTCTATTTTTTCTGATCTGTTTTTAATTAACGTTGTTGTGTGATTAACTTATTAACTTTTAGCCAATGGATTTAAAAAATCATTATTGCTTTTATTTAGAAAGTTTATAACACCGGGGCGGCCCGGTGGTAGATGCGACAGCGGCGCCGGTCTTCACACGGCAGGACCGGGGTTCAAGTCTCATCTGGGCCGTTCCCCCATAGTGAGGACTGACTATCCAACTATGCGGTATCAATTAGTCTAGTAAGCCAGAAATGGCAGGCATGACCAAGAGGTCGTTAGGCCAAGAAATAAGAAGAAGAAGAAGATAACATGAAAAAAAATAAACCCATAGTCATTAAAAAAAGAGAAAGGAAGTCAATCATTCTAAAATTAATATAAATGAAGACATAACCTAGAGAAATAAGTTACAAAAATCTCGTATTCCTTAACTTCATTGCTTCTTTCAATAAACAGAGAAACCAAAACTCTCAAAACAACCGGCTCGATTGCCATTTTCAATAAATATCCCTTCTTTACGAGCCGCGGAAGCGATGAAGCGATGTGCGGACCATTGCACGTCCTTACGTTGACACTACGAGCAGCATTAGCAACAGAAGGAAAGCTCCAAAACGACCCGGGAGCCCCGTCGAAGTGAAAGCGAATGTGGAAATCCAACGAAGACAAGACAAGAGTTGGCGAAAGTAATGAAAACTGTGGATCCTGTAGAAAGAAGCAAAAACCGACGGCTTTTCCTTATTTTTTGGGGGTGGAAAAACTTTGAGCTCGATTTTTGTGTCCCTTTCTTCAACCATTTCCAAGTGTTGAGTTGGAGACAAGTCCTCCCCACTTCGTACCACAACGATACGGGACAGCAAGCAGTTTTCCTTTGTTTCCACACTTTCCACCCGTCCCCGGGATGTTGCATCAAGCGGGAAGTTTTCTTAATTTTGTTCAATTTAATCGAAAGAATTTTTATTTTTGACACCTTTCCACCGGTGCTGCTGGGGAAAGCGTTCCGTCGGAGGGAAGCTACCACCATAAGTGAGCCGCCAACTGGTTGGTGCCAGCCAGTCAGCCTTAGCCAGCCTGCTGGTGATGACACCTTCCATTTTGCACGCGGAGTGTTTATTTAAATTGAACCAAAGTTATGGGTGAAATCTGTCGAACGCAGTTGGACATGCCGGGTGGAAAACTGGTGTGCATCCACACGTATGTGCAATATATTTGATGGCTTGGGTTTGGTGTTTAGGTGTTCGCTGCGTGTAAGGTTGTCCACCCCACTTAAGTGAGTTTTTTCCGGCGTAGAAAATGAGTTTTTCCTGCGAGTTCGCTTGCTGCTGCTGTTGCTAATCGGAAGCAATGATATAAAGTGTGATTTTTACGGCCACTAATGCGGCATGTCGGGAGCGAACGTGATGGGTAATGGGATAGGGACACTTATTGGAGCCAGATGCTTCTATTTAGTATTTATTTATATAGGATAAAAATCTCTTTAGACAATTTTTTTATATAATATTAAAGGCTATTTGCTTGTTTTGTTTAATGAATTTAAGAACTGTAAAGAAAATTTCAAAAGAAGGAAAGAAATTACTTAGAAATGAAAGCAAAAGACGATAGGAGAACACAAGAACCCTCATTTAAGGAAAACATATAAATAAATATACACTAAAAGAAAGATTCATACAACTACAACGAAAGACATTCAAGTACAAGAATGAAACTCCGCTCCAAAACATGGAATTAAACTCTCCACTGCTGTCCTTCATACCGAAGCATCACATTTGCAAAACCGATGTTGAAACAAATGTGCAATTATTCACTAACCGATAAAAGGGATACTCGGCAATAATAATCGGTCACTCGAATCGTTATTCACCGCAGCAAGGCACCCGATGTCCCGAGTGACCCAACTCTTCTAAAGGATTGCAAAAACGTCCGTCATCACTTGCTGACCACAAGAGCCACCACAACAGCCGGACACAAAAACAGGGTTCATTACGGTTGGGTTTCGTAATTTGCACACTGTTCCCTCTCTTGAGGACCGGAAGACGTATGTACTTGTTGTGTGGCAGCGGCTTTAAAAAAAAGCGCCTTGCATCGCCCTGCATTTTGCAACTTGCTTCAGTACAATCCCCCAAAGAAACAGCAACTGTAAGGCAATAGTTGAAAGTTGACACTTGACAAGTCAAGTTCACGAGCTGTGTGGAAGTATTTCCGCAACAGCAACACAAAACAAGGGAAATCAAACAAACAAAATCCCTGACGGTACGTGTCAGGGCACCTTTACAACCAGAGAGGGCACCCAACCAATTTCACCAATGTTTCCCCCTTTTTTCTCTCGCCCCGGGAAAATGCTCTCTCTACATGCGGTTCGAGTTTTGTTTCACTTGTTGTTGATTAGGGCACACTTTTCGGTTTTTTCGGGGGAGAATTATGAGGAACTAGCAGTGGCAGTGGCGAAGTCTCCCTAGCGCCTAGACAACCGGTACGACCAAAACAACCGTCGTCTGGCAGGGGAACGCAAATTTGTTCAAGGTCAAAGGCGGGTAAAGCAGCGGTGAGGGATTTCAACACAGCGTCAGGAAGGGAACGGGCAAACCTAAATACAGCACAGGGGCCACACAAATTATCGCCACTTGTCCCAAAACCGGAGCCGGATTTGGAAAGAGGGGCTTCTGCTTCGTTCTATCTGGAACTCACCTGCAGACACCCGAAAGCTGTTGAAGAAATCTTCCCTCTGTTTTGCTTGAACCATTAAATCCGGACAGAGGTACCGTTTTTCCGAAAGGTGGGAAGAAACCTACAGAACAAGTGTACAGTGTGCCTCAATTATCCAAGGGGGGGGGGGGGGGGCCGGGGAAAACAAGTGCACAGTGTGCCTCAATTATCCAAGGGGGGGGGGAGACCGGGAAGAAGGTGTACCGTTAGTGTAAGGATAACTGCACAACAACCGATCCTCCGTACAAGGACCTTTCGTTGGGCCGCGTTCAATACCCATCGGCATCGGTTCGTCCTGCGAAAGGATAATTTTGCATCAAAGGTTTTTCTGCTTTCATTTGCGGTCACTTTGTGTTTTCTTTTGCGCTGTTTTGTGTGCCATTATGTGTTTTTTCCCCTTCAATTATGAGTATAAGGACCTGTAGAAACATAAGCTCCAGGTGTAAGATTGTTTCGATTGCAATAAAAATACCAAACAAAAGTTTGATTTGAAGTTATGATTAGCTAAAATGAAATGTAAAATGAAATCTAAATGAAATCATTAATAAGGAACAAGTAAAAAACACATAAAATAACACTATTGAAGCTAGAACAAACATGAGAGTAAAAAATAAATGTACGGTAAAAGTTTCAATTGTATGTAAAACAAACAAAAGAGAAAAATATATAAAACGTTTATATTAAACCAATAACAAATCGGAAAACTAAAGATTCTAAATAATGTATCAATTGAACAACGAACATTGTAAACCCTCCTGAGAAATAAGTAAGTCAAAAAGCAAGATTAGAAGCATATTAAAATTGGATAATATAAATAATCTAGCAACAGAAAATTAAAAGATCAATAAAAATACATAAAAAAGTGAAAAATAAAATACGGAAAAACAATTCATAAATAGAAAAACAATAGAATAAATCAAACTATTCAGTGAAATAAGGTAAAACAGGGTAGAAATAAAGACAATAAATTTATTACATAAATAACATGAAAATAAAACCAAAAAAAATGCCTTACTAACTTCAAATACACGAATAAACACTTCAATAAAAAAGCCCTTAAAAGAGAACTCATAAAAGATACATAAATACGCAGTAAAAAACACACTTTCAGCTACAAGCAGAAATCAAAAGTGAAAAATAACATTGAAATAAAAATGATTTCAAACAACATAAAAGCAGAGGGTAAAAGTGTCTTGATAAAATCTTCACTTTTTACCGTGTTCCCTTCTGCGTACAATAATTATTCGAGTGCTTTAAATTACTATACTTTCATCTCCGGGCCACGAAGAACTGTTCTACTGTTCCAGGAATAGAACACCGAACGCAGCAAACGCTGCCGGCCAATCTTGGACCCGATACGATCGACCCACCGTTTTGCACACTCTGCACAAGACGTTAAAGTTTGCCGAACTTGCCGAACCATCTCTTCCAACGCAACGTACGCAACGCGAGTTGAGTAACCTCTGTCTGTCTGGCTGGCCACCGCTACAGAAGGTCCTTCACCACCATACATACTGGGTAGGACTGAAAAGAAAATGGATGCAAAGTAACAGCAAGGATACAAATTGTTGTCCTCCCCATGTTCTTCCAGAGCGTCCCGAGGGTTCTCCTTTCCATTCCAATGGCCCTCCAGGTATCAGATGTTTAACGTTCCGATTGTTAGGGACGTTTTGTTTTTCTTTTTCTTCCGAAAATCCGCGGTGCATCCGAAACGTTCACCTTTCCAAGCTGGCGAGCCGCAACGAGATGCATCCAAGCTGGCGAGAACGGCGCACCAAAAAAAGAAAGGGAACGAAAAAAGGACACCAGTTGGTCGACAAACAGCCCGGTGCAACCGGTTGCAAATGCACCGTCGGACGTCGGGTCATCAGCCTTGCTTCGTTCCCTTTTGCTACGTGCTGTTCGTGTGTGTGTGTGTGTGTTTTTCTTTTCTTTTCCTTCAGGTTGTCACATGTTCTGATTTGTTCCCGTTCCTTACCTTTACTTCTTCGCGCTTGTTCTGTGGCTTTTCTTGTCCGTCTGGTGCATTCAATGCTCGATTTCGTCCAGCTGGTTTTTGGGGTGAAGTTTCCTTTTTTTGTTCACTCACTCTTCTCCTGGACATTAATCTCAAACCGTGCTGTCTCCGAGGAAGCAGGAAGGTCCAGCCTGGTCCAAGTGTTAGGCACGTGGCACATAAAGCTACAGCTTTTAATACCGAGTACCGAGATGATTGAGCTCTTGCTGTGGTCCGAAGCGAATGTGAAGCGAAGGAATAGAACGTGCGAGAACTCACCCACACACCACAAGTGTGGAGTGAAAAATGGGACTTTGAATGTAATTAGAATTTTATGTTAATGCACAGTTTCTCTCGGTCTCGGTCGTTCGCCATACAATCGGTGGATCTAAGTATCTGACCGGCTGTGAGATTATGTGGCACGCGACCACCATCTAGCAAAGGACAGAGGTGTTGTGGATTTTTTCCACCGGACGTCCTTAGTTGGGCCTATCCGACCAGGCGAGTGTGATTTGCCGGCTTTCGATAAGATTAATACATCTATCCATTATGGTTTGGCTCAGCTTCTCAGGGGACAGACATGGTGGATTCTGCGAAATTGTTCAAGATCGACATGTGCAATTTATTAGATGTATCGATTTAATATGGTTAGTTGAGAATCACTATACGAAATTACACAGTTCTTGTTGCCATTTTCTTACAAAAAATCCTGGTCATGGCACCACGCATTTAAGAATCGTTTTTCTACTTTAATTTTAAGATTCTTCAACACCAATAATGCTCCTGTAGAAATCATTTCGTTGTTAAATTCTCGGATTGTCTTCTTTCTTGGCCTAACGACCTCTTGGTCGTGCCTGCCATTTCTGGCTTACTAGACTTATTGTTACCGCATAGTTGGATAGTCAGTCCTCACTATGGGGGAACGGCCCAGATGAGACTTGAACCCTTGCTTCAGTACAATCCCCCAAAGAAACAGCAACTGTAAGGCAATAGTTGAAAGTTGACACTTGACAAGTCAAGTTCACGAGCTGTGTGGAAGTATTTCCGCAACAGCAACACAAAACAAGGGAAATCAAACAAACAAAATCCCTGACGGTACGTTTCAGGGCACCTTTACAACCAGAGAGGGCACCCAACCAATTTCACCAATGTTTCCCCCTTTTTTCTCGCCCCGGGAAAATGCTCTCTCTACACGCGGTTCGAGTTTTGTTTCACTTGTTGTTGATTAGGGCACACTTTTCGGTTTTTTTCGGGGGAGAATTATGAGGAACTAGCAGTGGCAGTGGCGAAGTCTCCCTAGCGCCTAGACAACCGGTACGACTAAAACAACCGTCGTCTGGCAGGGGAACGCAAATTTGTTCAAGGTCAAAGACGGGTAAGCAGAGGTGAGGGATTTCAACACAGCGTCAGGAAGGGAACGGGCAAACCTAAATCCAGCGCAGGGGCCAGCACAAATTATCGCCACTTGTCCCAAAACCGGAGCCGGATTTGGAAAGAGGGGCTTCTGCTTCGTTCTATCTGGAACTCACATACAGACACCCGAAAGCTGTTGAAGAAATCTTCCCTCTGTTTTGCTTGGACCATTAAATCCGGACAGAAGTACCGTTTTTTTCGAAAGGTGGGAAGAAACCAACAGAACAAGTGCACAGTGTGCCTCAATTATCCAAGGGGGGGGGGAGACCGGGAATAAGGTGTACCGTTAGTGTAAGGATAACTGCACAACAACCGATCCTCCGTACAAGGACCTTTCGTTGGGCCGCGTTCAATACCCATCGGCATCGGTTCGTCCTGCGAAAGGATAATTTTGCATCAAAGGTTTTTCATTTGCTTTCATTCGCGGTCACTTTGTGTTTTCTTTTGCGCTCTTTTGAATGCCATTATGTGTTTTTTCTTTCTCTTCAATTATGAGTATAAGGACCTGTAGAAACGTAAGCTCCAGGTGTAAGATTGTATCGAATGCAATAAAAATACAAAATAATGTATGATTTGAAGTTATGATTAGCCAAAATGAAATGTAAAATGAAATCTAAATGAAATCATTAATAAGGAACAAGTAAAAAACACATAAAATAACACTATTGAAGCTAAAACAAACATGAAAGTAAAAAATAAATGTACGATAAAAGTTTTCGTAGAATGTACAATCAACAAAAATGAAAAATGTATAAAATTATATATTAAACCAATAAATAATCGGAAAACTCAAGATTCTTAATAACGAACAATTTGCACAACCAACATTATAAACCCTGCTGAGAAATAAGAAAGTCACAAAGCAAAATTCGAAGCAAAATTTGAGTGACAAATATAATCAATCAATCAACAGAAAATTTAAAGATCAATAAAAATAAATAAAAAAGATAAAAGGAACAACAATACATAAATAGAAAAATAATAGAATAAATAAGACTATTCAGTGGTATGAGGTAAAACTATGTAACAGTAATTAAAACAAACTTTAACCATAAAAAGTATGAAAATAAACATTAAAAAATACAAAACTAACTTGAATTACACCAATAAACACTTAAATAAAAAGACTAAACGGAGAACTCATAAAAGATACATAAATAAGCAGTAAAAAACACTTTCAGCTACAAGCAGAAATCAAAAGTGAAAAATAACATTGAAATAAAAATGATTTCAAACAACATAAAAGCAGAGGGTAAAAGTGTCTTGATAAAATCTTCACTTTTTACCGTGTTCCCTTCTGCGTACAATAATTATTCGAGTGCTTTAAATTACTATACTTTCATCTCCGGGCCACGAAGAACTGTTCTTCTGTTCCAGGAATAGAACACCGAACGCAGCAAACGCTGCCGGCCTATCTTGGACCCGATACGATCGACCCACCGTTTTGCACACTCTGCACAAGACGTTAAAGTTTGCCGAACTTGCCGAAACATCTCTTCCAACGCAACGTACGCAACGCGAGTTGAGTAACCTCTGTCTGTCTGGCTGGCCACCGCTACAGAAGGTCCTTCACCACCATACATACTGGGTAGGACTGAAAAGAAAATGGATGCAAAGTAACAGCAAGGATACAAATTGTTGTCCTCCCCATGTTCTTCCAGAGCGTCCCGAGGGTTCTGCTTTCCATTCCAATGGCCCTCCAGGTATCAGATGTTTAACGTTCCGATTGTTAGGGACGTTTTGTTTTTCTTTTTCTTCCGAAAATCCGCGGTGCATCCGAAACGTTCACCTTTCCAAGCTGGCGAGCCGCAACGAGATGCATCCAAGCTGGCGAGAACGGCGCACCAAAAAAAGAAAGGGAACGAAAAAAGGACACCAGTTGGTCGACAAACAGCCCGGTGCAACCGGTTGCAAATGCACCGTCGGACGTCGGGTCATCAGCCTTGCTTCGTTCCCTTTTGCTACGTGCTGTTCGTGTGTGTGTGTGTGTGTTTTTCTTTTCTTTTCCTTCAGGTTGTCACATGTTCTGATTTGTTCCCGTTCCTTACCTTTACTTCTTCGCGCTTGTTCTGTGGCTTTTCTTGTCCGTCTGGTGCATTCAATGCTCGATTTCGTCCAGCTGGTTTTTGGGGTGAAGTTTCCTTTTTTTGTTCACTCACTCTTCTCCTGGACATTAATCTCAAACCGTGCTGTCTCCGAGGAAGCAGGCCAGGAGTCCGTCTGGTGCATTCAATGCTCGATTTCGTCCAGCTGGTTTTTGGGGTGAAGTTTCCTTTTTTTGTTCACTCACTCTTCTCCTGGACATTAATCTCAAACCGTGCTGTCTCCGAGGAAGCAGGAAGGTCCAGCCTGGTCCAAGTGTTAGGCACGTGGCACATAAAGCTACAGCTTTTAATACCGAGTACCGAGATGATTGAGCTCTTGCTGTGGTCCGAAGCGAATGTGAAGCGAAGGAATAGAACGTGCGAGAACTCACCCACACACCACAAGTGTGGAGTGAAAAATGGGACTTTGAATGTAATTAGAATTTTATGTTAATGCACAGTTTCTCTCGGTCTCGGTCGTTCGCCATACAATCGGTGGATCTAAGTATCTGACCGGCTGTGAGATTATGTGGCACGCGACCACCATCTAGCAAAGGACAGAGGTGTTGTGGATTTTTTCCACCGGACGTCCTTAGTTGGGCCTATCCGACCAGGCGAGTGTGATTTGCCGGCTTTCGATAAGATTAATACATCTATCCATTATGGTTTGGCTCAGCTTCTCAGGGGACAGACATGGTGGATTCTGCGAAATTGTTCAAGATCGACATGTGCAATTTATTAGATGTATCGATTTAATATGGTTAGTTGAGAATCACTATACGAAATTACACAGTTCTTGTTGCCATTTTCTTACAAAAAATCCTGGTCATGGCACCACGCATTTAAGAATCGTTTTTCTACTTTAATTTTAAGATTCTTCAACACCAATAATGCTCCTGTAGAAATCATTTCGTTGTTAAATTCTCGGATTGTCTTCTTTCTTGGCCTAACGACCTCTTGGTCGTGCCTGCCATTTCTGGCTTACTAGACTTATTGTTACCGCATAGTTGGATAGTCAGTCCTCACTATGGGGGAACGGCCCAGATGAGACTTGAACCACGGTCCTGCCGTGTGAAGACCGGTGCCGAAGTCGCATCTACCACCGGGCCGCCCCTCGAATTGTCTGGCATCGAAATTGAATATCCTGGTCACGGCACCATCGTTAAGGGTTAAAACAACAGTTTTTAAACATGAATTCACCTATCGAAACGATTTGTATACCTTCATTAAACTGTAATAGAAAATCAATCGCTTTACTTCTCTTTCAAACTTCCGAGTTCCAGAAATTTGCATCTACCTGGTTACGCGTCAAAGCTGCCTAGCCGTCTAGCTGCTAGGAACACACCGTAGCCCTGTGCTTAGTCTTATTTATTAAATTGTTCAAATGAGAAAATTATCTTCAAAATTTATTGACTTATTTATTTTTATCGTCGCACCATCGGCGATTCGTCCTCGCCGTTGTACTTGGCCGCTGTACTTAGCATCCTTCACCACCCCGTGGAGTTTTGTCAGATGAAAGTTGCCAGATTACACCGACGGCAAGTCCGTTTGTTGGATGATTTCATCCATTGCTTTCGCGCCGTCTATTACTAGCGTACGAAAGCACACCACGCACCGGAAGGAATTGACACTGTCTAGCTGGTGATTGTGAAGCTATCTTGCGTAAGGTGGTGTAGCAGGAACCACACCCGGGCAACGAGTGAAAATGAGCAGATCAAGTACTTTCGGTTCGGTGTTTGTTCCGGTGGCAGTGTTATTTTTACTTCTCCTTCGTTTCTTTCAAGGTTGATTGCGTCCGGAATGGTGTGTGGGTCGTGCTACGCGCGCCAGGACATCGTCATTTACTAAAGCCTACCCGGTCGCTACGACCGGGAACTTGCTGCCGTAATTTCATAAACTTTATTTCCCGGTTTTTGCATCTTAACCTGTGACGCTGGGGTCGTGCGGATAAGGTTTGGAGCGTGTGGTGTAACGCTTTAAACTTGCACACTTCCTTCCGGGAAATGGGGGTTGGGGGTTTGGAACGGGCGGAAGTAAGAAGAAGTGCGTTGATGAGCAACAGTGCTGGATACTGTAGTAGAAGTGCTGTACCAATTTAATAAGAATATATTGAAGCATGGAAATAAATAAACGACTTCTTAAGGAACAAGGAGAACAAAAGAAAATATTAAGTTGATAAACTAAATCAATTGTTACATGTCTGTGGTTTTGTTTTTTGATTTAGCTTCTCATCTTATTTTTTTTTTTTACTTTTTTGTATACTTTTCATAATTTTTGGTATTTTCCTTTCTTTTTTTGCTTCTTCTACGTTTTTTGAGATAATTTTCTATTCTTCTCTTAGTATTTAATCTATCTTCTTCTTACTTACTCCTCTTTGTATTTGGTACTACAGTTCCTAGTATTTGTTACGATATTTCGTTATAATCGTGTTAATTGCTTTCCCATATTTTTCCCCCTTTAGCTTAGATCCATTTTTATGTTTTTACTAACATTTGTTTTTAATGCTTAGAATCTTTTCTGTCTCTCATTTGCTTTTATTTATCTTTTCGATGCCATTTTTGTGTTTTTTATCTGTTTTTATTTACAAAACTTTCATCATGTTTGTTTTTATCTTTTTGTTTCTTTTTATTATTTTTTATTACATCTTATTACTACTTTTATTTACTTTGCATTAGCTAAATTATTACTGTTTTCTGCTACACTTTCTTAAAACTTGTTTTTCACTTCAAACACACAATCACACATCTCACTGTACGTGCGTCGCTCTTAGCAAACACCGACACTTTGCAATGAAGATGTGACTTCACTGTCTTCCGGTTGGACGGATTTTGAAGGCTACAAGTAAACGACCAAACACACCGCCCAACGCCAACCAGAACACGCGCAAGAGCGCGGCATATTTTCTAATCGAAATGAAATTATTGCATCGTAAATTCGAACACCCGAAAATTACGCATCGCGTTCGCGTCCGGCGTTGATAGGAGAGCCTGGGGCCGGAAGTACGGTTCCGGGTGCTGGCAAGTCTGGCTTGAAAAAAATTGCATCGTAAATTCGAACACCCGAAAATTACGCATCGCGTTCGCGTCCGGCGTTGATAGGAGAGCCTGGGGCCGGAAGTACGGTTCCGGGTGCTGGCAAGTCTGGCTTGAAAAAAAACTGATGCTCGAAGGAAATTAAAACACGTTAATCAGTCGCCACGGCATACCTTCGGGTTAGGGCAGATAGAGGGCTTTGATGAGAGCAAACAAGCCAGCCAAAAAAGCGTTACTCAACCGGCCGAATGTTCGGACACTGGCGTTACGAATCGGAGAGGAGGTGGGGAAGGGGCAAAGTTATGTTTCGTTTCTGGTGCGGCTGTTATCATAAGTATGATTCATGCTTTCCGCCTAAAAATTGGAGGCAAAAAAAAAGCAAACATTTTTTGCCTCACACCGCAAAATGTGTCACGTGGTTTATGTCCTGTTGTTTGCTGGTGCCATTCGTTGTCCGGCCGTTCAAATTGTCGATACATTTTCCGACGCCGGGCGGAAGCGGAAGGTGACTAAGGTTTATGTCGAGTTAAATCGGCCACACACTTTACGATCGCCGCTCTGTTTCGGCGCATTTCTTTCCGAGGGTTTGTGTTTCTGGTGCTTCCTTTGCCCAGTGTGCCGGCAAAACTCGGTGTCCGGAAGATTATGTTGATGCGAATGCTGATTGCTGTGTTTGGCCACCATAATCAGCTTTTAGTGCAGTGTCAGCAATGTGAAATAATACCATAAACACCACGGTGGATTCTGTCATCAGCAAACGTACTGCAATTTTGATTTCCTGCGCGGGAAAACCAGGAACACACATCCTGGGAATTGCCATCAAAAATTTGGTGAAAAATAGCACACAACCCAACGCGCACTGCATTGCCGCTGGTGCGTAAATTATTTGCCATAATAACGCCCAACGCCCCACAAACAAACGCACGATGCGCAACGCTTTAGGTCATGATGCTGTGTGTTTACTTGACGCTGTGGCATGCTGTACGAACAGTGCCCCCAAAAATGGGGCCTAGTGGGTAGTAGTGGGTGGTGTTGCTTTACGATTTATTTGTAATGTTTTGAGGTAGTTTTCATTTATTTCAGTGGTTTTTCTCTTTCGTTTTTGCTGCTTCACCCTTGCTAGTAATCATAATAAGTTTTATGCGCAACTTGCAAGGTTTCGCAAGATGCAGGACGGGCTAAAGTTGCTTGTAGTGCACGCGCGAAATTGCCATAAAATCGGTTCGGGATTGTTTATTTCGCTGTCGGGGCATCTTTTTTTATTGGGAGATAAAATATCTATTCAATAGTTTCCACAATGCTGCACGCTAGTAGTTTTACAATGTATTTTTACGATGCTTTTTGTAGTAGTTTATAATTGCTTCTATAAAAATCAGTTATAGCATTCTTCGGTTTATAACCAATGAAACAATACTATAAATTGTATATAGCGTCATTCCGAAGGAGGAAAAATTATCATTAAAATTTGTATAATAGTAGCAGCAGCATAACAAGGACTCTATCCTAACTAGTTGGTAAAAATATTCAGATTTTGATTAAGATTTACGATATGAATTAAACAAAAATATATATTAATAATGCTTAACTACATACATTAACTACAAACGATAAGAAAGATTAAATTTTAATTATTTTTATCTCATTTTCGCAACAAGCTCACGATGCACTTTTGTTGCACGCTGCTCATTGCATAGTTCTCGGAAAAGCAGCAAAAAAAATGTAAAATAAAAACCCTTCCATCAGAATCAAAAGCGCCATCCGAACGAAACGCAACCGATAAGGAACAAGGAGAACAAAAGAAAATATTAAGTTGATAAACTAAATCAATTGTTACATGTCTGTGGTTTTGTTTTTTGATTTAGCTTCTCATCTTATTTTTTTTTTTTACTTTTTTGTATACTTTTCATAATTTTTGGTATTTTCCTTTCTTTTTTTGCTTCTTCTACGTTTTTTGAGATAATTTTCTATTCTTCTCTTAGTATTTAATCTATCTTCTTCTTACTTACTCCTCTTTGTATTTGGTACTACAGTTCCTAGTATTTGTTACGATATTTCGTTATAATCGTGTTAATTGCTTTCCCATATTTTTCCCCCTTTAGCTTAGATCCATTTTTATGTTTTTACTAACATTTGTTTTTAATGCTTAGAATCTTTTCTGTCTCTCATTTGCTTTTATTTATCTTTTCGATGCCATTTTTGTGTTTTTTATCTGTTTTTATTTACAAAACTTTCATCATGTTTGTTTTTATCTTTTTGTTTCTTTTTATTATGTTTTATTACATCTTATTACTACTTTTGTTTACTTTGTATTAGCTAAATTATTACTGTTTTCTGCTACACTTTCTTAAAACTTGTTTTTCACTTCAAACACACAATCACACATCTCACTGTACGCACGCCGATATTAGCAAACACCGACACTTTGCAATGAAGATGTGACTTCACTGTCTTCCGGTTGGACGGATTTTGAAGGCTACAAGTAAACGACAAAACACGCCGCCCAACGCCAACCAGAACACGCGCAAGAGCGCGGCATATTTTCTAATCGAAATGAAATTATTGCATCGTAAATTCGAACACCCGAAAATTACGCATCGCGTTCGCGTCCGGCGTTGATAGGAGAGCCTGGGGCCGGAAGTACGGTTCCGGGTGCTGGCAAGTCTGGCTTGAAAAAAAACTGATGCTCGAAGGAAATTAAAACACGTTAATCAGTCGCCACGGCATACCTTCGGGTTAGGGCAGATAGAGGGCTTTGATGAGAGCAAACAAGCCAGCCAAAAAAGCGTTACTCAACCGGCCGAATGTTCGGACACTGGCGTTACGAATCGGAGAGGAGGTGGGGAAGGGGCAAAGTTATGTTTCGTTTCTGGTGCGGCTGTTATCATAAGTATGATTCATGCTTTCCGCCTAAAAATTGGAGGCAAAAAAAAGCAAACATTTTTTGCCTCACACCGCAAAATGTGTCACGTGGTTTATGTCCTGTTGTTTGCTGGTGCCATTCGTTGTCCGGCCGTTCAAATTGTCGATACATTTTCCGACGCCGGGCGGAAGCGGAAGGTGACTAAGGTTTATGTCGAGTTAAATCGGCCACACACTTTACGATCGCCGCTCTGTTTCGGCGCATTTCTTTCCGAGGGTTTGTGTTTCTGGTGCTTCCTTTGCCCAGTGTGCCGGCAAAACTCGGTGTCCGGAAGATTATGTTGATGCGAATGCTGATTGCTGTGTTTGGCCACCATAATCAGCTTTTAGTGCAGTGTCAGCAATGTGAAATAATACCATAAACACCACGGTGGATTCTGTCATCAGCAAACGTACTGCAATTTTGATTTCCTGCGCGGGAAAACCAGGAACACACATCCTGGGAATTGCCATCAAAAATTTGGTGAAAAATAGCACACAACCCAACGCGCACTGCATTGCCGCTGGTGCGTAAATTATTTGCCATAATAACGCCCAACGCCCCACAAACAAACGCACGATGCGCAACGCTTTAGGTCATGATGCTGTGTGTTTACTTGACGCTGTGGCATGCTGTACGAGCATGCCCCCAAAAATGGGGCCTAGTGGGTACTAGTGGGTGGTGTTGCTTTACGATTTATTTGTAATGTTTTGAGGTAGTTTTCATTTATTTCAGTGGTTTTTCTCTTTCGTTTTTGCTGCTTCACCCTTGCTAGTAATCATAATAAGTTTTATGCGCAACTTGGAAGGTTTCGCAAGATGCAGGACGGGCTAAAGTTGCTTGAATTGCACGCACGGAAATTGCTATAAAATCGGCTCGGGATTGTTTATTTCGCTGTCGGGGCATCATTTTTTTATTGGGAGATAAAATATCTATTCAATAGTTTCCACAATGCTGCACGCTAGTAGTTTTACAATGTATTTTTACGATGCTTTTTGTAGTAGTTTATAATTGCTTCTATAAAAATCAGTTATAGCATTCTTCGGTTTATAACCAATGAAACAATACTATAAATTGTATATAGCGTCATTCCGAAGGAGGAAAAATTATCATTAAAATTTGTATAATAGTAGCAGCAGCATAACAAGGACTCTATCCTAACTAGTTGGTAAGAATATTCAGATTTCGATTAAGATTTACGATATGAATTAAACAAAAATATATATTAATCATGCTTAAATACATTTATAGCAAACGATAAGGACGATAAAATTTTAATTATTTTTATCTAATTTTCGCAACAAGCTCACGATGCACTTTTGTTGCACGCTGCTCATTGCATAGTTCTCGGAAAAGCAGCAAAAAAAATGTAAAATAAAAACCCTTCCATCAGAATCAAAAGCGCCATCCGAACGAAACGCAACCGAACCAAACGAGTTCGGTTTTCCTGTTGGTTTTGGAACAGTTTTTCCCGGCTGCATCGCATGTACGTACGTGTAGTACAGGCACACGCACACACGCACACACACTCACACCCATCGGTACAGTTGATACGCATTTCATTTTGCCACGGCGTTTAAGGACGCAAAGGCGCACAAAACAGAAAATCTTTCCCCCTTGTGTTTTGTTCTGTTTTCCGAACGGATGAAATCCGGCTACCTTTTGCGCGGTCGTCAAGGCAACGGAAAACCTTGTTTTCCTTTCGACAAGCGTGTGCGGTGTACAACCACTACACTGAGAAGTGCATACGTGTGTGTGTGTGTGTGAGTGTTTGCCGGTATAGCATTTCCCGAAACAAAAAAGGCAGCAGCTGACACCGAACGACCGAACGGACTCGCTTCGGTCGTGTGTCCTTACACAAACAAGCGCACACGCACACCAGTGTGTATCCGGTTTCTGGCGCCACAATTTCCCACCTTTATGTGTGTGTGTGTGTGTGTATTCGAATCAAAACATGTACTCATACTCCGGCGCAGAAAACCCGCTTCCTTGATGTTGGTTGTGTATTGGTGTTTGCCGAACGATTTCTATGGGCAGCAAATGCCTACTGCTCTCGCTGCCTAGATCAACACAACCACCACCACCACTACTGTGTAATCGAGGATGAATCATGTTTCGTTCCGTGGTTTGATTATCCCTTTGAGCATTGAGCACAAAGCGGTGGCTTCAATCCCTTTTTTTTCGCATGTTTTTTTCTCTGTGTCTCTCTCTCTCTTGTCAAATGAAAGAATAATGCGTTTTGATGCGTCTTCGAGGAGAAGAGTATTAATATACTGCATCCTGACAGGATTTATGTTTCGTGTCATTTTGCTAGGTCTCTTAATAGATTTCTGTTTTTTTTTTCGTTCGCTTTAAGGGATAATGTTGCCCTTTTTTGTTACTGAAATCGAATCATGCGAAGCAATGGATTGGAACGTAATTGCGTTGCATTTGAACCAAACGAGTTCGGTTTTCCTGTTGGTTTTGGAACAGTTTTTCCCGGCTGCATCGCATGTACGTACGTGTAGTACAGGCACACGCACACACGCACACACACTCACACCCATCGGTACAGTTGATACGCATTTCATTTTGCCACGGCGTTTAAGGACGCAAAGGCGCACAAAACAGAAAATCTTTCCCCCTTGTGTTTTGTTCTGTTTTCCGAACGGATGAAATCCGGCTACCTTTTGCGCGGTCGTCAAGGCAACGGAAAACCTTGTTTTCCTTTCGACAAGCGTGTGCGGTGTACAACCACTACACTGAGAAGTGCATACGTGTGTGTGTGTGTGTGAGTGTTTGCCGGTATAGCATTTCCCGAAACAAAAAAGGCAGCAGCTGACACCGAACGACCGAACGGACTCGCTTCGGTCGTGTGTCCTTACACAAACAAGCGCACACGCACACCAGTGTGTATCCGGTTTCTGGCGCCACAATTTCCCACCTTTATGTGTGTGTGTGTGTGTGTATTCGAATCAAAACATGTACTCATACTCCGGCGCAGAAAACCCGCTTCCTTGATGTTGGTTGTGTATTGGTGTTTGCCGAACGATTTCTATGGGCAGCAAATGCCTACTGCTCTCGCTGCCTAGATCAACACAACCACCACCACCACTACTGTGTAATCGAGGATGAATCATGTTTCGTTCCGTGGTTTGATTATCCCTTTGAGCATTGAGCACAAAGCGGTGGCTTCAATCCCTTTTTTTTCGCATGTTTTTTTCTCTGTGTCTCTCTCTCTCTTGTCAAATGAAAGAATAATGCGTTTTGATGCGTCTTCGAGGAGAAGAGTATTAATATACTGCATCCTGACAGGATTTATGTTTCGTGTCATTTTGCTAGGTCTCTTAATAGATTTCTGTTTTTTTTTTCGTTCGCTTTAAGGGATAATGTTGCCCTTTTTTGTTACTGAAATCGAATCATGCGAAGCAATGGATTGGAACGTAATTGCGTTGCATTTAAAATTCGCTGTTTTCGTGTATTTCTAATGTAAGAGTTTCATTTGAAGGACTTTTGCTCCACGTAACATTAACTGTATAAGCCATAAAAAATACAAAACATGTTTAAATAAGTCTCAAATAGTTCGTAATATTCATTTGCAAGTTTTCCAATAATTGTGCGTATTTTTATAGCATCTTTTAGTTCTAATTGTCACATAAAGTATTTATTTCTTGTTCAGTATTCTTAGCTCTTCTGTTTCATTTATGTTAGTAGTATAATGATTACTATAAAATATACTTTTATAGCAATAATTATACCTTCTTACTCAATATCTTAGAAATTTCAGTTTTATTTGCCATAAAATCTCTTTTTATTACTAGCTATACCATGTTCTTATTCCATTATTAGTATCTTTAGCTCGTATATCTATAAAATCTTCTATAAAATGCATTTTTATAACAACCATTACACCTTCTTAGTCACCACCCTAACCTATTCTTACTATATCTGCATCCGTCAAGTGCTTTTCCTTCAACTATCCCTACCACGCACAATATTTCAAAGATTAACCACCGGTTAACCAGTTCGCACCCTAGCAAGGGATGGGATTTTCCTACAAGTCAGCGACCTGGAGGAAGATTCCTTTTCATTTTTGTTCTTCTTACCCTCTTTCTTCCATTTTCTCCCGCCATTCCTAAGAAAGTTTACCACCGGCGATGGTTTGTTTATGAAACAAAATCGATTTTTCCCCTCCCCTTCGTCACACCTCATTCGGCCCCCCACCCACTGTCCCTTGGAGATGCACAAGAAAATACGCACTTTTCGCACGACTTCATCTCCCTGGCAGGAAGCGAACCTCAACCTTTAGCACGCGCTCCAGCCTCCTTGACGTTGCTGCTGATGGAGCAGTGCCCGGTTGGATGCTTTTCTTTTACGCCGATGGTTTAGTTTCCTACACACGAACACGGGGATGATGTGTTTGTGTGGGTGCATTTTCCTTTTCTTCCTCCCTCCCCCTAATACACCCCCCCAGGGGACTGGAATAGTTGAATTGGTAAATGCGTCATCTCAAGCCACGGAGCGATCGGGATGGTTAAGATGAATCCTTGACAGTTAGAAAACAATGCAATGCTGGGGAAACCCAAGCGTAAAAACCCAACCCCAGAAGGGTGTTTTTCGTGCGTAGAAGAATAAAACGCACTTTCCTACCTCCCCCTTTCCTCCTCCTACCCTGTCAATCCACCCGCTTAACGAGGCAGCAGCTACTGCAGTTAACGCGATGCACCGCGATGCATCTTCTAGCTAGGGTTCAAAATAAATGGAAGACTTTTACAATGCGAAAGCTACGCGTGTGTGTTTGTGCGTTAAAGCTGAAAGCAAAAAGGGGGATGCGTAGAATAATTGCGTACACTACCACCCTTCCCCCCACCAATCGTGCACGTAAGCTGGCATAAGGGCAACCTGTTTCTTAAGATTAACCAACATGCTGCAGTTTGTAGTGAAGAAGAAAAAAAGACAGAACTAGGGGAGAAGGATTTAAGGAAGCAGCAAAAGAAAAATGCTGCACAAACTCTAAAATACAATGTTTCATGAATGTTTGATGTGCTGTGAAATTAGGTCGAGAGGATCATCGCTTCTGCTTGAGAACGTTGAATATTTTATGTAAGAACTGATACAATGTTTCACTTTTGTTGGTTGTAGTTTTTTAAATATAATTTGAACGACCTCAGTTTGACTTAGTTTTATAAAACTTTAGTTTCAAAACAAGCAATAATGATATTTTGTTAATGAAAGTTTGATAGTTTATGTAATTTGGAGAGCAATATGAATGTGTTGCGCAGGATGTTTCATGAGATATGTGGATAAGGTTGAGTTTACAGTAACGCAAGTGAGAATTTTAATGTATGTTTGAGATGTTCTGGTAGCCCAGTCGTAGCGCAAAGGACTTTCACGTCATATGATTTCGATAAATTAAGTCAAAGAAGCCAGAAAAGATTACAAAAGACCTACCGAGTATACATATATTGTCCAAAAAGATAAAGAAATCCTTTGCTAAATGATATTGAAATTAAGAAAAGCGTCATGCAATGGTTCTCTTAGATTGAGGTACGATGTCTTATGCAAACTATGCAAACATCAAATATACATAAATAAACCATCAAAAAATGAAGGATGTTTAATGATTTAATGATGACTTGGTTGTCCGGTACCATTCTCATGACATGACCATCCCTTCGGGGCCTGGCGAATTTAATTCGCTGTCTAATTGATGGTACGGTCACTGTATGTGAGCCTCGTATGTAAGTACTGGGACTATACAATCCCAGATTCGTCCATCACGAAGTTCCCTCAAGCTGTAGTATGACCGTTTGGCAGCCAGCTCCCTGGAGCATATATCCTCATCTATAGTGTTTTCGGTGCTGATTTTTGACCCCAAATAGGTTAAGTTTTGGACAACTTCCAAGGTACGATCACCTGCTCTCAGCCCTGCTTATATCCAACCCGAAGTGTGGTGCCTTTAGTCAGCATCTACAGCTCAGGAGAGCCTCATTCCAATGATGTCCAAGTCATCAGCATATTCCATGATCTAGGTTTGACATATAGAAGATGATCCCCAAAAGAATCCAAACCGAAGTACCGGCGCTCTAGCGCCAGATTGAAGAGGAGACAGATCATGGCGGTCGCAAAAGGCCCATCCTTTACCATCCTGAGGTCATATGAGGCTTTCAGTGATAGATTTTCTATTTTGAAGCCTCTCTCTTCCAAAATGGAGAAGACATTTGGGTGGCATTCAACAGCGTAATACTCCTGTAGTTTATTAATGAACATTATTAGTTAACCTCACAACCAAACGTTCTTAAGAAAACGTTCTTAATGCTACAAGAATTAAAAAATTGCAAAGGAGTCATGGAGTCCTAAATGTCCTCTCACGAGACATTGTATAGTAATGCATTAACAACTAGGAAAAACAATGTTTGCAACAATTTTCCCAGCATGTGGCCAACTGTTTCCAATAATTATTTTGATTGCTCAGCGTGTAGCAAGCAAAGGTATGCCTAACATGGAATTTCTTGCCACGTGCACCTCGAAATTTTCGCAATCCTATTATGGTTTAATGAAATGCTTTAAAAGCCATCTCTTCCTTCCTTGTGCCTGTCCAATTACCTTGCACTCATTGGAAGCAGATTCACCTTGTATCGCTCGATCGATGGACAGTAATTTTGGGAGAACTGATGAAAACTTGCGCGAGGATCGAAAGCGAAACAAAAAAAAACCTTGAGGAATGTAACCCAAAATTGCAATAACTTTATCACCTTGCCACTCAGCCTCAGCAAACGGGCAGCATCGACCGGACAGCTGAACCTGCTTCCCACCAGCAACCGAAATTAAAACTCTTGTAACACTTTTTTTTTCTACCGTTCTGGCACCGTTAGTCAGCTACCGTTTGTTGGCTAATTTTTCAAACCACTTTTTTGCCATTATCGTACCGCGCATGTACACGCTAATGACGTATGAGTGGAGAGATAGAGAGAGAGAGAGAGCCCAAAAAAGAGGCATTCTGTGCCACACACGTGCCCCGAACTTGGGTTCGAAATTGATGGCACGATCGAGGATGCCGTTATCAGGACCGGGCTTTTCCTGTGACGTGTAATTATGATTAGATGGAACCAGCTCCAGCAGCAGTAGCAGCTGGGGAGGTCCTGCAAAAGGTGATAAGAATGTTAACGACCGGCGATCGCCACTCAGCACGTTTGATGACATTTGTGCGTCCTTGTGCGAATGCGGGTCCGCTTTATTTGTGCAACATGCAACAATGCAAACAGCAATCGGAAAAACGAACATTTCAGGGTGTAAATGAAACGATAAGACCTTGTGGTGGCCAGCAGCTGCCAGGAGAGTAGTGCAGTGACACAAAGCAAAAGGACCCACATACATACCCGGATGGCTCTGATGGAACGATCATACTTGATGAAGATCATCTCAGGAACACCTCGGGATGGGCTGTTGCGAACCGGGACAAGGGAACAATAGAGCGAAATCTGGTTCGAGCTGCAAGGAAAAAGGAGATGTAAACAAAAACGATAGATTCCGATGCACACGAGCTTTCAGTTCGGTATCTTCATGATCGAAGGACGAGCTCCTGCTGATCCGCAGCACAAGACAATGCACATCCACAGTACACTTTTCTCCAATTTTCCTTTTTTTCCTTTTCGTGTCCTTCCATCGCTGGAAAAGGTGTTCTCAATTTGCAAAAAAAAAAATCCAGCATCGTACACCCGCATCAGTAAAGCAAATAAAGTTGATCGAGAGAACCCGAACAAAAAACAACTAAAACACCTCGTTCTCGTTCTCGAGCAGGTATACCCTCATCGGTGGTGGTGGTGGTGGTGGCCGACACACAAGCGAGGTGGTAATCGAGCGAAAAGAAGGATTTTATTGCTGCGTCCTGCTAAGCAAGTAGAACCTGAAAGGAATGGGAAGAAAGCGACATCCTTCTGCCTTTGACCGGCACCACACCAGGTGAACCAGAAGGTGGAGGGTGGAACAACACGTGTGGAAAAAGGGGAAGCACACCAACATGTACACCATCTGCTGCAGCAGTGCATCGAATCGGGCATTGAAATGGTCCGCCGGCCATGGTTCTCCAGCCAGCAGCGACAAATGCGGGCGATCGTCGGTGCAAGGTTTTTGCACTTGAACGAACCATGCGGAGTCGCCTGTTGACGCCTGAAACTATGCAAAGCGTTTACATGTGATGTGATGTGGACGAACAATTTAACTTTATGGTGTTTCTAGTGCGGTTTTCTTGTTTTTCCTTTTTGTTGTTCTTTAACATAACATAATGCACAGTAATTTAACAATAAAATAAGTTTAAAAAATCAACTAAAACTTCTTTTAACTTTTCGTGACTTTATAAAGTCTGCTAGCTAAAATTGCGAAGGCCAACATGTAGAAGTATTTCAAGGCAAATGGGTAAATAAAATAAACAAAACTTTTATAAAAATAACGAGACATCTATGATAAGTAAGTGAAAGAAGCATTTATTTGATGAAGATTGCGAAACTCGTTAAAGATAACTAACGCCACAGCACATTCACAACTAATGAGGACATAGAAACGATGAAAAAATGGATTAGATTGATTTGTTCCCAGTTTGATAAATCGCTGATTAAATTGGCTTATTAATGAGCAAATATCAAGACGTATTTGACTTGGGTACGAAAGATGTGATTGAAAAATTAATCTAAAACCGTTGCATTTTGAAGAAAGAAAATCGACGTCCAGAAGCTGTCCAAGAGTCTCTAAATAAAGTCACAGATGTTACTTATTTAAACGTATTTAAAAGTGTGCACCAACCGTGGTTTTACAACCTCAAAAGGTCTTGACGTCTGCCACTAATACTGTCTTCTTTGACTAACTTACTTTACACGCTCACAATTGCGGAATAGTCATTTCTGCGCACTAGGAAACGTTCCGGATAACGTGTGAAAGCCGGTTCCACTACCATCTTAACCACTCAAGCCAAATTTCTTAATTCTACTGGTCAATAGCAAGATGATAAAGAAAAAGGACTCTCGTGCTAATAAGGTGTTGATGCGCACAAATCGCCTCAAACGACAGCGACTCCACCGCTCATCAATTCATGCCCCAATCATCGTTCGGAAGACAAAAACAAACCCCAATCCACAATGCAATCGATCTCGTTAATCCTTCGCCCTCTGACGGCTGCTCCGGGGGTGAAAGTGTGAAAGTGTGCGATCGCGCGAAGATTATAGTGGCCGTGGTGTTGCAAATCTCGCTCCATGCCACTCCTTCAGTTCCTTCTTGATGCGCCCCCTGTTTTTCGTACTGTTTCAGGAATTTGCATTCGATCCCAGTGGCTCGTGCCACTGCACGGACGACTTGCGCAACGGCCAGGCGGCGCGGTTTATGCGTTTTTATGCTATGCACACCCTTTGCGCACACGGCCGCCACACGGCATTCGTGCGTACGGAACATCCCAAAATCGAAGCCTACTGAGCACGTTGAACCAATGCTGTGTGTGTGTGTGTGTGTGTATGTTACCTATACGATGGTGTTGTGCGCTGTCTCGTTTTCTCACTCTTCCCTTTTGCTTCAGTTGTAGCTGTGTGTGTGTGTGTGCGTACTACTTGCCCAGCATAAAACGGTACGAATGGAGAACTGAAAACGAACGCATAAAATAAAAACCCCGAACCCGGGGAGTTCAATGTGTTTGATATATTATTTGTATAAAAAGGAGCAGATGTTGAGTTTTATCTTCCTCTGTTCTCCTTAGACCCGCGCGTTTCCCATTCCCTATTCCTTCCCTGGGTCTCTCTCTCTTTCTCTTGCTTTCCATTAAATTCCTCTCGCCCCGCTTCGCCGGGTTTCCCCTCACGCACCGTTTTTCCTTGTGGTTCCCTTGGGCAGGATCAACCAAGCACGACCAGCCGGCGCACACATAAGGGCTTTTCGGTCGACCGTGTCTCGTTTCCTACTCTCTCTCTCTCTATTCTTCAACACATTAGTCCTTTTTTCTGATCACATGAAACAACCTTTATAGGCTTTCTCGTTCCTACTCGCCTGGATCACGTAGCGACGGTCGTGCGCGTTCAACGCACCACGTTTGCGCAACCGTACCGTACGCCAGGGCATGTACTATAGCGTGCGACACACAGCAAACGCTTGACAGGCTTCACGATCTGCCCCGCGCATTCACCTCCCTTTCCACACCACTTACGTTGGAGCGGAACTGTGAACGGATTTGAGATTTTCACAAATCGTGCCACCAAACTGCGAGCAAGCAAGCGAATGAAGAAGATATTATACCGTCGTCCGGACAGTGCGGTACATATTTGGGTGTGGACATTGGCGTAATTAAGTTTTTACCTTCGTTTTCCCTCACGATGGGATCGATATGAAGGATTTTAAGGGCTTCCTTGATAGCTGGTGCAGTATGATTAAGATTAACGTGAGTAATAACACAATGTTTGCCATTCTTATTAACAATAAAACGCAAGAAAAAAGGCAAGTTCGTAATATACATTTTGTTTCTGGTCCCACCAAAAGATTTTCATTCCCAATAATTTAAATATATTTAGATATTAATCATCATGAACCTTTTGCCACCTGGTTTAGGACATTTCTATAAAAGTTTGAATAGTATGTTTGCTTTTAAAAGTGTAAAAAAATTTAAATTTAATTATTCTGGCTCATAATACACTATTTTGTACGGCGTCCCACCAATCAATTTTTATTTGAAATTTTTAAAACTATTTTCAATATCTTATCTCCACATTCTTGAGGACATTTATATGACTTTAAAATACGAAAATGAAGCTCTCTATCGTATAATATAGCACTTAATACACTATTGTTTTGTAGGCTACCTCGTTGTTAATCTAAGGGCATTTCTATAGTATTAAAATAAGAAAAAAAGGCTCTCTGTTAAGTGTTAAACTGCCAAAATACATTCTTTCTATCAAAATTCGTTTCAGTTGGCATTATCATATGTTTCGTAATCGGTTGGGGAATTAGAATTTGTAAATAATTAATAACTACAATGCAAAAGCCGCGAACCTTATCCTTCTCTCTGCTAGAATAACATTAACTCCACCAAGCCCGTTCCACTGGATCGCTCTGTATCCGTCTATCGCTTTCATTCGCTTCGGTGCCGCAGTTTCGGGTCCGCATCGCCCTCATAAACTACGATAAAAATGCATAATTTCCCAGATGTTTTCTCCATCGAAACCGTGCAGCCCCGAAGCCCAAAGCTGTTGATAGACATCCATCAAAAAACACCGGAGCCACCGCCCGCCACCGAATGTGGATTGTTTCGCTCGTGTGTGTGTGTGTTATGTTGAATTCCGATTCCGATCTCGGAAGCCGGTGGCTGAGCTGGATCCAGCATGTATGCAGCAGCACAGCGTGTATCCTCGATTATCCCTTTTTGTTAATGCGAGACGGCACCACTACCACCTACCGCACTGGAAACATCGCCGACCGACGTCCAGGACATGACAGCCTTATTGTCCTTGTAGTTCTCGGTTCCTGTTCTCTTCTCCCAGTTTTCCAGTTTTAGTCAGCAAAAAGGTAACAGGCACGCGGGGCAAAAGGGGCCATTGCACAGTGAATGCCAAATGGTGCGTACGGCGAGCATGCAAAACCGGGTTGTGGCTGATTAAAAATAAAATTTATGATCTACTGGTAGCATAATTCTTTGCGATGGGCCCATTCGTCTCCGTCTTTTCGGGCAGCAGGGCCTGGACCGTCGAGTCCTTACTGTACGGCTGGGCCAGACACAGTGTGGAGCATGTATCTGGTGTGTGTATTTGAGCTACCGAACAAGCAAGCCGTGTGTGTGTGTGTGTCCAGAAAGGACACACGATCGTATGATGATTTTGTTGACTGGTTTACGATGCGCCATTGTAGTAGATTCGATTTATTAATGCTTTTTTTGTTGCTTTCTCCTCTTTCTTTGCATTATTTCATGCCTGTATCTGATGGTACAGTAGTTTATAATAGATTTTTTTGTTGTTTCGATTATAAGCAAGATGTTTTGAAGAGCATTTTTTCCCTGCATGCATGCTCATAATAAATAAATATTTAAAACAGTTTTCGCGTCAAGCTTTTCTTTCGTTTTTGCTTTATTCATTTTATAGGAACAAATAATAGTTGTTCTTCCATAAATAAGTCACCTCATTTAAAACAGGAATTTTTAAGTCATTATCCTCTGAAGCGTTGCGCACTATCACTGTGGAGCTTGGAGAAGAATTGTCCCATTGCGCTTTTCCTTTAAATTCTGTTTCCAGAGTATAACGAACACACGCAGCAGCTCGGGAACCAGTAAGTGTCCACGTAAAGATTCCTTCCACTCGGATCCAGCGTCACCAGCCGCTTCTGGACGTACCGTTGCTCGCACCGGGAGCTATAACCTACCGGAAAGCTGCACAGATTGGAGCATTCCGTTGACCTACATTTGCCCACGTGTTGCAGCGAGCGGAAAAATGGGATGTTAAAGTAGGGAAAAGAAGCAGGTTAATAAGTGTGGGCCTGTAACAACTCTGCCCTGGAATAAACGCGGGAACGTTCTAGCGGACCAAACCTAGACTAGAGTGAGTTAGGGTGCTGCCGGTACCGATGCTAGGGCAATTGACACCGCGAGGGGAAAAGCGGCCCCTTTTTTTGGCCGCATATGTCCGCGTAAGAATGCCGTTTTCGGCAAGTAAACAAGCACAGACGATAAGGGAACTTTTCCTTCGATCAGCCTGGGATAAGGAAGGGATACGGTTTGAAAACCCTCTAGCTGGCCAAACAAAAACAAACGTATGAGAATGTTACGTAACCCCTCGGGCTGTTGTATGCTAAATCTTTCACCCCGATTGTATCGAAATTTCGCTGGCAAATGCAAACCCGGAAGGATAATTGACAATTGAAGAGTTGTGGTAGGTACGGGACACAGGTACTTTTCCTGGGAGAGCACTGGTGTAAATAAAAAGGTGTGATGGAATTCAAGGATATTAAGATGTAGAAAAAGTAATTATCTGCTTGTAGAAGTTTAAATTTCATGCAATTTTCCTCTTTTTTCCTTTTTATATGTTGCAAAATAATAAATCATATTTGAAATCCTCCTGGTTGCTTTCAATTTTCAACGCCAGATGACGCTACTTGCTTCTCGTTTAGCAAAGACACAGTTAAACGGATGTGTTTCGTTTCTATCACCGCTAGATGGCGCACCCGTACACACAACCAATTTTAATTTTCGATACTCACGCACAAACTTCAGTCTTGACGAGCTGTCTCGAGTTTTCCTGATTAACCACAAACATCCAGTTACCTAAATAATTATAAAAAAGCATATAGTTAATCTTAAAAAGAATACAAGGTCCCTTAAGAGAATTTCTTTTATCTCTCACCCTTCGTGTTAAGTGCCGTCTGCGGTGTGATGTATCGTTCCCGCACACTGCACAGCGTTTCTTTTCCCGGCTCGCTCTCCCGCTTTGGGCGGTTATGTTTCGCCAGCACCCGCTCATACACCGTTTCATTTAGCATCGCGGGACTCCGGAATGGGGTCGGTTCCGTTTCGAAAGGATCAATCGACTCATCAACACGGCGTAGCGATGCCAAGCGTGCCTCACGCCTATGCTTGTCCGATAAATCCCGGGCGAAGCGTTTCAACCAATCGGCTGGACTGTACTGTGTGACCGAAGGCGACGAGTGAGACCCGAGCGTAGGTCCACCGGGCGATGGATAAAAGTAACCCTGACCGGAACTGGACCCGGAAGATGTTCCTCCATGTCGGTTGTACATGGGAGCACGGACGTACGAGTTGTAATGATACGAGTGTTGAGGTTTAGGAATGTAGATCGGTTGTGGGACTGGTGGGGGACGCTTTTGCTCGTAGTTCACTGTGCCGTGCGTTTGTTGAGCTGGTGTGATATAGTTATACGCAGCACCCGATGGTGATGGAGGCTTGCTCGATGGTTTGGACGGTTCCATTGGACTGAACGAGCCATAAAAGTGATGATAATGATGATGAAGATGTTCCTCCTCTTCCATCGGTTTGTTCGCACCGAAATCAACCATCTCCTCGTTGGCAATAATGCGCTGGTAGCCTAGCGATTCTACCAGGTGCTTAATCAGGTAGCTGGAATTGCAATAGAAAGTTGTGTGTGCGTGTTAATGTTACTACCAATAATACTGGTTGTGTACGATTACTTACGAAGGATAGTCAGGATTAGATTCACAAAACGTTGAACCAGGTGAGGCACACTTTGGCGTCATTCCAGGTGGAGCAGGAACAAACGGACAGGGGTTTTGCCCGTAAGATCCGCAGCCTGGCTTCTGCGGAGCAAGGGTTGGATGTGGGTAAGGTGAGGGACTTCCAAATGCAGACGAGAGATGGTTTAACAATAATAGCTGAAAGATCAGACAGGAAATTAATTAGTAAATTCATTTAATCTTATTCCAGTAAAGGAAAAAGACACTTACCACGAACAGTGATGTGTTCTGAATAACCTTAGTGAGAGCCATATTTTGAACCTTTCCGGTTTACGTTTACTGTACGATTTTTGTAAAAATTCTGCAAACTAAAATTATTTAAAAAAATATAAATAATGTTACATAAATAAATATTTTTAACGATGAGGCAACAACTGACAGCTTGAGGCCCTATTAAGTTGGTCTCTAACTCAAGCAAACAGGTGTCTTACTGACTTCTAACCCAAAGGTCGTTAGGCTTTCAAGAAGCATAATTAATTTTGTCACACTCATATCGCTAGATCGAGTTCAAACAAAGCTGGGTGTTACTGTAACGCGAGCCTCTACTTCATATTTCGCCATTTAATGTTGTCTCAACATGCAAAAGCTGACAATAGAGCGCAACAATGGGTTCCATCTCCCGTCTATTTCTAATGAAGCAAAACTAGTCTGTTATTAGATTAGCAAACAACTGTAATACAGTTTCCCCTTTTTTATGGCCAGTATGAATCAAAGAGTAAATTTACTTAACAAGAAAAAAATGCATTCCTTTTACTGATTTTAATACCATTTATTTAATACCTAACTAAGCAAATGAAGTGAAATGCGAAGCGCAGCTCTTAATCCATCCCGAGCTCAATAAATGATAATTTTCATCCCCATTACTATCCCCTTATACTTTCCTTTTCAGTTGGCACACAATTAGCAACCACCACCACCGGGTGTGGGAAACATGTGCTGAACGTGCGATTAAACAGAAACAGCACAGAAAGACATGGCAAAAAAGGGAACAACCGGCTTCACGGTACGATCAAATGACATCAATGCGCGCGCGAAGCGATGAAGCGACGAACCCGGGGCGTCGAACAGAACGTTGCTTAATTCCGAGCCCGTCTGGCGCAAGTCTGGGCTTACTTTTTAGCCCTTTTATTTTTGGGGTTCTTGTGTTTGCCACGCATCTTGCAGCTGTACGAACGCCACGTCAATGATTGGTTGTTGTCTTGTGCTGTCATTAGTTTGAATGACCGTCTAAGGGTATATCCCACTCATTCGACGATGTGTTACATTCACATTACAAGAGTTCTTGGTTGCAAAGTGCATCCCTGTAACCTCAACACAAATGGCTTTATCTCGCACCCGGTCGCACGCAACATCGATTAGCTTCTTGAGCCTACTAGCGGCTTAATAAATTAAACAACCCAGCTACCCGCTAACCTACGAACTCTTCACCAAACCCTCCATTCCCTGCTCGGACAGTGAGAGCGAAAGTGTCTTGCGCCACCATAACGATCGTGCCATAAGATCAAGGTACGTGTTGCAGCTTCATTTAGTTATGTATTTCGCAATTAGAGAACCGTCTTACCTTCACCAAACAAAGAAGCTTTTACAACCGGATTAAAAATAGATTCTCAGAATTCTTTCCCTGCCGGTTTGCCAGTCGCCCGATACGCTCGCAACTGCCACCGATGAGTCGTAATTAATGAGTTCAAAGTTCCCATCATCATCATCGCAAATGGCAGGTACATAAACCGTCCATCAACACCCCAGCTTAGCTAAGGCTACTGGCAAAACCAAAAAAAAAAACCCCCCAAGAGATGGCTTTGTTGGACAGATCTCGGTACCGATTCGTTCTAGTTGATATCTTACTTAAGTGGCCCAATTTATGGTTCAAGTGATTTCGGCGCTTGTTCGCTTCACACTTCCACAACGTTTTGTTCCTTTTCTCACCGGTGAAGGTCAACCAGTGGTCTAAGCCAGCGAAAAAATGAGGCAAACATCCCCCCCCCCCAAAAAGCGACTAGTGCGACTTAGTATCCTGTTTACCTTTTTTTTTTGGTTGGTTGCTCTTCTTCTTCTCCCACAGTTTGTTGGTGGGCCTGTGGTGACAAATCGTATTAAAGCACAGCAAAACACGCACGCACTAGCAAGCTTCTAGATCCGGTTGGGAAGTGTCCGAGCGAACTTCGATTGCTGCTAGTGTTGGATCGAGTTCAAGATCCTCTTATGCCACCTTTAACGGACATCCACTTGGGATGGTTTTTCCCGAAAAGAATCCGAAACTGCTCGACTAACAGCGAAAACCGCGGCAACCGTACGCGAAGACTTCACACCACCGACTGACGGGTCGCGGCAGATTCGGTAAGCAAAGATCGCATTACTCATTGCAGCGATCAAGATCACTCCCTACTCCCTGTCGTCGCTCTAGTGGAGAGGGAGTTAGTACTTACGGTTAAGCGGCACACGATGGGAACTTATGGGGTACTTCTTTAACCATTGAGGTGATCTTCAGCTACCGGCAGCATCAGCTGCTGCACGCGACAGGTTGTGCTTGGGTCCTACAACGCCTACAAACAAAACTGCACCCGAGTGTGTGTGTGTTTAACCTGGCACATTGAACTTGAACTGTGAGATCTTTCTCTTCACTACATTATGATTAATTGTGGTGCGTCACATAGTGCACTAAAACGATAAAGAAAAGTTCATTTGGAATGGGAATTAAGTACCATAAAGTGCTATAAATATGTTCGTAAAACTTATTAACTACATTTACATTTTATAAAGTCTAAAGAGCTGTTTGAGAGAAAGCGGATTGCTTTTAAATTAGCAAAAAAAACTCCTTAGAAATAAGTTAAAATCTTAATTTAAAGATCAAACGTTGCTCCACGATCGTATGCACTCATGCACACGCCCTAAGGTCCCTGGGGCGTGCCAATTTCTCATTATTTACATAATTTGCCTATGTTTTTTTTGCAGACTGTTTTGTTTCCGACGTTAAGTTCCCTTGCATCCGAGAAAATCAGATTACTGATATCAAACAGTAATCTCGGATTGTAGAAAGCTCTAAACAACCCCTTAACACGAATTAAAGCATGTGTTTATTCACATACGCTGCATATTTCAACGAAATTAAATATGCTTTCTATCATCACCCCGAAACGAAAACCACCAATTATGTACCAGTTCGTACCGATCGTAAGCTTACCCGAAATGGGTATTCCCCCGGACGACGTTTGTTGTTGTTTCCGTTTTCTTCGTTTCCCAACCGATGTTTTAGACGACATTCTAAGCTTCTCCAGTTCACCCTTTTCCACTGTTAACGATATTTTAACCACATCATCATTACCGGGACAAATTTTCCTTTCCTACCGTAGCATTCTGGCACGTTCTCGGGGGTTTTGGGGCCGATTTTCACGCTTTGCGCTTGAAGATCGCTTCGTCATGAAGCTAGACAGGCAGGCTGACAGTGGTGGAGGCTACTCGTCTAGACGGACGGTACCGGAAAAGGGCAAGCACCTTTTGAGGGGGGTGGGAAGCTGCCCGATCGCGTGCCGAATTCATTCAAAAGTATGTTTTGCCGCCAAGCAGACACTTGGCGAGGTATAAGAGCCAACAATGACGTCATTGTTAAAGGAAATGGTACTCGAGCTTCGTATTAAGGAGCACAGCTTTTCAAGAAGAGTTGAGCGCAATTATCTGGTAAAACCAACGATAAGTTATGCTTTCTTCAACGATAAACCTAATTTAATATTCTTCAAAGTAATCAACACCCCGCTTCACATCGATTGGAAGTAAAGAAATTGCGGTTGGACTTTAAAATTTTCAAGCAGCGCCATCTAGTAGTGTGTAGCGGAAGCTCGGTTTTAGAACATCGTCCACGGCAACTACCACAGTACAGCGATTGTGAGTAAGTTTATTTTTTTAATAATTACTTATGAAATTATCAAAACAACAATTGAAAAAAATAGGAATAAAAAAGACACATACACACGAAACGTTCTACATTCACATCGAGGAGAATGGGACAGTGGACAGAAGGGCAACGTTGCACTTTTATTGGGGTACATTTGAGTAGACAGGATGTGTAGAGCGGATGAGTTTAAAGTTTCCTCTAACGTTTGTTATACAAGCCCGTTGGGCAATATAGACAACAATTCTTTCTCTTTCTGTCTCGCTCTGTCTTCTTCTCACAGAATAGAAGGAAAACACTAACGATGATTTCGCTTAACTAGTTCTCTCACTTATCTTGCTCAAATGAGTTAAACACACACGTTACACGAGATTAACATGGTTAGAGTGGTTTCTGTTTGTTTGTTTGTTTGCTAAATGTATTATATTTCTTTGTGTAATGTTGTTTTGTTCTTTCTGGGATTTGGTTTTGTTAGGTTTTGCATATGCACGGCTTACGTTTCGCACGCAGCGACCGGCACAATAACGACGAACAACCACAGTGTCTTTAGAAGATTTGAATACAAAAATTAAACATAATTGAACCTAACTAGAATCGCTTATAGACAATAATCTACTAAGATAATGATGAGGTGTTACGAGTTAACGAGCACTATCGGATAACTGAAAATCATAAAGAAACAAACAAACAAAACGTGATTGGGATCGTTTTTTCTTCAATCTACCGTAAAGACTCACTCCTAAGAGTATACACTAACGTTTCGCATCTGTTTCTACCATATGCGGTGCGGTTTGTGGCACACCGTTTTACACAATTGCTTTATTTAAACGTTGATATATAAAATAAACCAAATCTAAACATCGATACGCACTGTCGCGTTGTGGATATAGGTTCTACTGGTGTCAGGTCGGTGGCGCCATTTTTGCGCGCTCACCCCGTGCCCTGCCATGTGGGTAAAACATCGAAAAACGTACTATTTCAGTTTGTTCCTTACCAGGTGTTTTCCTGCCATTCTAATCCACGGTTCATACTTACATTTCTACTACACAGTCAGTGAATGTTTATCGGATTGATGATTGACAGATTTCGCGCGTCGTGCCACGGATGATGGCTTTTATGTTAGCTGCTCGTTCCTGGAATGTACCTTCTTCGAATCATTGCCACCCTCTTTCTTGTTCCGTGGAGCCGAGTTTTCCTAACGAACAGCGTTGGTTTTTCAAAACAAACCTACACGTTGATGCCCTTTGTTTACGGTTTACTTTTGCGGACTGGCTTTTTGACTTTTGGTAATGTAAGCGCAGGTTTTCCACGCTTCTTTCCGAGGGACTAACGGGGTAGCTCATATTAGCTTCTGTGTATGTTTACGTACGCGATATATATATATGCTCTTGGTAATCTTGAATTGCACACCTTCATCAATCCGTGCGGGGGCTTCAACGCTATTCAGTTCCAACCATTAGGCTACAGCATACAATGTGTATATAATATACATATATTATTGCACAAAACTATTTGTTTTTCGCTCTATTTCACTTTTCTTCCTTCCTATCCCAAGACATCACTCAAATTGTGTGGAATGAAAGCCTGGATTTTCTATCAGTTCGATTAAATATATGCGATTATGCTTCGTCACACAGTCGTCAGTAAATTCCTCTGTTTGTCAACATCTACTCAAACCGCGTACACACTCATTTTGTTCACGTCCGAACCATATGCTTTGCAGCTTCACCGTAATATCCGTCACGAATGCAAATGTATCACTCCCGCTCCTATCCGCTATGTAAATATGTGTCCGCGGTTATTCTAATCCACGGTTCATACTTACATTTCTACTACACAGTCAGTGAATGTTTATCGGATTGATGATTGACAGATTTCGCGCGTCGTGCCACGGATAGCGTTTATGTTGGCTGCTCGTTCCTGGAATGTACCTTCTTCGAATCCCTCTTTCTTGTTCCGTGGAGCCGGGTTTTCCTAACGAACAGCGTTGGTTTTTCAAAACAAACCTACACGTTGATGCCCTTTGTTTACGGTTTACTTTTGCGGACTGGCTTTTTGACTTTTGGTAATGTAAGCGCAGGTTTTCCACGCTTCTTTCCGAGGGACTAACGGGGTAGCTCATATTAGCTTCTGTGTATGTTTACGTACGCGATATATATATATGCTCTTGGTAATCTTGAATTGCACACCTTCATCAATCCGTGCGGGGGCTTCAACGCTATTCAGTTCCAACCATTAGGCTACAGCATACAATGTGTATATAATATACATATATTATTGCACAAAACTATTTGTTTTTCGCTCTATTTCACTTTTCTTCCTTCCTATCCCAAGACATCACTCAAATTGTGTGGAATGAAAGCCTGGATTTTCTATCAGTTCGATTAAATATATGCGATTATGCTTCGTCACACAGTCGTCAGTAAATTCCTCTGTTTGTCAACATCTACTCAAACCGCGTACACACTCATTTTGTTCACGTCCGAACCATATTCTTTGCAGCTTCACCGTAATATCCGTCACGAATGCAAATGTATCACTCCCGCTTCTATCCGCTATGTAAATATGTGTCCGCTGTTATTTCCACGCAATAATGAACCATTTACCAACACACACACACACAATTGCCACGAGGCAGCCCTTGAATGCTGTTGTGTGAATACTGCAAATAAATGTTCTCTCCGGTTAGCGCGCGAACTTTTGTAATGGTTTCCCTTCCATTCATCCATTTATCCAACCAGCTGATCGGGCTGACCTTTATTATAAATAACTTATAACCAACCAACCAACCAAAGCCATCCTTACTCACTCGTCTCGTCTCAGTGTAGGTATCGTTGTAAAAGTTAAAGGAAAATAATCGACTAAAGCTCTTCTATAAAAAGACGCATCACACACACACGGCAGAATATCGAGGTCTCTCCTTCGGAAGAACCGGGGGAGAGGGGGTAGGGCCTCGATCAATAGGCAGCTGCGTAACACGGATTACCGGCCCCCGTAACTTTGAACCCGAGATCATAGAGTTGATTTTGTTCTGTTTGACGGTTCGTAATGATGCAAATAATGTAAACATTAGACCTGTAACTACAATCTACGTTAGGGTAGGGGGGGGGGTGAAGTGAATTAACAACAAAACAGAATAAACCTGTCCAAGCGTCGTTTGCTGATTTCTCCCATTTCGAGAATGGTTTCGTTTCCCATTTGTTTGCTACCGAAAATGGCGTAGAGGTAAATTAAACTAAGCGTAAAAGGGCTAAACAAAACGTTGTAAACAAACGAAAACCATACGCAATCACATAATACAACAACATAACAGTGATACAGGGGTAACTTGGTTTACGTTCAGGGAGAGGAGGTCCGGTAAACTTAATTTAAATTGATAATATTTCGCTCCTCAAGGCTGTCCTTTAGCTGATTGAATAACTGTAGCTGCTCTTCCGGCTTTAGGTTGTACACCTGTTGGGTAATATTTAGACGAGGTTAAGTATTGCAAAAAAGTACAATAACCAAATCGTAATTTACCATATTTAACAGCTTCTGCGGGGAAGCGTAGCGAATAAAGCTGGAGATGTAAACGTTCACAAACGTGGCCATTAAAAATTGACAGTCGAAACGATCCATAATGCCGCCATGTCCGGGAATCATGTCTCCGAAATCCTGCAAACAAAGAAGAAACCATGCTGTAACACACAGATCCCCTTCTTTTGATCATTTTCCATTTGTAATTACCTTAATCTTAAACGCACGCTTAAATCCAGAGGCAAAGAATCCGCCAAACGGACCAATTACCGAGCTAAAGATGCTCATCGAGAGCGAGTGGAGCAGGAACGGATACATCGTGATGGTTTTGCTAGCGCCAAACTGAAGATATAAGACACAAAAGGAGCATTAGAAAAAAACATTTGATTAAAACTCTCTACCAACACCGGATACGTACCAATGCGATGCTGTACTCCTGTGGCCGGAACAGATAGCTCGGCTCACACTCTATTATCATACGTCCCTCCGCTTCCGAGTACTCGATCGGACAGACGAAGAACTGGAACTGGCACAGGAAGTACGATGCAAACAGACCAAATATGACGGTCGCAAATCCCCCCCCAATAAAACCTTCCCATGTTTTCTTTGGACTAAGCTGAATCAATGGTGTTCGGCCAAAGAAGAACCCAAACATGTACGCCATCACATCGTTGCACACAATCATCGATACCGGCACGATAAACCAAATCAATCCTTCGAATATGTTCTGAATGATCAGGTAGCTCTGGGTCACCACAATCAGCAGCGCTACGTGCGTCCAGGCGAACAGGCTGAACTGTTTCATGTAGTACTTCTTCACGAGCGACAGCACGAACCAAACGAATCCGATGCAGTACAAGCAGAACGACAGGAAGCGATGATATTTGACTAGAAATCGGAGCGAGTCCTGTAACGCGGGGAAAGTGAACCAATTAATATGGGAAGAGGACATTGGATTTGGAGTGGGAGTTGCTTTACTTACCACACGGCTAACCGCAACACCAAAGTAATCGACCAGATTTTCACCATAGAAGAAGTAGTTGGACGTTAGCAGGAAGTACCAGGACAGGCTGCGGAACCACGGCAGTCCGTGGATGCGGTACACGGAGTAACCGATCGAAATGATCTCCTGGAAACATTTCACCTGAACAGCGAGAGCCTATAAAGAAATATAAAAGCGGTATAATTTATAAGTACACATTCCTTTAGATTTTTATCAACTTTTTATTGATTTTAAAGCTCTTTCTTCATTCAGGCAGGATAAAATCATAATTTAAACCGTTATCACTGTGCTAAATAAAAGGTCGTCGTTTGCATGTGACTTGGCAAAGTCACAATAATTGGATTTCCCTAACCAAGGCCTTCAGCGCTTCTGGTAAACCTTCCATGTGCTAATTCCAAATGTCCTCCAGCAGTGTATTAACAACAAACCAAACGTACATCACACCGGGAAAGCTTTGTCCAAACATGTGGTTAAAAGTGCACTTTGCGTGCAGTTCCGCGTCGACGCATCGGGGAACAAATGTTTTGACGGCTCCATTGCATCGAAGTATGCGTACATGGTGAGTGTGTATGAGTGAACTTAGTAGTGTTAGTGTGCAGGCATACAGCGTCGCCTATAGCAACCGTGTGTATGTAGATGTTGATGATCACCTGCAACTCGTACGTCTGACAGATATACCAGCAGCTGCGCTGATGCTGCCTGGTATTACTTGATCGGCACGCATACCAACGCATATGATCGTGTTGTGATTTTTTGTACCATCCGCCGGCACACATGTTTCTACGATTCGATCGATGTACGTGCACAAAGGAACAAAAGCCTTTTTGATATTCTCTCTCTCTCTCTCTCGTTTTCAGTGCTGGGTAGATGCGCAGCAACGCATCGCCGGGTGATCGTTTCATTGCCTTGTTTGTCTTGTTCGGTTGTTTGTGTGCGTGAAATAAATACGCGCGCCCCCCGCCAATAACGAAAGGTGAGCGCTGCGAGACCTAACGCAATCATCATCATCAGCCAGCCAGCGCACAAGCAAAGTGCCTTCAGTGCCTACAACACACCGTGGGGCTATAGTGTGCTGTGTGCCGAGTTCCTCTCCAACATACACATTAGGCATTTCCCTACGCAAAAGTGTGCATAATCTTTGTAGTGTTTGCGAAAAAGTGAAGTCCAAAAACGGTTTTCGTTTCCCTTTTTTTGCGCCAAAGGTGAGGCAGCGTTAAGCCCAAATAATGCTGGAATTACGCCGCTGGTTTTGAGAATGAAACGTTCGCTTTCTAGCGAAGGTTTCGCACAACCGACCACCGCCTTTCCCATCATCATCCGGTCGGTTTCAAGGTGGAGAAAGTGGCAAAGTGTTTTCGGTGATACAAAGCAGCAAACAAGGCTGCAAACGGAAGCCGTGGTGGGTAGCGGGTGGGCAGCAAGCAAAACGCACCCAACAATAACAACAACATCAAACAGCAGGCAACTCCTCCTCCGCGCAGCAGCAGCATAAGCGAGCAAGCAAACCAAAATTGCTCGTCCAAGCGCGGTAGGAAGTGCACGGCTGTTATTTTGCGCGTACTGACCACGACCGACCACACCGACTTATTATTGTTGCTGTTATTTGTTCGCTTTCGCCGAACCGACACCGAGAAAACGGGCTGCTGGCAAATTCATTCATTTCGCATCGCGTAACGCAGCTTTACGGTTCGGTTCGGTCGCAGTGCTGCTTACAGTGAAAGAAAGTGAACGTTTTTGTTGCAAAAATATATCAAAAAACATGTGGAGTTTCAGATACTAAACTGGCGAAAAGTGTGCACTGTACGATCATCTTCTTGATCATCTGTCAAATTGCGTTCTGCAAGATAAACAAACGTACGTGTCGTCGTCGTAAGCGAAGAGCAACGCTTGCTTCACACATACACACATTCGTCTGTGCGGGAAGGCCCCATACAGAACCGCGAAACGCGCCTTGTGACTAACTTGATAAATAAATACATTGGCGCGCGCACACACAAGTGGGCCACGAAGTACCCTCATTCTACTACTCTTCACGGCGTGGCCAACAAGATAGCGAAGCTGCGTAGCAGAACGTACGAGTGAAAGGAACGACACAATGTCGCTACGCGCCACACAGAAGCGAGATAGGGAGAAATTATCGTCCTCCCAACGGCAGTTTACAGTTATCAGCAGCAGCAGCACCACCGCCAGCCACCAGCAATGGAACAACGGTCCACCTCCTGGTGTTAAGCAAAACGCACCCAACAATAACAACAACATCAAACAGCAGGCAACTCCTCCTCCGCGCAGCAGCAGCATAAGCGAGCAAGCAAACCAAAATTGCTCGTCCAAGCGCGGTAGGAAGTGCACGGCTGTTATTTTGCGCGTACTGACCACGACCGACCACACCGACTTATTGTTGTTGCTGTTATTTGTTCGCTTTCGCCGATCGACACCGAGAAAACGGGCTGCTGGCAAATTCATTCATTTCGCATCGCGTAACGCAGCTTTACGGTTCGGTTCGGTCGCAGTGCTGCTTACAGTGAAAGAAAGTGAACGTTTTTGTTGCAAAAATATATCAAAAAACATGTGGAGTTTCAGATACTAAACTGGCGAAAAGTGTGCACTGTACGATCATCTTCTTGATCATCTGTCAAATTGCGTTCTGCAAGATAAACAAACGTACGTGTCGTCGTCGTAAGCGAAGAGCAACGCTTGCTTCACACATACACACATTCGTCTGTGCGGGAAGGCCCCATACAGAACCGCGAAACGCGCCTTGTGACTAACTTGATAAATAAATACATTGGCGCGCGCACACACAAGTGGGCCACGAAGTACCCTCATTCTACTACTCTTCACGGCGTGGCCAACAAGATAGCGAAGCTGCGTAGCAGAACGTACGAGTGAAAGGAACGACACAATGTCGCTACGCGCCATACAGAAGCGAGATAGGGAGAAATTATCGTCCTCCCAACGGCAGTTTACAGTTATCAGCAGCAGCAGCACCACCGCCAGCCACCAGCAATGGAACAACGGTCCACCTCCTGGTGTTGGTGCAATAATGCTGGCACCAACGACGAGCAATGTGACGGCGGCCATGAAGATGACAGCAGCTGTTGCTGCTGCAACCGGCGATGTTGTACCGTCGGTTCAATCGATTCTACGCCACCAGCAGGCAAAGCGCAAACAAACCCAACAAGCTGCTTACGGTCTCGTATCAACAACGACAACCCTTGCACCGTCAGTCGTGCTAAGACGGTCCAGCTCGTATCCAACGCTGCCACAATCCCGTAAACAGTCAAGGAAGCAGCAGCAACAGCTACGTTCGGTTCGGTCAGAAAGTGATGTGAGTGCAGTGCGTGACGCTGATTCACCAGGGAGGGGCGATTCCACCCTCGCTGGCATTGGTAGTGTGGCCGGAAGTGTTAGCACCAACAATCTTTACCTCGGTGCCAAATCGGAGGTGTGCCTTAAAACGTTAGCCGTCAAGAATACGGTGCTGCCTCCCGGCCTGATGATGCAGCAATCATTGCCACCCGGCGGTGGTGGTGGTGGTGGCAGCATCCGGAGCGGGTCCAGCACTGGTTCCACCACTCAACCATCCTCGAAACGGTTGTACGAAAGCCGCCGTACGTCGGAGCTGAGCAGTAGCGATTTCGGTACGAGCAAATCGGAGCTGCATCTTAAATCGAATGCCAGCGCCGTCCGCATTCCGATCGTCGGGTACGAGGTGATGGAGGAACGGGCACGGTTTACGGTAAGTTGTGGGTTGCGCGGGTGGAGATTGAGAACACCCGCTGCCACGCATACAGTGCGCGGTGGTGAACGAACGATCGTGAGCGAGCGCAAGGTTCGATGGCACGCACAACCAGGCGAGAATGCGCCTGCGCGTTAGAATTACGAACAAAACGGCACCGTTTGTATGCGTGTGTGTGAGATGATTCACACACTTAAAGACGAGAAAAGGAAACATTTCTTGCTTGTTGTTTTGATTGCTCTTATCATGAAGGTTTTGCAACAAATTGGTAATTTATATGGTAGCAGGTAGTTTGTTCGTTTTGTTTTCATGTAACACAGCATACGACGAAGGCTAGCAAGCATCGTTAAGGGTAGAAAAAAAAGCTTTCTTTGACGTCATCCTACAATTCCAATGGGATAAACACACACGGGGCCACCAATATGCCGGACACAACCACGCCACCCAATTGACAGTTGTTAATTTGCATAGTGCGAGTGGTGTGAACGTCTCCGGCGGTTCGCTATTACTGGCAACATTTGTTTGAGCCTCAAGCTGTGCTATTAGAGGCTGGATTAGAGGCAGAAGATGATACAACAACGATCGACACGATTATCGATTGTACCAGGCTAGGCTTGTTATGAAATGTAAATAATTATAGAGCAATTTAGTAGCAAATTGTTACGCCGTTGGGGCTTGTGTTGTTGTAAAAATATTTTGATAATAATCCACACGTAATGCGCTTAATAATCTCTTTCCTTCTTCGGCCAGATATTCAAATTACGCATCGAAAACAGCATTTCACACACCTGCTGGCTGGTGCTGCGACGGTACACCGATTTTGTGCGGCTAAACAACAAGCTCAGGACGATCTACCCGCACTGTAATCTGGTGCTGCCGCGTAAGAAATGGTTTGGAGACAACTTTAGCAGTGGCTTCATCGATAACCGCATACAGGGACTGCAAACGTTCATTAACACTATACTGGGCGATGATGTGATGCGGACGTGTCAGGCGGTGAGAGACTTTTTCTGTCTCGATGAACCACCGTCTTACTCGGAAAGTATGGAGGAATCAAGGGTAAGCTATTCAACAAACCAGCCAGCATTAGATAGACGCCAATTTAACTGTAATTATCGTTTTGTTTTTCTTTGCTAGGTAATATTTGAAGCCCAGGAAGAAACAATAGCACAGCTCAAGCAGCAACTCCAAGCCAAAGAGGATATGGTGCAGGTGCTGCAAACGAAGCTAGCCACCGAGCTGAATCGTAATGCGATCCTAACCAATGTTATAAGGTGAGAATCATCTACTGCTTGATGTGTGACACAAGCTGAGCCTAATGTTTTGCGTCCCTTTTATCGTTCTACAGGAACAGTGTGGAAAATTGTGCCAAATGTTCACAGTCCGTCGATCAGGTGATGAAGGAATCGGTTTACAAGTAGTCTGGCCACACACTCTTCTTTACCAACATCTATTTAAGCTCTGGAGCGACTTTTTTTTGTCCGCGTTTCAACAGACAACAGTAAGACTGCGCCTGCTGTTATGCAATGTTTAAAATCTGAATTGCAATTAATTGAAATCCGTCATCACGTCAGATATTAATATTGTAGATTAAGCGTTAAATAATTAACTAGTTAAGAAAGCGCGAATATAATGAAACATTCTCTATAATCTATAAAATTGTGGTTTGTTGTTGAATTTGAATTTAACGAATGACGATGAAAATATGACTCGAATCGATAGCTCCAGAGAAACGGTTAAGAAGGATTCTACAACTAAAAGTGTCTCTTTAGCTTTAAACTTGCTGAACCTTTCTCCTTTCTGCTATTCTTTATGCTTTAAGCATTTTATTTAAGAAGTGTAATGCTTACCGTAACCATCAGAGCTAATGGTCCACCGTAGATGATCAAACAGAATCCACTGATCATAATCGTGGTGAAGATGCCACGTATCACCCAATTCTTCCATCTGAAACAAAAGCACAAAGCAGATTAGCAAATCAATTTTAATAAAAAAAAACTAGTTATTATATTCGAACCCCCATTTAAAGCGCTAACAGAGGTAGGTGCTATATGTTAAAACGCAGCAGCAATACGCACAAAGAAATCCTATTAAAGCGCGTTAATCTACGATGTTTTTTATCCCCCCTACGTGATTAATCGCAAACAAAACCGCCTGTACAAACAAATCCGTCAAGAGCACAAAGAGACATTACATTAAACCTGGGCAGCTCCTCGGTCGCTCGTTTGCGGTTGAGAACTGCACGTCATGATGCTGATCTTGACATTGATATTTTGCACGTAACGGAAAGGTCTCGCAACGCAAGCTGCTCCACTACAGCACTTGCCTATCCAATTACAAGGCAGTTCACTGCTGCTGCTGCTGCTGCTGCTCACGGTAAGCTAGAAATAGCCCCTTGCAAAGCGTGAAAACGTAAAACGGTCGACCTCCAAAATGGTTTATAGAGAGCAATTTCGCTTTGGAGCAATGTCTGTACACACGGTCGATTTCTAATTCCCTTTTTCCATGGAGAAGTTTTTTTAAAAGTTTGTTCGAGATGGTGGTGTTATTTAATTAGCAGACAAAATGCAGCTTTACGCTGGCACAAACACACACACACACACACGGCAAGGTTATTCCTTTGCGATAACATATAGAAGAGGTAATGTATGCGGGGGCACTGAACCGGACCCCACCGAGGAGGGTTACGCACCTATCCGGCAGTCCGCTTAACGCTGCACCCAACACCGCGGGCATTTTGTTCGTTCCTTGGGGAAGGTTTTTGGACATCTCCTCCACGTACTTCTCCTCCGGCAGCCGTTCCTCGGTTTCCGTTTCCGAGTCAACCTAAAAATGGTACAAAATGGTTGAAAAAAAAAGCAAAAACAGAATTAACAATATGTAAGACACGTTAGTTTCTTATTTAGAATGAATTATTGTTTAAACAACAATAAGTAAACACGAATAGGTAAGGTTTCGGTGTGTGCAATAAACAGTGCCACACACTTTCGATTGTTTAATGCAACAATTCACAGGTGGACCTTCGACCGATTGAAACACCAAGCCGATCGGTGTACTGAGGAGGGGTAATGGAACGGATTTTCAAGGTTTATCGGTCACATCGGTCGGTTCGAACGGTGGCAACTCCACGTACAGGGTTGCACTATATTTTTTGTCCAATACGGTACATTTTATTCTATGTTAACATGTTCTTAGAGCTTTTCTTTTCTTTCTTGAATACAGAATCTTGATCTACAGGGTGTTCGAGATAAATTTGACAGTTACATTTTTGTTTATAACTCGTGATTGAATTGGCATAGGAAAACAAGCAATACGTCATTCGACAGCTAAAAGTGTACGGAACAAGCAGCGAAAACATCCCGTGATAAAAAAAA
>KZ061608.1:75448-135152 GCA_002091835.1 Anopheles maculatus
TTTCTGAACTGAACCACATTTGCTAGGAATGCCACCACTTTGCGCTTCATTCTTCGATCGTTTCCCGTTGAGAGAGAAACTCCTAGCATCCGAAGAAAACTAATAAACATCGCTAAAGAGAACAGAAAGAAAAATTGTTTAGACTTAAACCAAACCAAAAAGAAAAACCGGTTCGTGTAAGCCCCGCATGGAATGTGCCTACCACACATCAATTTCTTAAATGCCCTTCATATGCAACACCACAACCATCCATCTGTACCAACCGCATCCGGGAATCGGTTTCGGAACGCTTCAGCAAGATTACTGTACAAAAAAAAAAACACACAAACATGACCGACGCATGGGATCAGAAAGAAAAATTGTTTAGACTTAAACCAGACCAAAAAGAAAAACCGGTTCGTGTAAGCCCCGCATGGAATGTGCCTACCACACATCAATTTCTTAAATGCCCTTCATATGCAACACCACAACCATCCATCTGTACCAACCGCATCCGGGAATCGGTTTCGGAACGCTTCAGCAAGATTACTGTACAAAAAAAAAAACACACACACATGACCGACGCATGGGATAGCTCTGCTGCTGGTGGTAGAAAAGCTGATAAAGAGCGCATTTTTTGGAGGGTTCGGGCACCGGCAACCGCTATCAGTGTGCGGTCATTCTGGTGGAGACGCGCATAGTTTGATGTTACATAACACGCTCTGCTCTCGCGCCCAATACGTACGTGGGTAAGGCGCACCAATTTCTGGTGTCGCCACGCCACGCACCAAACGCTACCGCTCGGGGATCGGGGATAGTAAACAATGAGATGAGAGAGCGATTGGAGAACGAACTTTGCCTTACGATGGCGCGATCGGAGGTGTTTGTTTTCCTACTGGTTGTGTTGTGGTGCGATTTTTTTTTGCACCACGACCTAGGGCATAGCAAATCGCTATAATAAAAACAAACTTTTACGTGGGGTGTGTGTGTGTGTGATGTTCAAAAAAATAAAACACATTCTGTACGGTGTGTGCTATTTTTAAACCGTCTTTCTCTCGAATCGATTCAAACATTTCTCCGTCCCTTTAAGCGATGTTTTATGGACATTTGTTTTACTTCAAAACAAAACCGCATGGGCGCAGTCAGAGCTCATTAGCTAATTTGTTGCAGGGATGTATCAAAATGGCTGTCCCTTCTATTTCCAATCAGTACAATTAGTGAAGTAGGCACCAAGGGAAGATTAAACTCCCCACAGACGGACAGACAGAATCGATACGATTGTGTCGACTATCGATGGATTAAATGAATTGGCAAAAAACACAATTCTATTGCCGCTGGGAAACGAGGAAGGCACGTTATGTAGCCTCACATTACGAAACGTATTTACTCCGGTGGGAATTGGATTACACCGGAGGGAGGAGGCGGCCTGGACAACCTGGACCACCTTCGTCGTCGTCGTCGTCGTCGTAAGTTTCGTCCGTGCTAGGGCCCATTTTCGTTGCAAATTTAATTAGTGCTCGTTTGCACGGCCCATAAAGATAAGATGCATGCAGGTGTCGAGCGGCTAAAACGATAGGAAAAATAATACTCCACGGCCTACTGCTTTTCTTCGCCGTACATCTGCGTCTGGAGGTGAATGTTTACATCCAGACAGCAGCAGCATCCACACACATGTATGTATATTTCCACCCAACGGAGCATGAACCACTTGCGTGGGTTTGGCGTTGTCTTCCGAAGATTAGTTCTCGCAGGCACCCAACAATCCCACACACGACATCCTTTGGGATGCGCCGTGCTTCATGCCCAAAATGTGGGAGAAAGTGAGAAAAACTCATCTGCTGCTGTTGCTGCGTGTTCCGCTCTCTCAGCGAAAGGAAACACCGTTTTTCCTGCCATTCACAGAACATCAAATTCCCTATCCCGTCGTATGGTGTGTGATGGGAAAATTTCGCGAGAGAGCAACATTTGTGTAGGGTAGGATGAAAAATCGATAAACTGCGAACCAAAATTTTTCGCACAACTCGCTCGCTTATCCTGGGGTTGGGAACGTACATGGTCAGAGTTTTCCGTGGTGGCACACTCCGGCGGTTGTTGCTGCTGTTGTGGTGCTGGCTGCTGTTGCTGTTTCGGGCTGCCCTGCTGTTGCTGGCTCCCGTCGCCCTCCGCTAGTAACCTTCGCCTCAGCTCGGCACCATCGGTCGCACTCATGATGCACACAGCCTCCTTCTTTTATTCTGAGTTCAAGCACAAACCAACAGCTTTTCGGATGGGTTTGTTTAACGCACACAGCACACACTGACCGTCCGCTACACCACTTTTACGACTGCTTTGATAATTTCGTTAATCTAGTAGCCCGTATACACGCGAGCACATAGACACACACCCCGTATCGGCCGCTCGGCCACCGGAACTGGCCACACCACAAAACACATACACACTCACACAAGCCCCCCACAAGGTTATTGATCTTTGTAACCGCTGCTAGAAAATACGATGGCAAGTTTTTTGTGCTTCGTTGGTTTAAGAATTTTCCGCTTTGCTGACCCGACCGACCGACGTACACTGCTGCGAACGCTCCGCAAAACCGAACTGCACTCTCTGGCAGACGCAAAACAATAGACAAGGTGCGAGCGATGCTTTTCGCTGCTTGGTGCGCTGCACCACTATTACCACGAAGCTGGTGCGCTAGAGAGTGTACTGCGCCTTTTCTTGTGGATCGAATTTATGCTTCACTTTGAAAATGGTGTTGTTTTTCTAGTTGCAGCGCTCATTTTTGAACATTTTCGAGGAATATTTCTTACTTTTGGGCCCACTATTTGACAACAGCCGATTTGTTTGGACAGTTGCACAGTGGGCTAAGTGCTGGGACATTTTTATGGACATCAGTAGGTTTTGCATTTTCTTTGAGCGCTTCAAGGAGTTTGATGATTCCAAAACAAAACTATAAGTAAAGAGATGCAATCAGTTTTACATACATGCAAAAGATGATTTCACAATACAAAAGAAAGACGAATTTTGATAAAGTGAGAAAATAAAGTTTTGACCGATTAATTTTCCTGTCCGTCCACTGTCATTCAATTGAACACCTTACCGTTTACACTGCGTTCTCCGATACTTTACTGTACAGGGTGAACAACCGGCCGTGAGAGGATTTAAATTGTGTCCGTGAAATATTCGATACGACACAAAAAGCGCTTTGAACAACTACAATCAATTTTTTTCTATTACTTCAATATCAACAAAACATTTCAGAAACACACACTGCTCTGCAATTTTTCGAATTGTATTGGACACTTTAAATAGTAAAATGAAACAGTAACATATTCTCAGTTAGTTCATTTAGTCAGTTATCACTAGATTCAAATATACACCATAATATGCTGCTGTCTATCTGTGTGCTGCGTTTCGGTTACGCAAACACAGCAGAAGAAAGAAATATTAAACAAAAATCCTAATGGGGGCAGGAATTCGTACTTCGTTTCTTTTACCATCCAAGATTGGCTTTACGTTCTGTGTGTGTATGTGTGTTTTTGCCTCCCAATTCTAATCGCTGGTCCTCCCAATTTTTCAATTTTACATTACAACACACACACACACACATCTCTTCATCCCGGCATTCACTACTACTGGCTACACCTTTAATTCACTAAAATTCGATTCACAATTTTCACATGCTTCTTTCATTCTCTCTCTCTCCTCCCCATTCTATCCCCAACACACGTGACGCGAAATGCATCCCGCTATCTCAAGCCCTGGCACAAGAATTCTACTTCCTTCAGTAATTTTTTTTTCGATTGAAAAATTGAGTTTTGACTTGATTGGTTGCTTGCTGCTGCTTGCTAATGCCTATTTAGTTTATCTACAGTATAGGGATTTACCCCGATCGGGTATATCGCACGGAAGGTTTGAAATATATAGGAGTTGTTTGTTGTTCTGTTATATTAGATTAAGATTGGCTTGCAATGTTGTTTTTCATCGTTAAAACGTGGCTGCTACTGTGTAAGAGTATAGGAGGATATAAGAAGAAATGGGGGGAAAAAGTGAGAAATTGGCGCGCCCACCTCCTTTATCACTAATTTTCACACCATTCGTTTCTTCTGTTCTGTTAGGCTTCTTCCTTCACGCGTCCCTTTTACTTTACTTTACCTTCCGGTCTAAAAATCCGAGGACCGGAATCCCGCCCAGTCACACTCGCGCACACACACACACACACACACAATCAATCATACACAGTTCACTTATAATGAATGCTTAAAACCCTGCTAAAATATCATCTACAGGCGGTTGGTTTACTCTAGCGAACAATCACAAATATATTACGTTTCTCTGCTTCTCATCTCTCTTTACACTACACACTGCACCGCGCTAAGTGTGTAGCGCATCGTGTGGGTGTGTTTGCGGTCAGCCTCATGCTAAATAATTGGTTCCGCGAACCCATCGTCGAATCCTACACCATTGCCTACGGTAGCAGATTTTCACTGCTCGCGCTCAGGTTGGGCAAAGATTTGAACAGCTTTAGCTTGTTACTGTCGCTGGCGAAACGGGTCGCGTCCGGTGTTTCGCCACAGCAGTGCGATCGTTGCTGCTGGAGCTGCGGATGCACCTGCACCTGTTGCTGCTGCTGCTGCTGCGACTGCTGCTGATAGGGACTCTCCGCTACGACGACGGTACCGGCCATCGTTGAGCGTGGATAAGGATAGTCGGTGGACAGTGCCGGCACATGGCTGCTGCCCGTGCTGAGGAGAGCGGAAGGAGGATGAGGAGGAGGCGTTTTGCTGGCGAGACTAAGCGACAGCATCGAATGGCCCTGGTGATCGTAGTACGGACGTACCGGCACCGCACCCGGATCATCGTGGTACGACGACTGCAGGATGTTTTCGAGCGACAACCGCTGCTCAACCGCACCACCGCCGGTACGCGGATAATGCTGCTGCTGCTGCTGATCGTACTCCAGTATTTCCTGTATGTTCATCTCGAGCGCATCATCGTCCAGTTGGCCCGCACCACTTTCGAACTGGATGTCAGTCGTCTGCTGCTGGATGGAATCGTCACCCGATCGACTATCGGGTGATGCAAGCGGATGATGATGATACGCACCACCACCACCGTGATGATGCCGATGATGATGATGTGGATGATGGTGGTAATGATGGTGATGATGACTGTGATGATGACGGTTCGTTGCTCCATCACCACCACCACCAGTGAGGATGGATCGATCGGACCCATTTGCGGGATGATCCTTTAGATCAACAGCCGGACCCAGCAGACTCGTCATGTCGTAGATGATGCTTTTGGGATTGAGCAACAGCTGATCTTTGGTGTGCGTACCGATCTCGCACAGGGCGAGCGGTTCCTGCGGGAAGCTGAGCGATTGCTTCTGCAGCAGCTTCGTGTCCGAATAGCGACGGAATGATTTGTTTTGCTCTGGGTGTGTACCGCACGCGCCGCCACCAGCACCAGCGGATTCATCCCGTGCGAACCCACCAGTAGACACGGTAGGTCCGGTTCCGGCCAGAACCGTCGAGTGGCGGTGGTACAGTTTGCTCGACATGTCATCCTGTCCGCCCGCTGCCGGTCCCATGGAGGGATCGTTTAAAATATCACGATTTTCGAGGAATATGGCCGAATTTACGTACCGTCCCATTGCGCCCGGTGTCGGGACGGGTGCCGGTGTGGTGGTGGCTGTGGCCGCGATCGGTACGACATTCGGGGAATTACTTCTGCTACGCTCAACCACACCATTGTTGAGCTTACTGAGCAAGGTTAGCTCGGGTCCGGCAGCGTTGTTGCCCATCTGTTCGCCACACTGATTCGATGAGGTGGACACGGTTGAGTAACGATGGCTGCTCCCATTATTATTGTTAGTATTACCGCTGGAAGCAGCGGCCACGCCAGCCGTTGCGGAGGTTGCACTCATCACCATAATACCGCTACCGCTGCCGGTTGTCGTTTCGCAAATGTTGTGCACCGAATCGTGAAACGGCATCGGCGTTAGGCTTCCGCTGCCCTGCAGACACGGTTTGAACGACACCTGGCTAATGTCGTCCAGCGTCCAGTCACGATCGTACCCGCCGATCGAATTACTCTCGATGTTTGCCGCTATGATTTGGCCCTGCTGATTGAGCTGCAGCTCGCAGTGGTTTCCACCACCACCGCCGGCGGTTCCTCCGGTGGACGGTCCACCGCCACCAATACTGACATTTACCGTTGCCGCCCCGAGCGGATGATCGAACGATGATTGACGGGCTGCGGCAGCAGCGGCCGCAGCAGCCGCTACCGATGCCGTCACTGCATTATTCACCGCATTAATGCCCATCGTACCGCCGCCAAGCGGTTGGCCGGAAGTAGCCGCCGTACGGACGCGACGAAACTGTGGCATCTGTGGCGATTGCGGTGGGTGAATCTTTTCCGGGACGTTCTGTATGAGCAGTATGCTAGAGAAGAAATGGAAATGAAATCATTTTATTTGCGATGTTCTTAGTAAAAGACATAAAAACCAAAGGTTTGTTACCGATTTCTAGCACGCCAACGGTTGCACAGATTCAAGTACTGTTTGCACTGGATGTACATAAACACGACGCCACCGGTCAGTCCGACCGTCACCACGATCAACTTCGTCCAGAACGGCCATCCGATCTGGCCACGCCGTACCTCCTCCGTAGCCCGTTCGATCAGCACACACAGCGACCAGATGACGCACAAACCGGCCGCACAGTGGAATAGTACTGCGCAGCACAGCCGGCGCCGTTCCACACCGGACATATCCAAACTGCGCCACTAGGAGAAACAAGAGGAAAGACGCGAGCAATAAATAACCATTTCTCGAAGCGAATAACGATGGGCACATTTATTGTAAGGGTAATATTTCCGTTTGAAATATGTCACTGACTGGGCTCTTTTCGATTCGAATATCCGTACATCCCTTGTCGTCGACGACGCACAATAATTTACATTTTAAACGAATTTATTCAACAATAAAACAAAAACCTTGCTGACCCAGTGGCTATAGCCGAGATGTCCCTCGCGACCGGTTTTAACCTTCGTTCGTTTGATGCACACCCAAAGTGTTGCCGGGGACAGTTGATCTAATTTGTCTTTTGTCTACTGTATAAGGCGTCCTCTAAAACCGCGTGGACGTAACTGAGTTACCTTCTACGCACACGGCCAACACTAACGATTAATTTTCCCATTTTGTTTATTAATCTGCGCACACCGTTGTTTCTTGACGCGATTCTCTGCTAACTACATACGGCGCGGAAGGTATAATTTTTCTCACCACCATAATTATTCTTCGTCACGACACGTGAGACTGGACTGGAATCGATCTTTGAACTTGAACTTCAAATACCGCGTGCGGCGTTGTGTGTTTTGATGCGACACCGGTCGTAACCGAGACACCCAGCAGTCCGTTAGTTTTGGTGAACCGGCGCGGTCTATAAACCGTTTTGTTGCTATATGATGAACAACATTAGGTGGGGGGGGGGGGAGGGGACGCACTATAAAGAGAGCAACTTCACGAGGGTATAAAAATGGCCGTAAAACAATCCAGAAGAAGCTCCTGAGGGAACGCGGATAAAAATGCTCCAATCTAGATGTTTATCTTATATCCCCACACAAACGTTATGCGATACTTTTATATGACCTAACAAAACAATAAAAACAGAAGCCTGCCGATTCTTTTCCTGAGAATGTCCCTAGAGAGCACATGATAAATCCCCCCAGCAATAATGCTCTCGGCGTACATTAACGAGTTCTTCTTCTTCTAGGTTTGTGTTCCAGTGGCTCATCAACCGTGCGGTTTGCTTGGTAAGTGAACGCATTAAAAATGCACGAACTGTGTTTATCACGTTCGGGGCTTTTTGTTTTGCTTGTGGCGCGTGAAGAGAACCGGGAACAGGATGCTGCCACTGCGAAACAGCTGGAACAGCTTCAAAAAATCACTCAGCATGTCAGCTCGGGTCTGTCATGGACACCACCACACCACCACTTTGCACATTTTCCAGCGCAAAATAAATGACCTCCAATGCAGAGAGCAGAAGAGCACAAGATGAACACTGTAATGATCCGGAACGGGAGTTATTTATTGCCATAGAGCGGAGCAGCACATTACCATTAGAGATCTCTACTGCTCGTGTGCTCCAACGTTCCACACGTGGGAGTTTTGCGTCGTTCTTGTTTTTGTTGCTCTCAACACCACCAGCAAAGTGCTAGGCCAGAAAGAATTTATAAACAAAACACATCCACAACCGGGAATGTGAGAAAAAGAAGCGTGATTCTTCTAGTGTGCGAAAAAATACACGCCAGAGCTATTGAAGAGGGCGATAGGGATGGCCACATGGTACGGGCGAAAATATAGGTCAATGTAACAACACATAAAAACACACATGTTCGCTTGTGTCTTCGGTTCGGTGTCCAAGGTTTATACGCTTGCTCTGCTTGGCCATATACTGCAGATGCACTCACGGGTTCGCGTGTGTCCTTCGGAAGAAACCCGACCAGGCAGGGACATGACCCTTTTGTTTGCGGTACATCACACACACACCAGAATGTCGGACCCGATTAGTGTTCGGTTGCAAATTGACTTGGTAAATGCATTCCCCCTCCCATCACGCTGCCGTGTGTTTGGTTTCGTTGTTAGAGTCGCGGGCCGTTGGCCCTGAGAAAAAGCCGACAAACAGAGGGATGTGACCTGCCCTCGAAGTCATCTCTTAAAGCGAAGAACAAAACCATTTCAATAAACGTTAAAGCACACGGTCGACCATCTATCCGTATTTTGCATTCGATTTTCCGCTGACATGACAATGACGGAGGTGTTCTAACGGCAACGACGACGACGACGACGGCGGCAACACCTCCAAACACACATCGCGCTTCTGCACCATTCCTTACCTCGTTGAACGGTTTGATTTTCGTGTGCATGATAAACGGGAACTTGCACAGTTCGCAGGCATTCGTTTCCGATGCCGTCAGCCATTGCTGCAGACAGGTCTGGTGCACGAACTTTAGACTTCCGGAGCAGTAGCAGGGCGTTAGCAACGGGTTGAGGGTGTCCGACTCGCAGTGACAGATGCGGCAAATGTCGCCACTGCTCTGCGACACCTGACTGCTGGTGGAACCGTATCTGCAATGGGAGAGGGAAGAAGAAAAACATGGGTATGAGTCCTCGGAAGCATTGGTTTACAGGTGTATGAAAAATGCAGGAAGCACCCGCTGTTGGTAGTCAAAACAAACAAGAAGTGTCACGCAGAACAGAATAAATATGACGGTTGTTTCAGATTTTCTAGCACAAGCGGTAAATGACCGCAGCTCAATGGGCGTTGGAGGTGGTGGCGGTGATCCATTTTCACGCCGCTCAAGTGCACACCGCCGGCCAGAGCATACTTATCGGTCGTTAAATATCGAATTAATTTCCATCGAGCAGGCGGCGTATGTCCTCGTGACCGAAACAACCATCATTTGAGAATGGCTTGCGGAACAACTACATGGATTAGAAAAGAGACACCTAAACACAAACATAGTTGTGTCGATAATGAGGAAAAACCACGCACTCATAATGACGTTGCGTGATAAAGTGCTCTCACTCACTTGGTCCTGGCTAGCAATCGAAAAAGCGTAACCACACAGAGACACGTGTGGTCAAGGACGCGAATTTGATAGAAATCAGTAATCGGCATTACTTTTGGCATTGAAACACGCTTCCGTTGAGAGGATTAGCTTACCGACCAACGTCAGACACGGGGACGACGTCAATCCAACGGGAACCGGATGCTGATGCAGAGAATTAAGTGGGTCAAGGATTCTATACATACACACACGCTTTCCCGGAGAAGGAAAAAGGGGTAGGGAACGATTTAGTGTGCTACTTTATATCTTTAGTTCTACCCTGCTAGTCATGAGTAATAAATCATCCTGCTCGGATTGGCGGATAGGACGGAAGAAGGTTCATCACACACGGTGGGGTTATCCTTGTGGCATTCCCATTTAATTATCACCATGCATACAGATACCTTGGAGCATCAACCAGCAGGGATGGCGCGTTTTTGTTTCCAGATTTCTGTGATGAGGATGATGATGATGTGACCTATTTCCTAGGTCCAGGGATGCAAAAAAAAATGACCTGATACCTGGTAACACAGATTCCCTATTCCACCTTACTGTTAATGCCGTAAGGATGAGAATTCTGTCCGAATGTACGTGGGAGTTTCTTCGGGATATGTAGTATAATAGATGAATATTAGGGTAAAGAAATCTAGATGAGTTGGTCGGTCAAACGGAGCTGGACACTACAGACGTTTGATCTTCTTTCATTTAGAAATACTTATTATTTATACTTCTTATTTGTTTGGCTCTATAACTTCAAGTGGAATTGGTCTGCCATTCATGATCAAGCTATTCCTTGACTTAGGTTACCTGTTGCTTAGTTTAATCAGTTCAGCGTAAGAAACTTCTGAAAGTTTTGGAATAACGGTAACCATTCTAACATCTCATAACAAGACTTTTCCAGGGACTATTCAGGGGTATAGCTGTTCGATTCGCGTAGTTTGTGGTAGGACTCATCAAAATCTTCCGTTCTCAAGTAGAATAAATTAGGTGAACATTGCTGATGCTAGAGAAAATTTGCATCAAATGAAGAAATCATCAAGAGCGATCCCGACTTATCATTTCAATGATGCTCTATCTCCTAGTTTACAGCAATAAAAAACGTGTTTGTGTTTCCCATTTTCCTTTAAGTAAACCAAGACACAGGAGAGCACGTGATATTCGCTCTCGCTTTTAAGATTAGAACCGACACCGAACTGTGTCTTCAGCCCCAAGAAGTGAGGTCATTCGTGATAAGACACAGAAGTCATCGGCACGCACGCTCATCCCCACATTTTCCATCATCCATCGAAGCAAAACCCCATAACCTTCCAACGACTTGAGGAATCATCGTGACACAGCGCCGCCGTACAAAGAAATAGAGGGGCAGAGAATGCATCAAACAGGGCCTATCAGCCGTGTGGTGAGAAGTGCATTTAGGCACATGAATATGGACAAACATCATTACACACATACTCACACACCGGAGATAAGATAATGATTGATGATCTGGGAAATCAATTATGATTATTAATGCACGCATACGGTACGCGCCAAGTCTAAATCAGGAAACAGAACACTGCGCCCTCCTTTACTGTAGACACAGGGCGTCTGGATCCAGCGATCAATTAAACACATGCACTTTGAATCTAAACTTCAACACCATTAGGTGGCATAGTTCTATGCGTTTACTTTTCCGGGGTCGCGTTAGGTTTCGTGATAAGAGATTCTAGTGCAGTCAACTGTGTCATACCCTTTCGTTTAGTTCCAGTGGTTCTTATTTTATAGCGCGTTTTCGTACACTTGACTACATGACGATCGCGAAACATCGTCTGTTTTTGCGTTGCAGTCAGAGAATGCTATTGCAAATCGAATCACCACCTTATAGGACAGGGAACCGGTTGTACGAGATTGGTGTTTGACGAGACACTCTTAGAGACTAGAGTAGAGAGAGGTGCATCAGAAAATGGAAAAATTGCGTTGTGCGCACCGTCGTGAGAGCTAGGCGCGCACCATAGTAGGTGCTTTTTTAGGTTGGTCATAAGTTGTAAAGTTTATCACTGCCAACCGGTGGTGGCAGAGCCGGCAAAAAATTGCAGAATCGGTTCTGTGGCAATGTTCACTTAAAACTCAGCTACACTACGCACACGCACATGGTATGTGCACAATTTTACTGCACAAATGCCTCTAGAAGATATACTTCTATTAAACAGCTACTAAAGTAAGAAAAAATTCATTTGAATGACAAAATTATGGATCTTATTCTGACAAAATCCAGCCGACCAGCGTAGTCAGTTGAATCGTCTTCGTACTCCTAACGTGGATACTATGGACATGAGGTACTAGTTGTCTACAGGGCCTATCTAAAGTTAGGCAGAATGCGTAGGATGATAGTTTAGTTTGCTCCTGAATCGTAGTTTTCAACCCAGTCTTGATAGTCGTGAAATAGACACGCATTAAAAGGATGGAATTTTCATAAGAAGTGTATGAAAGTGTTGGGAATTTCTTGTATGAGCAAGCAAGAGCAATAAAAGTCAAGTCATTTGTGAGTTTTATTTTCTGCTATCTAGCTTCTGCAATACGATTCAAACAGGTGTTTGATTTGATCGCGAAATGATCAAAATTTGATCTAAAATACATGTAAATAAAAGGTTTCATGAATTCCAAATCGATCAATCCCTCCTTCGCTATTGCGTTGATCCTCCGTACGCTTCGCTCTCATATCCGATATCCCTCATCGATTAAAACAGTTCCAGAAGAGGTGTAAGCAATTGCACGACCAGTTTGTCAATCGGATCGAATTATAGATTTAGGTGTCCTCGATTAACCTTACCCACACCACATCATCATAATCGTCATCGTCGTCAGGCATAATTTAGGCCGAAATAGTTTCACAAAGTAATTTCTACCCCATGGTAGAGAGTGTGTGACAACTTGACATTTCCGTTCCGGGAGTAAGTGTGTTTTTCTGCAGCTACCACTACCACGAACTACAACTGTGCCGAATCAGCCCTAGCGATCCTTAATGTCAATACATTAACCGTTGAAATATAAATAAGCTGGTGGCATTTTCCAAGTGAGTGCGAGAAGGGACAACGGTGCGATACGGTGGTTGCGGTTCGGAGTATCGATTCACTTCTAATCAACTTACTACTATCAGTCCCATTGCTTGGCGCGTCCGGTGGAATGGGAAGATATTTTCTTTTAATATCCAAATGGGAATACCGAGGCCACAGCGAGCGAGGTGATTATTACAATTGCCACCTTTTAGCGTATAGAACGACTCCAGGGCAACTAAATCTCGTTACCGATCGCCTCCGGAGGTCCGGAAAATTCCTCACCAATACCATGTGCGCGATACGGTTTCTCCGAAGCAGCCCGTTTTTCATGGTTCATCGGTTCGATCATTTGCATGTCTAAAATATGTGCAGCAACCCGATCGTCCAGCGGTACGCACTTCTCACGGTTTGTGTTAACACATATTTCACTCCAACCGAATGGCAGCGCGCCCGCGACGAGGAAAATTAATGTTCACTCATCACACACACCCGCCCCGGGGGAAAAGGCCTTCACCATCGCTGGGTTAAAACCTCCGCATGAAATTCCAAGCTGTGTGACGCACTTCTCGGACTCGGCGCGCACGTCATCAGAATGTTATTGGCGCGCTGGAAAGGTGCTGGTGGTGCAGCACATCGCATACTACACTACCACGTAGTTTTCCCACCGTGGTGTGTGTGTGGAAAACGTTTTCCCGATCGGTTTCGGTAGGTCACATTTGGGCGAATCGCTTTAATCGTGATTTATGTCTGATTGCGTGGTGCACCGTGTGGACATGGACGTGTTTTGAGTAATTGTGTAGCGGTTTGTCAATCGTCCAAGCACGTTTGGTTGGTGGTCGATAATGATCGCTTCCTTTCCTGATATCTTTCTCATCGTCAACAACTCCGCGTGTTTGCGGGGGAACGGTTCCAGGTCCGGATTTAAATAGTTGTATGTATGGTTCGTACATAAGCAGCATTATCACCTAAAAGTATACAAACAGACAGTTATTTCCGAACATGAATGCATTCCGGTTGCTATGCTCCTCTGTTGGAGTGTCGGCCGTAGGCCTTCTTCCGACCGTGCGCGGAGGGATTGAAGCTCAAATCAGCGATGCGTAGTTGTAGCGGTCACTGCTGATAGACATGCTTCCATACTTCCGCGTTTTATACGTCGTAACACGGTGCAGCAGCAGCCCTGCTTCATGGTCAACCGGTCGATCGTATCGGCTGGCTGGGAACGTGAGCAGAATGCTAAAGAAGGGCTATTGGCCCTGGCAGCACCAGCAGCAGCTGGACGACGGCGATTGCATTCGGCTTCGGCTCCCACACCATCTCCGGAAGTCGCACTAACAATGCATTGGACGAATGATTGGATCCGGTCTAAAAATTGGTTGCGGGTGTAGAGCGAAACATTGATTGTTCCTCAATAATTCCTCCTTCTTGGGCGACTACAAATAAATACATTCAATCGTTTTAAAAGGCTTAACCTTCGCTAAACGATCATCCACTAAAAATGATTTCACTTACAAGTACGATCTTCTTTTAATGGGCGAGAGGGACCGACTACTTAACCTTAGAAAATCATTTTTCATGTTACCATGATGCGTCCACTGTCATAGTAAGACAACCAAAAAGCTTAACCTTCCAACGGTCATAGAGCCATAAAGAAAACGCCGAATTACAGCACAATTTCCCACGCAATGTACACAGCTACGGCTACGATCTGTGTGCACTTGACCTTTTTATCATGTCGACACACACACACACCGGGCTAGCCAGCCAGCCTTAGTAGTGCACTCGAAAAAAAATGAACTTCGGGGCCATCGCCTCTCCAAGTGCAAGTCTCTCTATTATTGGACCTTTTACAATACCCCAATAAGACACCAGCCGCCAGCATCAACCACAACGAAGGGCGACCGCGAGAGAAGGCCACCAAAGTAAATCGGATCTTGATTGGACAATCGGTGCTGGACAGCAAGGCAAGGACACACAGCAAGATTTTCAGCTCTCGGCGGTCGCTTGCCTTTTTTATTGTTGTAAAGAAAATTCACCTTCACCAACACTGGTCCCGGGAGTGGAGAAGACACAAAGAGTAACACCCTTGCGTAGGGTGGTTGTTCTGTCTGCTATGCTCCACAAAAAAGCTCAAGATGTATGGAGCTGTTACAACGAGAACAAAGAATTCTCGTACCATTCTTTATGTGTTTCTCCCCTGCTTTGTGGCAACTTCAACTTCAACTTCATGCTACATTTAATTTAATTTCTTCAACGAAAATCTTTAATAATACCGGAAACACCAAGAGAGAGATTAATTTTTGGAGGTGAAAGTTTTTGGCCAGTTTTTAAATTGCATAGTGCAATTCCAAGACATGCCGCGGCCGAAACGAAAACCTTGACCTTGGCAGAGGATGACGCTGATACACGACGGCGTGCCGGATTTGTCTCTTCTGTCAGTCTCCTCTTTCTTGGCTTTTGCTTTTGTTTCTCCATTCGCTTTCGTTTCGGCAGTTTTCATCTCCGTGTCGTGTCGTTCCTTTTTCGAGTGCAATTCAGAGTTTGGTGGAGGTCCGAAGGTGAAAAACCTGACGCTATGCTGAACGTAATTGTGATGCGTCTTGCGTGTGGACAGGAAGTGAAAGGAAGTAATAGTAATAACCATAAGACGTTGTAGAGAGAAGCAAGCTAACGGCCAACATGGTACAACAGTTGCTTTTCCAAAGTTTGCGTCGTACAGTTTCGTGTCCGGTGTCCTCGAAGAATTAGTTGCTCAGGAGAAAATCGCCGTAAGCTAGAATCGAGGAGTCGTTTCTACGTTTATACACACACACACCGAAGTAGTAAACCCTTACCTACAACAACATTGCGTATATGCTAATCTCTTCCAAAGAAACCTAGACGATTTTATCACAAATCCACCCCACAGTATCACACAACACTGGAGACATGCACCGGTGAGCTTTATGATCGATAGCAGGTGTTAGATACGCTTTAAATAAAAAAAGAACCCCACAACCTTGTGCCAAACTGTCGATTACAGCACGCCAAAACACGGCTTTCCCTTCGGCTACTCACAGAACCACACCCACCAGTAAAGAGGTTTAAACATTCGACCAACCGTGCAGTTGTGTATGCTCCGCGAGCCCTTAGGGTTAAACCGAACATAAACCGAGGGGCGCAAAGATCTGCCTTTAACAACAACTCAACCTCCTGAACACTGCTGACCATTGCGATCGCGATCTACAGCCGGATTGCATAACAATCATCTCACCCAGGCTGCGTTTGAAGGTTGCTGTGTTGTGGGCTTGTGCCACAACCGAGTCCGGTCTTAATCTCACCCGATCGTCTCGCCGACTTTGTACGTCATCAGTATGTGAGATGCGCTAGCCAAAGCCTTACGGCAGCTGGAAAGTTCGATAAACGTTGTTCCTCCCATCCCACAAGCGAGGGGGTGGCAGTTGCAAGATGCAAAACTGCGGTACACAAGTGCGGCCACAAATAGACGCCGAGACAAACGGCTTTTGCAATCAAAACGCGCACTACCGCTGACGTCAGAGATCGTGGTGTGGGACGGGCAGCTTATTATCGGGAAGACAGGCACACACACACACACACCCATAACGCTAGTTAAGGCTGGAGCTGGTCCTCACCCAGTATTACTAACCTCCTCTGTTCCCGAAGCTGCTGCGAGGCTCCATCATTGAGGGGAGGCCTTTACATTGAGTCATAAAAGTTCTAATGAGGACCCCGGCGGCACACCACATTAGGGAGCGCAAAGTGTTTCTCCACTTTCAGCCATAATACATTACACAATTTACCAGCCGGCAATAACGATCGTTCAATTTGTGGGCAATTGTGGTGACCTCGCCCGGTGGTGTCTATTGCCGATGGAATGCAAATTCACTTACCAGACAAGCTTTTAGCTGGGGATTAATAAAATAAAATTGGTTACGAATCTCCAAACTAAGCTCATACATTGACAAGCGGGTTCTCTGTTGTCGCAGTAAAAGCCGTACTTCAATTACCTCTTCCGCGGCCGTCTTCTTTCTCTACGGTAAGCGTTTTAAAATATGCACTTGACTGGTACTACCCTCCTAGTAACGACGTAAAACGATGAACCTACTTGAGAAAAATGCACATTAGTACAAGCCGGCCGTGTAGTTGTTGCATCACGACGCGAGTAGTGCGGGCTGCACTTGAAAAATTGCAAAACGCGAATCGAACGGAACCAGTCAAGTGTCCGTCCGGTGGGCCGGTTTTGCGGTTGACGCAACGGGGGTGAACGTTACTTTAAGTGAGAATTAGAAATGATCATTTGCATATTAGTCGCCAATTAACGCCTGCAAAAGTTGAAGCCTAACCAAAGTGTAAGGCTTAAGTTTTGTTAAACTGTCATAGGAGCAGCGCTAAGTTGGGGTTAAAGTGAGATGGTTTCATTGAAAAGCGATTAACTGTCTAAACAGACCTGCAACCGATAAATTTGCTACCAGCATACCTCTCCTAAAATTTAGAATATTGAGGACACTGTATAGTTTACAGAGCTCATTTGGAGAACACATTTTTCAGGACATTTGGAATTCTGATGAGAAGTTATCATTTTGACAGGAGGTACGAGGAGGTTTGATTCAAGTTACGAATCTTCTTCTTCTTTGGCACTACAACCTCGCAAGGTCTTTTTCTCTTCTTATTCTTTCTTGGCCTAACGACCTCTTAGGTCATGCCTGCCATTTCTGGCTTACTAGACTTATTATTACCGCATAGTTGGATAGTAGTCAGTCCTCACTATGGGGGAATGGCCCAGATGAGACTTGAACCCCGGTCCTGCCGTGTGAAGACCGGCGCCGCTGTCGCATCTACCACCGGGCCGCCCCGGTCACAAGGTCTTGTGACCTGCTATTGTGAGACTTAGTTTTGCCCATAACTGGATAGTGAAGTCCTGCGTTAAGGGATGGGATTCGATACCCGGTCCTGCTTTGTGAAGACCGGTATCACTACCGCTTCGGCCACCGGACCACCCCTACATGGTACCCCTAAGGAACGAATACCTATATGAAATGGCTCTGCCTAGATTAGTATTTGTAAGCAAGGTCATTGATGATGTCAGTATCAATTAGCAATGCACCTCGTAAATCTTAAGCCCATACAATGCCTTGTCATCAACGTATTTCAGGAGAGCTTCATATTGACTTTTATCGATGTTCCTCACAGTTTACACCTAAAAATCTCTAATGACTCTCTCTAGTACACTGTAAAATAACTTTTTAGGTCATTAAATTTTCCGTTTTCGCTGTACTCAAATTACTTGTGACCGTAAACACCTGTACAAACCCATGAATCCATATATTTTCAACCTAAAATTAACGGCGTAATATTTTATAATTAATTTATATTGGTTCAGGCGTTATCGCACTAAGCACAACCGCACAAAGGGTGCTCGATTAAAGCGTTTATTGATTGTATTTAATTAGATAGCGATACTGGGAATTTTTGAATCCATACCGATGAGCGTGCGTGAGGACATCATCCACTCCCGTTTTTTTTTTTGTAGTGTGATAAGATTATTCCTTTATCATCGTGGTACGTTTATCTCGTGCAAGGCCAACAGCAGCAGCAAACAAACATTGCTTCCGAGTAAAGTGAAATTAAGTCTAAATCTAGGCTAAATCCTCGGTATGTGCTACCGCTGTTTGACTGTGTGTCGCCATGTTGACTCGACCGGTATCATCGCCATCATTATCCTCCCTCTTGGGGTCATCATTAACCCGTCACACACGGGCGTACAAACCCCACAACAGGCTGAGCTGGAGGGCTACCGGTGTTGACCGACGGTTAAGCGCGAGCAAACCCAACAAAGCAAGATAAAACAGCGACGACGATGACCGCGACCGCGACGACGACACCGACGATTGCGTTTTGTTTGCGCGTTTGCACTGATAACATATCCCCAGCTCGTACCACCCCAACAGGACGGTAAACATGATTCCCCCCCCGTGTGTGTGCGTGTGAGTGTGTTTGCTCTCGCTTGCTGTGGTCTCTGGTTTTAATCCGAGCGCGCGACAGACCGCCGTGTTCCAGTTTTCCAGCAGCCGCATCATCACGGGCAGGAATGAAAAATGCATCGGCGCACACGTGCATTTGCGTGCCGTCGGTCGCCTCGCGAGAGGATATGGAGATGGGGGACGGGGTTTGCACAAGCGCGACAGGGGGAAGCTAATTTAATATTGTATCAGGCACGTTCTTGCCCCATCTGGCAGAGACTCGCAGCAGCTGAGAATGAATCTCACCAGCTTTGCATTACCCCCTTGGGTGAAAATGGCGAGGTCGGTCATGTAGCAGGTGTTCTCTTTGTGACGCCTTTTACAACCGTTGCGCCCCGTGTGTGTGTCAACCTCTTGCCTAGGATTCGTTCGTTGCACACAAAAACCGCATAAGCTCCGATAGTGCCAATACTGCGTGCGCTCTAACAAACGTTGCCATCGAGCGGCATCGACAATCTCCAGCAAACACAACGTATCGCCGATAGCATTTGCAAGATTTGCATTTCCTGGAAAATAAGGGAGTTGCTTTATAGAAATGAGTTCGATTTTCCTGGTTCCTCAATATCGTTGCATCAGAGCAATCGCCAACGCAGATGCCAGTTTGTAAAAAGGTCAGTATTCTTAGTGAGAAAAGAAAAATTGAAGATGAAGTTGCTGTTTGTGGGGCAGCGTAAAGCTGCTTAAAATGTTAAATCTTTTCGCGCTAAATATGTGTTGCGCCATAAAACGTCGGTGTCGATGATTGATGGTCGCTTGTTACTGTCGGAGAATTGTAAGTACTGAGAAGTCCATAAATACTGTTCTCTATTAATGAATAAACGAAGGCTGAACGGCTGGAATCGGGAGAATAACTAACTAACTGGGTAAGGATTCATATTGGATAAAGTTTTGCCTGAAGAGTCTCTAATGTCAATTTCAATTACAATATATTTACATTGTTTGCCTTACGTTTATACAATGAACTTAAGCCTACAACTAACCCCTATCTAGACAACTCAACAAGGGATGAGATCTAGGGAGAGGATTGTAGACGGGATTTAAAAGAGTTTTTAAGTCCTATTGCAGCGCGGCGTGCAGGAACGTATAGTGGGGGACCATTACAAAGGGCGCAATAAGGTAAGCAATTAGAGAGAACAACGATGGAGCATCAACACAGAGGGGAAGCAGGATTGGGCATTGGTTCGGTGTGATTCAAGGGACCGTAAGCAGAGCAACCGACAGCTGTCCTCGTAACAAGGATCTCGTGAAGGATATCTGTACTCTTTCGATCCGGTCTATGTGGATCCTCGCCGATGGCGGCCAAATCACCGACCAGTACTCCAACAGCGACCTGACTAGCGAGCAAAATTGGCATGGAGGATCACACGCTTCCATACTCCAAGCGTTTTCCTAGATCTGATGACAAAGGAGTCAATGTGGCTGGTGAAGGTAAGTCCCTGACGACAAAGACTCGGTTGACAGAGATCAATGGTGTATGGATAAAGAATTGGGGAGCGAGAACGAGTGACGAATCGAAGAGACATTTTTCACGAGCGCTATTAGTCGCTTATACTGATTGATTGTCAACTTCGGAGGAATGGCCAGCTTTTGTTGGAAGATTTTAAAAGCAATTCCGATTTTGTCTAGGATCGTCACTATAGAACTTCGCCAAGTGGACAAATTGGATACTGTGATCAGGACCTATCGGTGCCTCATAATTTCTAACTTCTGCTTGTCTTAATGACCTGCTAGTTCTGTCCTTGCGGTCCAGATGGGATTAAATTCCCGGCTTTGTCATGTGAAGACTGTAAAACTCCTCACTAATTAACCTCTTCTCTCGCGTTAGCTAATTGTGCCGGTGAAAACATTTCCATTTCGTGGATCACACCAAGGCGGGCACGCATCAAGGCACATGAAGAAAGTTCCTCCACCAAATATTGCACTACTGCCCAACCTTAGCCTTAGGGGTCACGCAGCTTGTTAACGGGTTTGCCGTGTGCCGAAAATGACCTTCTCCAAACGCAGCCTACTCAAAGGCAAGGGTTTCATCTCACTACACTCGGGGGTGCCGTACACGCTCGTGCACCTCCAATTACACGCGATGCACAATACCGCTGGATGTTTGTAATGCAAAAAGAAACCGCCACCAGAGAGAGACAGAGAGACAGAGGAGAAGAGACCGGTTCTTTTAGTGAAGATTGTGCACGAAGCTGAGTCGTGCAGTTTTTTTTTGTTTTCAGCTGAATTTTTGCGTGGGTCACGTTCATTCACTTCGGACAGTGTGTCTGTGCATGGAGGAGGCCAATGAACTGTGGTAAATTGCGCGTTTCCCTTTATTCGTCACCAGGTGTTTATCTCCGAGCCGAGGGTGAATTATGTTGTTGAAGAAACTAGAGACGATCACAGGTTGGACTAACGCGATGCTATAGGCGGCTTTAATCGTATTACACTGTTTTACAGGCCAATTCGCAATGTTTGCATCATTTTTCTTTTCTGTAAAGGACTTTTTAACCATCCGCGGAGTAGAACTAGCTTTTGGATGGTGAAAAAGTCCTTTACAGATAAGAAAAATGCTGCAAACATTGCAAAATGGCCTGTAAAACAGTGTAAACTGTCCAATCAATTGTCTTTTGAAAAAATGTGTGCAAAAGCGTAGCCAGACTTGAGTTGCGAGAACTACGCTGTGGAATACACTGCTTCAAGGGTGCGAAAACACCGGTGACACATTTACAAGGCTGACCATAATTTTTCATCATAAACCAAGATAAGCCCCAAAAATATAAAGTGAGGAGGCGTCTGCATAAAAATGAGGCCAACCAGTAGTGGCAAGCAATTTTTCTCCTTTTGGATAAATGATGACTTCCCAACCTTGGCCACAATCCACAGGCTGGGTGACCGGATTAACTTGATCAACTTAATTTTTCAGCAGAATTTTCAACTAGACAACATGCGGGTTTCGTTACGTGGAACTCGTTCTCGAAAGTTTGAATTATATAACACAGTTTTAGTAAGGTACGCTCAATTCCACTGGTAAAAGCTTAACCATCGGAACATTCGAGCTCAACTCATCTTCCTCAACGCGGCAAACAGGTTCCCAAGATCGTGTTCTGCGTGTCGTCAACACATCTCAGTCGTTTTGTGATGCGATATAACGGACTTAGTAGAAGAGAGGAAATAAACAGCAATGTAGCCATAATATTCGCCAATCACAAACGACGACGACGTCCAACATTAGCGCTTCACGAACAGCAAAACAAGGAACCGGTTCGCAAACATTCCCGATTTGCGAACCGTTAATGGGGTTTGCCCCCGTAAATATAGGTGTAGGAACCTGTAGGAAACGGAACGATATTAGAACTTGATGCCGGAACGCGCCTGCTACCTACCTGGTGTGTGTCAACATCCCGGACGAGTTCCAGTCTACATTCTCGATGTCGGAAGAAGTTTTCCCGTTCGATATCGACATGATGGGTTTGCTACGACGCCTTTTGAGGTATTTTTCTCACATACAAAGGGTTTGATCGCGTTGTGCGTGAGGCTGAGGTTTGGCTTATCGTTTTCTCCACACACACACACACGCCCGGCTTAGAAATGCCCTTCAAGCACGGTTGACCATCACTAATTATCAATGGCGGCGGCGCCGGCGGTGTATTCAAACGCTGCTTCTCTACCTTCTCTCTAACTGATCAGCACCGCTTCACCATGCCAACCGGCCAGGGTCAGATTGCGTGCAAGATCGATTTTTCACTTCACCACACTTTCTTGCCCCTCAACAACAGGGCTTTTCCGTTGGTTTTGTTGCTTGATGGACCACCCTCACACAAACACAGACACGCACCTCGCAATGAGCACATGCAAAATCAAGCAGATAAATGTGTATTTCTTTTTTGCTATATTTTTAGAACACCACTATTGCTGCCGCTGAATCACAAGCACAAGAATCGTATCGTCGCCATCTGATGATGGTTTGTTGTTTTCTTTTAACGGCGCCTGGTTGCTGCGATGCTGCTACAAACGGTGCAAAGAACGAAATGCCCGCACAGCGCTTCACCTGCTGTCAAAAACGCACTACCTACACAAATACACATAATCGAGGGGGGTTAGAAAATACGAAAGAATTGGGAAAAGACATTGAAACAGTGGGGACAGGGCCATTTACGGCCAGCGATATGGGAAGCTGTGTGCGATTCCTGCGATCGAATGCTAATTAACACAATTAAGGGCACTGTTTCACGTGAACTCGCTAGCGATACGTTCTAATTTATGTTGCCTTGAAACTTAATTTCGGTACTGCTCGGTGGAATTGAAAATGCTGAACAAACAACCATTTTGCATCCTTTCGTAGCGAATGCGGAGCGTGTTACATAAATGATACGAGGTGACCGTTTCGATCGACCGGTACTGAAACGATTGATAAGCACCCATTAAAACTAGAAAACTCATCGAGATTACGGCACAGTTGTCACCACAGGCACAGGTCGCGCTTGCGAATAATTGTGTTTTGTTTTTATTTCCGGACCATTGTTTTTGTTTGCTTTCTCCCTGATGAAAATGTCAGTTCCGCACTTTCACACACGTACACGACGATGCGGGTAGGTATGTGTGTGGACACACAAAAAAAAAGAGAACCACAAGCGCCACCACCTCCACACTCCAAAATCGATAAGCAACACAACATATTCTTGAACCAGATTACTTGGATCGATTTTACATTATCGCTTTTCTTTCGACACATACGCGTACACAAACACACACGCGATGATTTTTCTTCCCATGTTTTCTACCCAGGACCCCGCCGTACATCGATTCTGTACGCACACTCGTGTGGTGCCGTCTCCGTCATCGGAAAGACCATTTGTGTTGGCAGATTGAATTAACACTGAATTAACACAACGACGCCCCGCGACAAACCACAGCACACACAACACGATGGGCGCGGATTTTCCTTTTTGCACTAGCGCGCTAGCGGACACTTCATTACATTTTCATGGTTAGCTGTGCGCTGCAGATTTGTTTACGGGTTTCGGTGAAAATTCTTCCATTGTACGACGGTCAACGACGACACCACCAGCATCGACTAGCATAGGATGGGTGTGGGCAGCAATACACGCCCGGTAGGATTGATGTAAACTGGATGTGTTTTACTTTTCCGTCACGTATTTTCACTTGCAGAAGGCTAATTTGTCACCCGTGTTTGTGGGGGGGCGTTTGCACACAGTTGGATCACACAAACACACGCGTTGAGGCGTTTTTGGAAAGAAAATAGAATATGAGCGTCTATCACGGGGAACCATTCCCACCTACCATTGCTTATCTCACGCGCGTACACTGTCGCGATTCGAGTTCTGAATTGAGTTTAAAATCACTGCTTAATTTGACGATTTTTTCTGCAAAACGAGGAGGCTGGCTTTTGCGGCCTACCGCGAAACCGACCGACCGACGAGTGACCGTTGTGTTTGCTCGCTTCGTAGAATGTACTGGTCGCCGCGTACACCCCACCAGTACACCTTGCGTAGGTAAATGGATGTGTTGTTTATCCTTTTACTGCACCTGTTTTCGTGCGGATTTGCTTAAGAATGTTGGGAATATTAATTTAGTATGCTTTTATACAATGTTTCTTAAGCAAAAGTAGCGATTTTTATTAATATTTTAACTTTTCTCTCGCTTGTTTGACAACAGATTTGTTGTTTGCGCAGTTTATTGTCAGAAGCACGTTTATGCTCTGGTAGGTAGATACTCCAAAACAGGGTGACTCGTTCCATTTGCAATTGCAATCGATTTGCTTTGCCCTATAAGCATTAGTTGAATCAAAATAATTTCAAAGGATTACGGTTCTTCATCGCGTTTGCATTAAATTAAATGTATATAATAAGCGAAATTATGGATTGTTGTTTTTCTATGTTGTGTTTGCAAGAAGTGTAGACGCGATCTATCCACAAAACAATTTCCAAACGTCAACAGCGCTACGATAGGAATAGAAAAAAAAGATAGATTTCCAAAAGGATTAAAATTTAAATCTATTTCATTAGCATGTTGCTTTTCTCAGTATATTAAGTAAAAACGATCATACTTCTATCAGAACTGATTCCGTTTTTAGCCTTCCAAGTTTTCTACAAACACCGTTGCGCATCCAATTGCGCAAGTGCACGACGATGCAGAGCATATCCGTACAGGATCATCGAGCCGTGTACGAACGGATGTGTAAAGATTATTTAAATCTAAAGCTGCTGGCGCAGCACGCTTGCCTCGATCGGGAACATCTGGAACGGTGTAAAAAGTCCGTACGGCAGGAGATACACTCGTGCAGGAAGCTGTCCCGTGTGACCGAATTCGAACATCTTGTGACACTGCTGGAGCAGAGAAATCTGCTCAGCCTGTTGAAGCCGGATCTGATCGAGCGGTTTGAATTGGCACTGGATGCAAAAGATGTTACCTGTCCGCTTGCATCGTACCGGACTATGCTCAATACACACTATGCAGCTATTCGACGATTCTATCTAGAAGGTAAACTGTTCCATTTTCCTTTACGATCCCGTAGTACCATTTTCCTTTACGATTCTATTAACTCTGTTGTTTCGGGTTTTCCAATTTTTGTCCCAGATTTGCGCCTCCGTGATCGCCGAACACTTTTGGAGAAGGAAGTGGAAAAGGTCAAACTCCAGGAAGCAGGTGAAAAAACGACGCCATCCGCACCAAACCCAAAGCGAGATAAATATCTTCAACGGCGTGATCAAATTTACACACTGCTACAGGTGGAAATAGGTAAAAGCTGGAAGGTATTTGGAAGGTTTTTGAATGTTTCACCAGCCGAGTTGGAAGAGGTTGAGGAACGAAATAGGCTCGATCTCAAAATGCGCATTTATGAGGTACTGCAAAGTGCCGAGATGCAGTTTCCGGATGATTCATTAGAGCACTTTGTACCCCTTCTTTTGAAAGCACTGGAAAGTAGTAGGAGAAAAGATTTGAAACGAAAAATTGAAAGCATGTTACAGTGATTAAGCGATGATTAAGTGAGGGGAATGTACACGTGTACGTATATAACTTATTTTAAGTGATGTTTAGCCGTTTATTTTAATTTTGGAATAAAAAAAAACACGAAAGGAAAGCATTCATTCATTAACCTCATGTTCTATATTTTTTCAGCGGGTTTTCCTGTGGTTTTCTTTACTGTATAATTTACGATACACTCGGATTAAACATACATTTATATAAATTGTATTACAAATTAATCAATCAGCAGCAATAGCTCCGCCTTCTACGTGTGTGTGTGTTCAGCCGAGTAAGTGCTTATTTATATGCAAAATTATTCATAAACAATAGTACATTAATTAGTAGAGATAATTCCAGTAACATATGTGTTCAATACAAAACCGCAATTCCATTCTATGGTTATCCTAATTACCGATACGTACCAGCGCAACACGAAGCTCGTACACACTCTCACTACTGTAGCATACCTGTCTGCTTCACAGTAGATTAGTTAGTAACTTTCTCCCTCTCTACGTGCTTCTACATCGTGCAGTAGTAGTAGTATGAACATTCGTTTATTGATCGATCAAGCAAATCGACCAGCGAAACAACCCCAAAGCAAATAAGTAATGATCGCGGACTATTGCTCACCTAGTCTAAGGATGAATCAACAAAGAAACGAGAGAAAAAAAAACTGTAAAGATGCTGCCTAAACCTGACCTGGAGTTCTTTTCCTGTACCAACGCCCTATACAAAGGAAGCTGAACGTAAAGCCCCCGTTTTTCTCACTACAATTTTTCGCTATCCTTCCATTTTTCATTAGCTTTCATCCGGCCAAAGAAATCAAATATGCAGAATCATTGGTAAGCGCTTGGTTACGCTGCGAAAACTTGCAAACACTATGAAAGAAAAATCAAATTCAGGGCAGACGTTGCTGATTGAACACACATGGGTTTTCTGCGGCCAACGGACACGCTTCGAAGCGCGCGCGCGCACGCATGTTAAAAAGAAAAAAAGAGGAACAATCAGTCAACGAATAGCGGGGAGTGATAACGAATGTTTTACAGATCGATCCCAGCGAGCCTATATTTTTTTAATCCTCCGTGAGCAATTCATTAGATCTATCCTACACACCGTCACACACTCGCACACGCACGCACACTAAAGTCCCCCCTAAACAACGCCCGGACTAACACTAGTGACGCGCGATCGATCGAAGTAGGCAAACGGTTACAAGGATCTTATAGTTTACGGGCAAAAATCAAACACCGGACACTATATGCCTAGAGCATTTTTCCGTCGTTGTGACACGGCAGAGTAAAATGAAATCCGTTTTCCTGTAAATATCGACGATGTTTCGCACGCTTTCTTCATTCCTTCGCTATGCTTCGTGGTCTCGAACTTCGGTTTTGTTTCACATCCAGTTTTTCTTTGCTGTACTCCGCGCACATTTCGATCACCTTCCCCTTCTTCGCACTACACAGTTCCCCAATTCAATTCGTTCGTCATCGTGTTTTCGTAGCTGTTCGCAACGTACCATTGTTTAACGAGAAAAGGCTCCAGACGGGGACACACGACCCCCAAATTAGACGGTGTACGTTGCTTTCGTTCCCGACGAGGACGATTTGACCATCGTGTCTTTATGCAGTTGATAATGAATGCTATCCCGAAGTCCTAATCGCTCCTTGTAAACCTTTCCAATATGCATTACTGCTGCGCGATTTTCGTAATTGGCAGTCCAGATAGCTAAAAGCGTCGAGAAAGCACAGATTAGTGACCGCTTCCTTCCAACGTTTCATTTTTTACTCACAGATTTTATCAATCCTCTGACGAACGTTTACAATCGCACCGCAAATCTGATCCGAACATTCGAACGCTTCTCCGATTAGGCATAGCACCTGTGATGAGCAGAAATGTAGAAGATTGTCATAATATGAATTCTTTACACGTGTCTCACAACCGGCATAATCCCTAACCACACATACCGTATCAAGCCAGTATTTGTCCGACAGGTTTTTGTGAATGGTTAGCGTCCATCGGCCACCGTGCTTGTTCGACTCGTCTTCCCACATGGGACGAATGTGCGATTTGAACAGCATATAGTCACCGCCAACCTTGATCTCGGACGGTCCGCGAATGTGATTGTACAGGCTCCAGAAATCTTCCACCGTAGAGAAGCTGGTCACCTCGTTCATCGAGTCAGTCCACGCTTTCGAACGGTCCGCTTCCAGATACCACAGTGTCCATGTGTGCTGCAACGGATGCTTGATCAGACATTCGGGATCGATTGTTTCCGGCGCGTTCGACTGCTCGGCCAGCTCTTGGGTTTGGGTCTGTTCTGTACTTTCGTTTTCATTTTGTTGCTGCTGTTGCTGGAATGAAATGGAGACAACGATCAGTAAACGAATGGCCAACGGGAACGGTTCGAAATTACACCCCCGAACAAATGGAAAGGGCAACAAAAAAGTACTGCTAGGTCGTAGAATTTCCATGCTCTATCTTCGCACATAGATTCCGGCACATAACGATTCGGCCAGCTATGAAGTCTTTCCAAGGAAGAGGGCCCCGGAAAAGCGGATCTTCCACTGTACATCTTAATGGTGTAAAAGTACGTAAGCAACTGGACAGATTGTATACTCTATTCTCACTGCAAAGGCTACTACTTTACATAGTGGTTTCTACCAGGTATCCCCTTTCGTTACCGCTAGATGCAAGGCTCGTTGCAATCAAAACCAAGCAACCAATTTCGCCTACTTTTGCCTAGCAACAACAAGATTATCCTTCAGCGATTCAGTTAACGTTGCTTTCTCTCACGCACAGAAAAAAAAAATCTCTCTTTCACACTCTGTCTCACTCGCACTACAGCCGAACGTCTGTCAAGGTGTACCAGGCAAAGTGAATGCAGCTGCTGAAAGATAACCTCAAAGTCCGTGCCGTGGCAGGAGAAACCCGGGAATTCGTGCCAGTCATTCGAAATGACTGCGAGGCCGGCTAATTAGGACGCTTGAGAAGCGACCACGTCGGTCACCGCGCTGCCACATACATTTTTGCAACGTTGCAAACATTCTGCATGAATCAGATCATCGCACTGAACAATTTATGCCATATTAGGGGGCCACATGATGACGGGTGCAATCCTCACGGTGTACGTTCGTGTCGTGTGGATGATGGGGATGCCCTACAGGGCACCAGCACAATTTTGCCTGTTCACACGGGTGTAGATCGCATTAGCTACCAGGACTGTCCGTTGTGCTACTTTCAGAACCATTCCAACGAAAGCCGAAACGATTTAGCAAGAGCATTCGGTAATGTTACATTATGCAAAGGTACACGGGGTACCCTCGTGAGAAGGTCGACCATTCTTCTTTCACTTTCACGCACGACACTGGACTCAAATTACACAGCGAACGGGGTTAGAACTAAAAATACATGCACGGTGTTCGATTTACCTCAACTTCTTCATTGGTTTTTCCTGCCATAGTCGGTCACTTTAACTATTTTTTAATATTTTACGTGAAAGAAAGAACTTCAGCGAAACTGCCAAACGAGCAAGATAGCAGCTTCCGCGATGACGCTTCACGTCGAGCTCTTTTGGTTCATGGAAAGTGCCCGAACGGTTGGCCAGACTGCTCGAACCGGGTTTGACATATCAAACTCAAGGTGTGCACATGAATTCGGATGAGGTCTGCTCTACAGGCAAATCGTCAGCGCGCCGTAAAATGTTGTTGTTTTCAATTAAAAAATGTATAAAATATTGAAAAAGTTGTCGCTTTTTCGTGGAAAACAAGAAAACCGACCATTGCGCACGGCTGTGTAGTGTGGTTTGTGAAATGAAACCGGCGTTTGCGTGTTCCACTGCCAATGAGCGTTTAGGTATTTGCACTGGCATAAAAACAATGAGGTTAAAAATTGTGTTGAGTTTGAGAGAACTAAGAAAACGGAAGTGAACCAGAAATATTAGTGAACCCGGTCCGTTGTTAATCAAATACTACGGCTCAAGCTTGGTGGATTAGTTCATCGCGTAAGCAAGTCGACCAATTATGACCTATAACATGAAATGTTTCGACCCAAACCGCCGACAAGTTCCGTAAGTCTTCTATTTTTCATTTTAAATAATAATTTTATTTATATCATAAACTGCCGAACTTCTTTTTAATCACTATTCAATATTCCGATACCCTACTCGTTTGAAATAGTTGAACTCTGCTGACGACATATTCAGCATCTTCCGAAGTTCGTTCGCATAGACCAACTGCGATGCGATCATGTGCTTGAAGGCGGTGTTCGCGGTGCTCAGTTCCGACGCTTCCTTTTCCATCAGCAACTCGGCCATCTTCAGCTTGGCCCTGCTGATACGCGCTGCCTCCGTGTTGCGACGTCGCATTTCCGCCTGCTCGGGTGTACGGTCCTTTTTGGGAAACTGGCGCGCCATGCTCTTGTGGTAGACCAACGGGACATTCGCATCTTTGATGGTGACCACTTTTCTCCATCGTTTGAGTGGTCGTAGCTGGAGTGATGACTTCAGATACATCAAAGCTTCGTTGCTGGTCGAGTTGGCACCGCTCGATTCTGATTCTTCGCTGTGGTTCGATTGGGTTTCGTTGTTGTCTGCATCCCAAGCGATTTGAAGGCGGCCACTGTCACAGCTGTTGTCACTTTCTAGGTAGCTGGAGTTGTCGGACCACACTGTAGACTTCCGGGTGGTTGTAGTCCAATTTAGAACATCCTTCGATGGCGTTTCCATTCCTCCGTCCTGACTCGCTATAGACTGCGTCAGTTGCAAAGGGTTTTCAATGCTCGAAACCGGAACAGTGTCCACAGCTTTCTGCGGCCTCGTTGACTTCCTCGTTTTTCGGTTGACTGGAGAAGAATCCATGCTGAAGACGAATAACAGAGTGTTGTATGGTCAGATGCTGTGTATGCTACTGCAAGGAGTGCCGAAGTGGAACTGATGTGAATATCGTAAGTTGCGTACCCTTTTTATATGGAAAATGTTTAAAAAAGCTTACCTGTTTTTACCTAAGTTATTACTGCATCTGATGTGTGGAGAATTTGTACCTGTTTGAACTTCTGCCCACAGAAATTTTGATTGTTTATGGAGGTCTTACCTGTAACTTATGCTGGTATGGCGGAGAGAATAACGTTAACTGAATAAGTTGCGATATATCGTACAATAGGGTAGATCGAACAGTACTTTCGTAACGCACTAAGGCAAAATTTCTATTTGTTACGGAAGAAAATCTTTATGATCACTGTTGTTCAGCACTCTGGATATTAGCAACAGAACAGCTTCGTTGATATTATCGTACACAGATTTCATGAATCATTGCAAAAAATGAAAACAAAAATGAAGTCACAAATTCCCTGCTGTGGTGTCATATTCGTTCTACAGCACGACATTGATTAGTGTAGCGGAAGCTCGACACAATTTGTCTCTACATTCCATGTAAGGAGTAAACGAGCTAGGGGATATTTTCTGTATAGAGTTGGTATCACTGAATTTCATTGTGCTCTAATTTCCAGGCGATCTATAAACGACTCCTCTTATCCACCCTACTTCCAACTGTGTTAAAAGAGTCGTGGACGTGCTGCAATATGACACTACAAGCGTGACATCAGCCTCTCCTTAGCTCTTTAACATGAGCAGATGAAGTTGATGAAGAGCCAATACACGATAGGACAAAACAATACTAGCAGCATAACTATACAAACTGTTGCCTCTTCCGGTGAACACTAAACTATGTTTTTCTTAACCGCAAATAACTTTATTACTGTTGGTTTAGCGTGTCCATGTACGGTTACGGTGCCTTTCCGTACGGTATAGAAACACGTACGCTTTGTTTCGTCTTATCTCTATTGTTAAACATATTCTATATTTTATAAATCCTGAACTCCACAGTACATAGTTGGCTACATTGGGCCTATCTCAACGCATACTATCAACAACATTGCAAGGAATTGCTTGAATTATATCATCTGTTAATGATTGTAATATGTTTAAAGTTGGTTGTCATAAAATATTCCATCCTGAGACTCACGGGTCGAACCTAGAAAAGATAATACGAACATGGCACAGGAATTTCTTCTTTACTAAACAAACAAATTTAACCATTAGCCGAGTAAAGGTAATAACGAAAGTAGCGCATATTACGAAACTGTTGTTAGATCGACTGAACTTCCCAAAAAAAAACCGCAATTTCTATTCCACCAGAAAAGAACAGAAGATTCCAATTTTCCATTTTAAACAATAATTTTATTCATAACATTATTTTCAGAACTCATTTTTAAACATCCTCACTGTTTCGATGACCCACCCGTTTGAAATAGTTGAACTCTGCTGACGACATATTCAGCATCTTCCGCAGTTCGTTCGCATAGACCAACTGCGATGCGATCATGTGCTTGAAGGCGGTGTTCGCGGTGCTCAGTTCCGACGCTTCCTTTTCCATCAGCAACTCGGCCATCTTCAGCTTGGCCCTGCTGATACGAGCTGCCTCCGTGTTACGACGTCGCATTTCCGCCTGCTCGGGTGTACGGTCCTTTTTGGGAAACTGGCGCGCCATGCTCTTGTGGTAGACCAACGGGACATTCGCATCTTTGATGGTGACCACTTTTCTCCATCGTTTGAGTGGTCGTAGCTGGAGTGAGGATTTCAGATACATCAAAGCTTCGTTGCTGGTCGAGTTGGCACCGCTCGATTCTGATTCTTCGCTGTGGTTCGATTGGGTTTCGTTGTTATCTGCATCCCAAGCGATTTGAAGGCGGCTACTGTCGCAGCTGTTGTCACTTTCTAGGTAGCTGGAGTTATCGGACCACACTGTAGACTTCCGGGTGGTTGTAGTCCAATTTAGAACATCCTTCGATGGCGTTTCCATTCCTCCGTCCTGACTCGCTATAGACTGCGTCAGTTGCAACGGGGTTTCAATGCTCAAACCCGGAACAGTGTCCACAGCTTTCTGCGGCCTCGTTGACTTCCTCGTTTTTCGGTTGACTGGAGAAGAATCCATGCTGAAGACGAATAACAGAGTGTTATATGCTCAGATGCTGTGTATGCTACTGCAAGGAGTGCCAAAGTCGAACTGATGTGAATATCGTAAGTTGCGTACCCTATTTATATGGAGAGCATTTGCTGAGGTTTGCAAAAGTTTACCCCAATCAACCCTGCATCTTACGCTGCATAAATCTGTACATAGCGCGGAATTCTTATACCTTATTGGGAAAATATTTATGCTACGCTTACCTGGTTTGGTTTTAAATATGTTGGCATGTTTGGGTAAATAATTCTACCTGTACAATATCTCATACATTTTGACTTGTGCAGTACGACAAAGTTTCAAAATAAAGGTATATGTTCTGTCTAGACTTCCAAAAAGTAGGAGAGCAAAATGTATAATATTGTTTAAAATGTAACGACTTTGTTCATAAATTGCATACTTTGCAACAGTTGATCAATATATTACACATGTTTTTTTTATAGACCAACGGTGTTGGAGTGGTTTGCACTGTTCGTTCTCAACATCTCAGCAGATTTGCAGGCTACTGCCGGTTGTGCGAGTTGTAATACGACACTCTGCATCCTGTCTTTGCTTATCTCGTTAGCAAGAGAACCTTTTTTTCGAGCAATGGGTAGGGCCAATACAGAATAGAAAACAGAAATCAACAGGCTTTCTGTACGCGCACAGAAAAAATGCAAAGAATTGCTTGAATGTTGGAGGAGTGGCAGTAGTGTTACAGTTTATAATTGAATAATATACGTAATATGAAACAGAGAGCATGTACCTAACCGGTAAACTATTAGGAGAATAGTGCCGGCAGGTACAACATCTGCTTAAAACGTGCTCCTAAAAAATAATGTGAGCATGCAACGTCAGGTACACAGGGTCTCGTACAACACGAAAGAGGTAACTAGTGCATCAGTTTTACGTTTAGAGGTAATACCGAAGGCGGTGACCATGTTACCAAATTATTGTTAGGTCTACTGGACCTCCCATAGTAAAGTATGTTTCAGAATTTCTTTCCCATTTGCCTGATAATATGATGCATGATTTTTTTCTCCAATATTCCGGGTAAGCAAGACACCTTACACAATGGCAGTTGTTGAAAAACGGTGACATGGTGACGCATGTCCCTAACACTTCTCCTGTGTACGGCCTGGATGGACGCGGGCACTCTCGATCTTTTCGAAGCATTGTTCATTTATTTTGAATTCACATTTTGGCACAAGTATAATCACATGTTGAATCACACAACGTTCCGGGATCTATTACTGTAACTGTGTTTCGATAGTTCTGCACGCCGGGACTGATATCGATTCTGCATTTGCTACACAAAACGCTATACATACGGCGCGATTCCCCGAGCTAATAAATCTCGTCTCCTGACCCTAAACGTGATTGGTGGCCTACGCAGTAAATGTAACCATACCGGCGGCGTGTACATCAAAAGCGCACACTAAAATGATGCCCATTGTGTAGGTGTAGTATTTGTAGATTTATTAATGATTTCTCTCTGTGTTGTTGTATTTTGTTTTTTTTTGTTACAAAAAATTCTCCCCCTTCACAGTGTGTTCTCCATTTCCATATCTACTGTCCTATACACCTATACAGCATATATGTGCCCGCGCTCTAGCATTTTTGTTTGAACACACAGCACGTGTTGGACAACAGACTTGGTTTGAAGCCTTATATTTAAATTTCGACATGGTAATACATTACATGTTGCCAACCGGTTGCAGACATTCCGTTGGACTGATAATTCTTGGGGTGGTTTTTTCTCTGTAAGCTTTTGGAAAACGCGATTATCAAGTCTTCCAAAGCGCGGATCTATGGTGAAATGTGGTGAAACGATGCACAAGTTGTTGTTTCCAATTAGCAGTGCATACCGTACAACTGGACTAGTGGGTTCGGCTTTCTGTTTGCGTGTTTTGTACGGTACAATCAATAATCAAATTGCTAACATTTCGACAGATCTAGTCAAATAAAAGTAATCAAATTCCTATGAGAAAAGAAAATAATATCATCCTATCAACGTTGGTGAACAATACAATTGGTCAATAGAAACAAGTTTGTGAGACAAGAAAAAAAAAACAATCTATGAATATAGTGTGGAATAAATGTATTCTAATTGTCAATTTTGTTAAATACTACTGATTGCTTACTGTATTGGAAAAGCACAAATCAAAAAGCCGAACGTTTTGCAAATATTGTAATCCTTCTTTTGTTGAAGAGATGGAGTTGGTTGTGTCAAACTTTCTGGAACACGGCCGTAAACATCAATAACAAATACAATTGCGACAGGGATGCTTTGCCTATGGCATTAATGGAAGCAGTAGCGCTTGATAGCAGCTATTCAATGCACGGATGTATTACACCTCTACATAAGGAAGCTTCTTCTTCCGATGCATTCGCTTTGCGGTTGTGAATGCAAATTGAAACCCCGATTTTGCAACAGCAATGAAAAGAAATAAAACCTTATCACAGTGAGATCAGAATTGGGGGGGTTCGAGGGATAGGTTTTGCTAGCAATGCTACTACACACGATCGATTGACCGTCATATTCGACCTCAGTTTTTATGTTTGTTTGTTGTCTACAACTTTACTGTTAATGCTCTGTTTTGTGTGTGTGTGTCTGCTTGCGCTTCGTCAAAAGGTAATACAAAGGTTTTTGTGTTTTAAAAATAACAACATTCATCCGAAAAATGGACGTCGTCCATGGAAAAATGGTACTTGCACGGGAAGTTAAGGACCAAAGAACGAGAGTGGGAGTGGTACTATATCTACACTTACTTCGTCCCGTTCGTCCTTCGCGTTCTAAGCTTCTACTAGATCCCTGATCACACATCACTCCCTGATCTGAACGGTGGCGTCTATGCTAGTGTATCTCAGCCAGTGTTTTGCACTGCATTTTCTTCATTTTAGCTTTTACATCAAGCAGCATATTCTCCTTAGTACATTGTGTGTTTGAGGGGTTTTTTTGTCCCGCTTTCTCCGCATCGAAGAGTAAGGGTATCCCTTTGTTTAGCTGTGTTTGTATATATGCAATATGTTTATGTAAAATTATATCACTCATCTAAATATTCCATTTGCTTGCTTGCACATCACTCCTTGGTCCATCCAAGGCTCCGGTTTCGTTTGCTTTTCTTTCTTCCTTTCCACACGAAAGTTTGCCTTTCAATCCCCCTATCACGCGCGTATTTCCGTCTCTCAACACGCCCAACAACGGTAGCAAGGGTAGTACAATAGTTAACAACAAATAACACAACAGCAACAACTTCTTTGCGCTCACAAATATCCTTTCTCTTAATAAAACAAAAAAAAAAACAAAATACACCTCGCCCTGAACGTTTCACGAAACCACCTACATAGTTCTCCAAACCGTTACCTGGCTATTATTATCACGCAATTCCTTCCGATTCTGTCTCTGTCCTCGATGCTCCCCAACGCAATTCACCCCCTAATCATTCGTGCTCCATCCACTCGGTGCTCGGTGTAGGCAGCTCACAAAACTGGCCAATAGGGCTTCATTCGCCAGGTGGTAATCATGTCATGTATCGCATAACTTCGCGTAAGGCATACAGCAGCTCCGCCTGGTTGCGGGCCTCCAAGATCATAAGATTGATGTGAACCTAGAGTGGGTGTAGGGGAAACGATTGGTCAGTAAATTGTGTTGGAAGGTGTGTTCCCGGTTCTGGGATCGTACCTTTTCACTGTGTTGCAGCTCAACCAGCACACTGTCATAGTCCATCTTGGTGATGCGCTCCGGGAAGCAGCAGGCCGTCTTGATGAACATCTTCAGCGAGCGATCGAGCAGTTGGTTTACCTCGCCGTAATCGTAGTCATCGTGGCGGATGCCGTAGATGCACTGGATGTAGTTCCATATGGCACGACGGAACTTGGACGTGTCGACGTTAGTACGTCCAGCAATGGTATAGTACGTTAGGTTGTACGCTGCCCGGAATTTGTCATCCAGATAGAATCCAACATCATTGTACAATCTGGCGAAGACAAGTGAAGAAGAATGTTAGCACTGTCATACGGGAGGTCGATAGAGCGCGTGCGACTTACCTATTAACTAGTGAGTATCCATGATCGTCCCAGGAGTAGTCCTGTATCCGGAACGTCTGCGGAATGTTTTCCGCACCACGACGTGCAAAATCCTGATATGTGAAGCACGGATCGTCAACGTAGCGGCCTATCTGCTGCGGAACATCAGCCGGAGTTTCCCGAACTACCGGTGGCAATTCGGCCGCCTGTTGCTCCACATGCTTGAAGCGGTTGCTTAGCTCCGTTTCGCTGCACTCGTCGCTCTTCTCCGATAGATGCTTCATACGCTGCATCAGCGCATCGACACTCACTTCCGGACGGATTTTACCTGTGAAGGAGCAGTAAAGTAAGTTAATATTCTAGCGTCCATACTACAGGCCAAATAATGACTGTACCATCATCACTATTCGGGAGGTTTTCGGGATGCTGAGAATTATACAGATCATTCAAACGATTGAAGGCAGTCTTCTGAGTGAGAACGTTGTTGTTTTCGATTTTGTGACTAGCACCGTCCAGCTCCTGGGTGAGCCCGCAGGAAAACACGAACGAGGACAGCGAATGATAGTGGGCGAGCAACACAATCGCGTGGACTACCTCGGACAATGACCAGCTATTTTGTCCTTTTGTAAGTCGCTGGAGACAGAGAGAGAGAGATAGAGAGAGATTTAACGATAAAAAAGGATCTCCAATAACGAACTGTCGGCGTACATACCTCGATATGTTCCTTGTTTAGTAGCCACGGGCGATGGGCAAGGATTTTGTTAATGTCTGAAATGGCACGCAGTTTCGGCGGGATGTTTTCGAGCCCTTTCAACCAGCTCGGATCATATCCATTCGCCACGAAGATGTCCTCATACAAGTTAACCAGGTACGTGCACTTATGGCGGGCAGCAGCCTAGTGAAGCCAAGTGCAAAATTAGTAACGGATTCGTAACTAGTACTCCTGCAGAACCTTACCATAATTGCTATATAGTTCCTATATTCGTACGGTAGCGGTCCATCGCACTGCATGATGAATTTCTGTGTGTTAAGAAATTGGTCCAGGTAGCGCGGATGGTAGGCTATCACCTTGGTGACATGGTCCAGATTCGAGCTGTCTGTTGGCGAGTTCTTTGAGCCATACTGTAAAGGAAGGAAAGGAAAAAAAATGCAAAAAGAAAACATTAAAACAACAGAAGCAAACCAGACTACCGTAACATCTACCGTCGTTACCCATCGATTGAGCTGGGAGTACGGGTTCGTTGCAAAACAAAACAATGAACGTGAAGGGGGGAATGAATTCTTTAATCTCAAGATGTCCTCCCGCAGAAATAATCACCAACAGCGGCTATTGACCCAATGCGACCGAAGGTCTTGATAAAACGAGATTGACGTCAGTAGTGTAGTCTTTTGTCCTTTTGTAAGTCGCTGGAGACAGAGAGAGAGAGATAGAGAGAGATTTAACGATAAAAAAGGATCTCCAATAACGAACTGTCGGCGTACATACCTCGATATGTTCCTTGTTTAGTAGCCACGGGCGATGGGCAAGGATTTTGTTAATGTCTGAAATGGCACGCAGTTTCGGCGGGATGTTTTCGAGCCCTTTCAACCAGCTCGGATCATATCCATTCGCCACGAAGATGTCCTCATACAAGTTAACCAGGTACGTGCACTTATGGCGGGCAGCAGCCTAGTGAAGCCAAGTGCAAAATTAGTAACGGATTCGTAACTAGTACTCCTGCAGAACCTTACCATAATTGCTATATAGTTCCTATATTCGTACGGTAGCGGTCCATCGCACTGCATGATGAATTTCTGTGTGTTAAGAAATTGGTCCAGGTAGCGCGGATGGTAGGCTATCACCTTGGTGACATGGTCCAGATTCGAGCTGTCTGTTGGCGAGTTCTTTGAGCCATACTGTAAAGAAAGGAAGAAAAAAATGCAAAAAGAAAACATTGAAACAACAGAAGCAAACCAGACTACCGTAACATCATACGTCGTTACCCATCGATTGAGCTGGGGGTACGGGTTCGTTGCAAAACAAAACAATGAACGTGAAGGGGGGAATGAATTCTTTAATCTCAAGATGTCCTCCCGCAGAAATAATCACCAACAGCGGCTATTGACCCAATGCGACCGAAGGTCTTGATAAAACGAGATTGACGTCAGTAGCGTAGTCGCGTTGACTCGCGAGCAAAGTTGACCTCCCGATCTGACGGTGACCCCCATTTTTTAACCCCCCCACACAAGCTCAGTTTCTCGATCGTACGACGCGACCGATCAGAGGAAACTAATTGTGGAAAAGCGTCAACCGGGACACCGATAAGATAATCCGGTGATGCTTGAATGGTGGGACCATTTTCCGTCACACATGGTAAAACGCGGGTGCTGTTTTGCCTGTCGGTTTAACAGGACAGGTGACATGTTTTTTTTTTTTGCTTTCACCCTCCAATCAGCTGTTATTCGACAGCCGGCGAAGGATGTAAACAGCACCACAACCCAGAGTCTCGCTGTAGAAGGACTAACGTCATTGGACGTGGGATCAAGTGAATGGTAAAAATAGCGACCACCGCTCCCGTAAACAACGCAAACAGCTTGCAGTCGGTAGAGTACGACTAGGTTACTACTGTACACGATGGTAAACATGAGAAATGCCGGTACAATACTTGTGACATCGACCGAATTTGGACAACGACCATTCTAGCCATTTCTAGTGACAATATTTTGCCGCCTGTTATTCAAACGACCATCGCGCCATCTATAAAGCTGATAAATATTGCACCTTCATTAGACCTTCATCCGGCATATGCATGGCGCGGATAGTTCGAAACGTGCATCACCACCGTTCTACCCTTAGGCAATATCGCAACATTTGCCAGTTTGCTCGTAAATCTAAGTCCACCGGTGCGGTTTTCACAGTCAATCGAGAACCACACATCTGTTATGCCGGTAAACATGGTCGCATCGTGACACAATCAAAATTCTTCCAGGGCCCTGGTGCTCTCTCTCTCTCTCTCTTCCTTCTCCCTTAGACATTGTGCTACAACCATTGCACCGAAAAAAGCCCTATACCGGCACGGTTACTACTCTCGGTACGGGAGTTGTGAGATAAGCGCTAGATTTCCTTGTTGTTTTCGCAGAAGTAACACAATCTGGCAAAAAAGTGTGTGTTCCCTGCTGATCTGTCTGGCTTCATCACCATCACATCACCAGCTTTGCTACATCTGCTCTGGCGGTGGTGAATGCGCTCAGGGGGCCGGATACACGGCCCAGATGCAGCATATGATGTGTATTGTTTACTGTCGCCGGTTCAGCGGGAACGTTCGGGATTGTGGTCGCTGACTTCCTGCTTCGCAGGCGGTGATAAGCAGTCGAATAAACACCGGGGGTTGCATCAGCGTACTCCAGTTTTCCGATCGGTGCAAACAGTTCGGCAACAATGTAGGCATTCGCCTGTTTGATGTATACTGTTCGCTGAGGATCGCATTCTGACTTCATCGTTAACCCAGTTTACGGGATGAAGGTTAGGGAGGATGTTTAGCATGTTGTTTTAACATGTTAGAAGCGATTTGGCGAACATACATTAAATCTTCACACTTGATTTATTCTTGAAGACTATATACACGATTGCTATCTCTGCTCGAATCGATTTGGAACCAGAATTAGGCGAATAACATCGATCATATCTTCTAATGTAACATATTCAGATAGAAGTGCTTAGTATCCAGCTGTACCAGCACACTAAGTCCGCTCACATGGGTTGTCCATCGTGGAAAACCCGCGAGCCCAGTACAGAGACGCTCGTTTCGCGCAAAGCTAATGGGAAACATCTGTAGCGCGCATTCTTTTTGCCCCGTTTCGAGGTTGTTTTTCGGTAGCACGTCCAACATTTTTGTGTTTATCTTCAACCACTCAACTCTCACACCCGTCGGGTGGATCTGACGGTTGTCAACAAGTAAGGCGAAGAAGAAATAATGAGCAGTACCGCTCGATGGGACAGCCATGGGACATGGGAAACCTGATGCGACTAGCGCAAAGAAGACCATTTGCTACTGGTGACAGAAAGCTGGCAAGTTCGCGTAGACACACACTTACACACGTGTTGGCTGCTCGTTGCCTGGCGGTATCATAGCAGCTGGATCTGGTTGTGTCGTAAATTTGCCGCGATAAAATGATTAATGGCGGTTTCGATCATAATTAGTTGCCCTTTCCAGCCAGAAAGCTGCAGGTTCAACTAAGCGTTTGTCACTGGGAGTAGGAGTTCCGGGTGGAATGTCGACATTAGAATAATTTCTCAAATTCGTACCTCATGTTGCCGTGTTGAGTTCACAATTTTAAGCAGATCTCTATTACCTAAAGTCCAACAATGGTCTGCGTTGCTTCAGCAGATTATCTCTCTTTCTCTCCAAAGACACCTATCAATAGATAGACTGTCTACAGATATTGTCTCCCATTACCACCGTGTCCCGGCTGTCTGTACATCACCTTCCCGTATTATGTGCTATCAGGTTTCATTATCATAACCATCACGATTCGCCGGGTTCGCCGTCCATCACGAGGCAACGGCGTGTGATAATGATTATCTCACTCGAAATGAATTTGTTTGCATGTCTCTCGCGGGCCGCAGTTGTTGTTTGCCGGTGTAGTTGTTGCTGCTGCTACCACAACTACTACTATTGCTACCACGCTACCCAACACACTACTCTGGGCACATTATTGCCCAGCCCTTTCAATTCGATCAACGCTTTCCAAACACTCTCCGGCAGGGAATGATGGTAACAAACTACCCCCCAAAATGTCACCATTATTCTACTAGCACATTGCACTGCACACGAATGTAACACAATGGGGTAAGATTTCACGCACTTTGGATGCTCCTTTTCCGTGCGACGTACCGTGTTGTACCGTGTCCCCGAATGTCATCGACGAATTTGCATACCTATTTGGCATCCAAAACGGTGGTATGGCTTGAGCTGTTTCATTTCGTGTCTTTTTTTGTTCACCCCGTTGTGCTTTTGGTTTTTTTATTTGCCAACCCCCGTAAAACAGCTGCTCGCGAACATATGATCGTCGCGAGCTGTCAAACTCGCTCGTCAAGAGGCCGCGTGAGGAGGGTGAACGTCAAGAAGAGGAGGGACGGGAACGCACAATGATGATGGATCGTATGTGTGTCGCCCATAATTTGGGGCGGAAAAGAGGAAAGACACCAGGTGAGCAGCGGGTCGTCAATTTTAAATTGTTTACATTTCACTCCCGGCAAGTTTGCGTCCTCACGGGGGTCCGCACGGTATACAACGTGCTCGTTGCTAGACGGTTAAATTTGAAGAGAGATGTGTGTACGGGCGAGTGAGTGCCGTTTGTTTTTTTATTTCAGTCTTGTCTGGTCGTTCAAATTGTGGATAATTCATCATCGCGCTGTACCATTCGGTAACTAACCAGCACGAAATGAAGCGATGTAATTCAATCATCAGCTGGAGAAAAATGACACTGTTGAAACGAACGGCGGAATCCCTCCTCTTCAAACTGGTGTGTCCGGTGTGTTTTATTATAGCAGGAACAGATTTTATTACTAAATCTATTTTCAAGTGGAGTTATCAAAGGTATAAAGCCCACCATATATCACTATTCTTGTATTACTAAACGTATCATAAACACACAAAACACTGTCCATAAGATCAAGGTTATCATCAAGCTGCAGTTGCACCAAGTACACCAAGGGGAAAGTTGTACAACTGTCTTAAACTCTAGTAATAAAAAAAGTACGACAACGACGACGATCACCATCCGGCAACTGAAATGGCCGAAACGTGTTCCATCTGGAGTGCCGATAAATGGGCCGCTCTTTTCCGGCCGTGCATCGCGGAAGGAAATCACCATCATCTTTACGATCGACACGAGCCGCCCTAGTGGACGATCGCGAAGACCATTTTGGCACGAACTACGGCTACGCGGTGTCAGATGCATGACTTCCTTATTGCACCGAGCCGCTGCAGTTTTATGACTCAAACAATGGACGTGATCGCGACAGAAATGCAAAACACAGAGACCTACGGAGCGTGTGTGGTGGTGATCCTACCGGGGTCTTGCTCCTGATCTGTGTACCGGATGGTTGAGATAAGTTACAATTTAGTGCATTCTAGGAACTATACCAAGATTGCTTTGCTAATTAATGGGTATTAAAGGCTAATGGGGATTTGGTTTACGTAACGCTTCTGTCACCATGATCGTAGAATTGCTCTCTGTGAAGTCTTCCTCATGGATGAAATAATGCATCATGCCTAATAGAAACCGAACAAACATTCTACTGGATCGGAGCGCCCACCAACGTGGTGTGCTGATTAGTCTCACAATCTCTAGTACCTCGCTGTTTGCACACTAAAGCCCGGCGACAAGCTTACTGACAACAATGTCACATAGCATCGTACAATGTTATCGAGTGTGTAGTATTTATTGTAGATTGTTAAATCACCATGAGGACTAATTTTAGATTGGAATTGTTATGGTCGTGTGTTTGCTTGTAGGTGTAAGCCGATGTACTTCTTCGTCATTGGTGCTGTGCTGAACTGTATTTGACCTCCATCAACCATGGTTGATACCGCCCCAGTATCTTAAGTCAAGAAAGTATGGTCAACATCACCGTGTTGTGGCGCCATTTGCAATCGTGCGTGTTGACAGTTTAATGGAAAATGTTACCCCAAAACGGAACATTCCGTCGCTGTTACGGATAACGTACACCGGGCACTGCTGCAAACAGTTTCGGGATGATGGAAAGCGATGATCAACGCTGTGCTCAAGAAAAACATCTTCATGGTCACCAGCGTCTTCAGTGAGCGGTGTGCCCAACACTAAGACTAATAGCTAATAGCAGTGGGATGCCAAGTGGATCGCATATGGTACCGATAATGGACAATAGCTAGCGGCAGGGTCATAGCAGTGGATGTTCCGTCCATCATACACAGTGGCGCCACACGGAACTGCATCGAGCCGTGCGACCTTGCAGAGGACCGGTTTCGAGTTTGACAAATGATAGCACCACAAGCCGGACATGCGTATGAGTGCTGTGTACCCTGGAGAGTAAGTATGGATTGGTTGGTTTTAGAAATTAATTTATCAAATTTGAACACACAGCCAATCAGGAACTAATCAAAATGTTCTAGATGACAGTTACCGACAGGTTGAGCTGCAAGCTTTGTACTCCCCTGTAGATCTAACGCGTTGCTGGTGGTAATAAGATTTAATTTCTATCCGAAGAAGTTCTTCGCACGCTTCTGTCAACAGTACGATCGTGTCCTTCAGCCCGCTTAATCCTTACTCTTTCTGGTAGGGTATGGGACACATTTCAACACTCGCGCTCGCCCGCCCCCCACTAACTCCAGCTATTCGCCCATAGGATCGTGCACGGAGTTGATGAGATGTTTACAACGCTCGGCACCCGTTGACCATCGGAACCGGGCCGGAATTGGTGTGGAACCGCGGCGTGGTGGTTCCCATGGCAGGGTGGCAATGTTGAAAAATCTGTTGACAGAATCAACTCGGGCATCTGCGACGCACCCGTGCGTATGTGCGTGTGACCTTCTGGTTCCTACATTCTCCGAGTGTTTAAGTATTTTTTTGCCCGGTGGATGGATGGTGGTGTTTTTGTCTTCTGTAGCATGCGTATGCGTACTCCGTACGACTCACGTTAAGTGTGTGAAGAATGCTACCCCAAGAACACCACCTCCATTTCCGATCGTTCCCGGGCATGATGGGTGCTGTGAGCGAAGAGCAAAAGTGAGACAAGTAAACAGTTTGCGCTTCGAACCGAGCTTGAAGTGGAAAGTTGAAATATTTCATGCAGCAAGTTATCCGTGACGCGTTCCTCCTCTTTTGTGGACGCAACGCATCGTTTGCCACCGGGTGGTGGTGGTGTGGACGAAGTTAATTTGGATTTCATATCCTCCCTTCCAAACCCCTCCTCCATCTCCTCCTCCTCCTCTGCTGCGTATCTAAAAGGCCAAAATATATAGCGGAAACGTTTGCCAATCGAAAACAGCAACCTTTCCCAAGGAGCGTGTGTGCGTTACAGCGACCGTTACAGTTGACAGTCAGCCCCGGGGTAAACAGTTTCGCAACAAAGTATGATCGTAACACTATCTGGCGCCGGTAACATCGATCGATTTGTACTACGACACGTTTAGCATATAAGAGCTACAATGATGATGAGCAGTAAACAGAATGCTAGCTAGACACGGTTTAAATTCTCTTCTTCCGCAGCTAGTTGCAGAAAGTAAGCGAAGAGACTTGCTCGGGGTCATCCAGAAAGCGACCCCTTGACATAAACGCGTTTGGCGCAGCGTGGTTTGAAATGGCAAGCTGATGGTGTCCGCCCACCAGCACACCGCACGTTGCTGGCCACATCAACGCCGTGCGCTAATGGTCCGCATGTTTGGAGAATCAAAACAAAGTGATAAATTACGCCAGAAAATGAAGACACCAACTCGGCTTTGAACTTGTGTGAACTGTAGGAGCGATAGAGAAGGCGACGGAGATCAGCTTGTGTGTTTGTTTCCGTTCTCTTGGTGTCTTTCTAATAACGAATAGAAGTAAAACATATACCGATCTATCATGAACCCTGGAAGGATCTGGTTTTTGCGCACTATTTTTTTTTATCCGGGACTTGAATTCTTGAAGCGTAGCTTGTACCAGATGATATCATCCACGGTTGGGATAAGTTTTCAGTGATTTGCAACAGCGCACTATAGCGCCCATAAATGGATGTCATTCACTGATCGAATAAGTGGTATTCTGTCATCTTAATTAAAATATGTTTATCGCGCCTCGTTCGGGATTCATTAATTTGTACACAAATTATATAGTTAAGTGCATGCGGAGAGGAAACAAGTTTGTCGGGCGCCATTATATAAGCGCGATCGCTCTAAGAATAAATTCAGATCATCGCTTGAGTGCAGTGGTAGATCGCGAATAGGAGGACCGCACCGTACTTGACAGCACTCGAAACTCCAAAGCGAGGCGTTACAGCGAGACCAAGCGGCGATTACATTCAATCTCTAGCCATTTGCTCACGCTCGCAGTGGCGTACTTTGTATTCAGTGCGGTCGTAAAGTTCAATTACAAAATATAGCTCCACATAACACCAACAACCTCTCAGCAGCAGTGGTGTGCTGGTGGTAGTAGTAATAGGAGGTCTGCATTTGGTGACACTCGATCGAGACCGATACGAACTCCGGGCAGGAAGAAGGTGTTCGAGGCGGCAAGAGGTTGCCGGGTTGGCAATAAAAAACAATCAATCATAAATCACTTTATTTCAAATACACCCAAAGGGGCACGTACGGCGACTAGCAGCAGCAGCCAGTACCAAATATGTGCCCCGTAAGGTTTAACTTTCCATAGATGCGCTAGAGAAGGAGCTACCAAACAATGTACCAGGCCGCCACCGCTACCAGGCGCGTGCTCGTTGCGTGTGAGCAAGCCCGGCGTAGGAGGCAATGGCTGCAGCAAAATCTAAACCCCCGAATAAGGAAGGCAGCAGTACCATATGAGTGTGATGTTTTATGCATTTTGCACTCTCCCCATCGGGGTAAACGGGCGCAACCAGCAACAACGATTCGATTGTGTGTGCGCCCTTTTGGAGGGTCCGAGTGACGCTCGTTGTGGCGTGTGTTCTGTGTGCTATGGGTCACGTCATATACAAACACCCGTCACGTTACGGCTATTGATTCTCCTGCGAGGACTCCATTTTAGGGGAGTCCGCTTCGGCCCTAGTACACTTTGCGCATAAGTACTCTCGCTCTCTCTCTCTCTCTCTTTCTCTCTCTCTCTCTCTCTCTCTCTCTCTCGCCTAGCAGATGCAAATCTGCACCATTGAGGGGTGATCACGTGCGTGCAAGTATTTGGTGTTTTGTCACAAGAGGAAAACAAAACAATCTCCCCCGGAGGACGGCCGCCTCTTTCAGATATCTGCGATTTATTGCATCGATTAGCATAAATTAAAAAATGAAAAGGCAGTGGTAAACAAAGCTCCAAAAGCACACACACACACACAAAGGCACGAAGACAGGCCCGGACGCGATCATACGGTACGAAACACGATTTGTATGGAGATTTCGGGTTCTGCGTTAGCTATAGAAGCAATCGTTCGAGAGTTCCCCCAAGAGTGGTTTTGTTTCTGCTTGATGACCGTGTCACCTACTACTAGACTAGACAGCAATGGAGAGCACCTCCGTTAGCACCTTCCAAATGGACTTCAAATCTACAGCTGAAGCTCGGGGCAAGATCTGATTCCAAAAACGCAGGTAGCGATCAACCTGGAGGTCGTAGATCAGCATGATACGATCGTTTTGACTCGGTAGATCAGATCTCACTCGATCGTTGGGTCGTCTGGCTGAGCAATTGTTAGCTCTGGCCAATCCCCATCTAACCGCAAGGAGCATACTGCTGGTAGTTTTATGCAGATTTGAAACCATCAACAAAAAAAAAGCATAATTACAGGCCTCGGCCCAACTGAACAAAAAAAAAACCCCAACATCAGCATACCTGATCCAACGCTGGAGGAAAACAGAAATCACACACAGACACACAATACAACAGTCGACTCCCTATGGAAAAGAGGATCCCTATCGCGCAGCAACACGTTTATGCAAATCGCGTACTCAACCGGCACTCGGAATTCTTTTAACGCAACAACGTGCACAATGTGCGAACCGATACTTCCCTTTTCCGTGTGTTCGGTGCATGGCTCAAGGTTTCAGAACCCGCGCTGCTCCTATATTACCCGGCGGAGAGCTATTGCTGGAGCGATAGATACCCCGACTCATGCACTGTAGGAAGTGCTTGCTATGTGTGTGTGTGCTGGAAAGCGTCATCCCGGTAGTGTCGCTACCGACAAAAATGGGTCCATCACAGCTCGTCGTGAGGGTGTTATTTGATGTGGGTATGGTTTCGGGTTTTAAAGCTCCCCAACGAGCTCCCCATACACCAAAAACCACCAGCAGAACTGTTGTTATTATTAGACCACGCACTACCGACCCCCTAGTCACAACCCTCGACGGCTCAATGGACAAATTATGCTGAAGGTTAGGTTGTCTTCTTCACGGTCGGTGCGCGGTCGCGTGCGGTTTGCGGTTCGCACATAGAGGCGTGGAGTTTTGGTATTCTACACCACGAAAAACCCCTGCAGCTCCTATACCCGGCACGGGTACGGGAAGGTGACACGAGATGTACACGGTGTGCGCATTATGGCGAATGCGGTAATGATTAGAATACAAAGTAAACCTGTTCGATGGAAAACGAAATGAGGGCGCGGTTCTTCTGGCCAACCAAACATCTTCCATCCCGTTTGCAGTTTGCTCAATTTTAAAACGAAGGGCACGTTCTATCCAAATAAAACCACTGCCGTCCACAAAGCACTGAAACTATCGATAAATTTTCCATTTTGTTGAGGCAGCATACTTTGTACGACGCAAAGGAAGGAAGTACCGTGGTCCGTTTCTGTAATTGTACTTCGGCGCAGAGTGCAGCTGTGTTACATTGTAGAGCAGCTAAGTGATTGCGAGCAAAAGAATAGGTCAGTTTGATTGCTTCCTTTTTCTTGCGGGCCTATCGGTATTTTGTGGACTGCATGGGCTGCAAACGAGCCACTGAAGCATGACGACCTCCGGTTTCAACCGCTCTGAATACGCATCGTTAATACCGCTTTGCAATCATCATCATAAGCACCGTCGAGCGATTCCAGTGTCGCTCACAGAAGAAGAAGAAGTCGGTCAGAAAGGACATAAATTTTACAAGAGGAAGAAAAAGAAATACATAAATATATATATACGCACACACACACACACACAACCACAATAAAATGCGAGATGATGTAATCTCGGCTCAAGTTTGCAACATTCAAACTCCTCCAGAGCCTCACGGTGCGGTTGTCGCCCGTTGTCGCCTGCCTACTAGGGTAGGTCATCCTTCTCTGGCCTTCTCCCATCCCGAAGCGACAGAGCATTGAAACGGCAGGACACTGCCGTGGCGAGCATTCGATCCGGTTTATAATGGGAGGCGTGCGATAGTGCGTCTCCACGAGAATAAAGTGGGCGACCGAGAAGAAAACGAATCGTCTTGCGATAAGTAAATGGACACGATGGGTGACGAACCGCTGTCGATTCGGTGCCACAGGACAGGATTTGCAATCGACGGTGGGCCGATGATGAGTCGCTTAGAGGAGCGGGGGGAACTATTGTACATGACAAGATCGAGGACAATTTAAGTCGCTGGAAGTGACTACGCTCGGGTTCGTTGTTTATTCACTCCGATGCGAGAATAATGGGCAGAAGAATGAAGTTCCTGATAACAACTTACACACAGCAAGTCGCAGTGAAAGTGGTCCGCAAAGGAAAACATTTATTTCATTTAAAAGTTATGAATATTAATGTCCAGATTATCGCAAAAAAAAAAATCAATGGGAATACCGAATTTCAGGATAACAAAATAGTACCGACAAATCGAGGTAAAAAAATGATATTAATTCCCATGCGGACTATTTTTCAGAAGCAGAACAGCTAAAAACAACCTAGGAACCAGAAGCCAGAGATGACAGACCAAGAACTCTTGAGGATCTCCTGAGCTCCATCACAAGAAGAGATGAACTTAAGGATATGTCCACCACAGATGCTAAGGAACTAATCCTGAAGAAAATGACTCAATAAAACCACACAAACTACAGGAGTCATCAAGTAATAGGTATTAGACATCAAAACATACAGAGAGACACTTCACCTTCTTCTGTCAAGCTTAGATTTCCTTTTTTCTTTTGCTTTTGCACATTTTTAAAAGTCATAAAAATACGACCTATAATAAATATGTATGTGCCACTTTTCGTGTGTTCTACTGTACCGCATATACATCTCTGGATGGAAATGGCTGAATCCGGTTAAAAGTAAGAAATAAATGAACCGATCAAGTTGATTTCGGGCTCCTGATGCTGCTGCCCAAGATGGAAGCGTAATTTAAAATAGCATTACCACGATACACCAAAACAAGTCCTGTAGTGGGGTGGTTTGTCCTGAGGCAAGATTCTTTCACTGCAATGGTAATATTGCCTTACCCGGTGTGTTGTTTACACTTTATTTTTGTGGGTTATGCCGCACGCTTCCAATTCGAACCAGCATCACGTTTTCACCGATTTGCCCCATTAATGTAGTCTCGATACCGTCAGCATCCTTGCGCCGCGAAAGAAAGAGGAGGTGGATCTGATGGATCCGCAAGATTCGCAAGCAAAAGAGGATCACACACCTACTCCACACCAAAAAAAAAAAGAACGGACACGGACACACATCATCGTATACACAACCCGGTGTTGTGTGGTACGAGCTTTAGAACGGGGCGGAAAACATTGCGCCCGCTATATTTAGTATTTATTTATACGCTGAAGCAACAACTTGCGACCGAGAGCCGGTAAACAACTATTTAAAATTGGACCACAACATACTGAAGGAACCAAAAAAAAAACACACACACACACACACTCAAACGTACGCACGCGATCGTTTGCTCTACTGTGCCGGCAGTTTCCTTTCGCTTTTTATCCTTCAACGGGTTGTATTTTCATCCAAAAAAAACGCGCCTTTGGCCTTTACTGTGGCTCTATATCTTTTTTCGTTGTTTTTGTTTCGTTGTTGTGATTGTTCGAAAATTGGGGATGCTGTTGTTGTTGAATATTTCTCGCAACAATTCCCACTGATGGATGTTTTCCTTTTGCCGGCTGTCCGTTGCCAGTTTCCAATTGGGTGTGTGCGCATTGCGTTTATTTGATTTGTTTCGATTAAAGTGCTTTTGTGCCCGGGCGGCGGCCGGATGGTTGACGAGGTTTACTTGGGGTTGGATCAGCGCAATAAGATCGTACTTGACAAACCGAGAAAAACAGTCACCTTCTTCGTTCACCGGATCGTGCAGTCCCAAAGCGAAGGTGGTGTACTGTAAACAAGTATTTCGTGTAAACTATTTTTAACGCAACAGAACAAACCCCAAAAAGACGGCAGGTTTTTGGAGTTCGTGTTTCCTTTTACCTCTAACAGATCAACCATAACCGGAATGGGTGAATGTACCGTTTGCCTGTTGTGTTGATGTTTTCGGTTAAGGTTGATGATTTGTTTTCGTGCATATTGCATCAACTCATCGTAACGAGCGAACTGTTTTGAGCACAGTTAAATACACACAAGCCCGGAGATGCGGTGTGCACTGCATTATTGTTCGTATTTGTTGTTTTGTTTTCCAACAGGCCAACAGTGGGAAAATTGCGAAAAAATAAAAATCCCCCAAAAAATACAAACATCAGCATCCCCTTCCCCAAAATGCACACATACACCCCACCAACAACGCATGTGGTTCGCTGTTTACCAATAATATTCGTCCGTTGCGCCAATGCGCGGATTGCAGTGCGCCAAACCGTCTACTACTACTGCGAGGGCCACGTCGTCGTCGTACGTCTATAGTAGGGCAAACGCGATCGGTTTACTTATCTTCTGCCGCATCACCTGCACCACTCTTCCCGCGTTCGCCGGCTTGTGGGTAAAAATTGTGCGCTTAGTGATATGAGCCGACCCTATGGCTCAAAACGCTCCTTCCCAAATGGGTTCGTTGAACCAGCGTGCGCGACATGCGGTTCTATGTTTACACGCGAGAATGATACGGTGTGTCGGTGTTAGGCGGAAAGCAATAGAGTAGTAATACCCAACAGCAGCAGCAGCAGTAGCACCACACAAAAACAGAAATGAAAATAAACATCAGTAACAAACACCACCCACATCCACCCCTATTTCCCCCCAGGGGGAAGAAGTATCCGGGGTGCCAGTAGCAAATGGTTGGTAGTCAGCAATGCGAACAACAATAATCAAACCAATTCGGCAACTTGCTTGCTTACGAAACGACTTTTGATCAACAAACGGAGGGAAGATCGGCGGACCCATCGGCAGCTTCCTGATTTTGTGCGGTTTTGAGTTCTGATCGTAATTTGCTTTAAGTTTTGTTTAATCCTTTTGTGATTGTTTTATTTATATGATTTATTCATTTGCTACTTGTGTTTATTCTTATTTTTTTAATTATTTTGTATCTTAGTTTCATGCTTTTGGTTTATTTTTTTATTTTAACTTTAACTTTTCACTTATTAGTTACGTTTTTGACTTCATTATTTACTTGTGTGCTCAGTTTTGTATTCCTTTATATTATATCAATGCATTTATATTTGTTTGCTATATTTCTTTAATTAAAAAAAGTTATTTTCACTAATTAGTTTCTTTTTTCTATCTTCCAAGGAGTACTTCTCACATACAACTATATCTCTATCGTTGGGTGGGTGATGTTTACATTGCCACCGCAGCCAAAATGTGCTAGAGATGGATTTTCCTCACTCAATAGTGTGTTGATGGCCTTTGGCGATCTTGCCCGAACGCCGGCCAACTATTTTTAGTACAAGTGTCCAACGCACCCAAGCAGCTCTTCAAACCGTGCGCGAACGACGCTCGCCTTGGAGTAGTTTCGAAGGCGGCTTTCGATGCAATCAATGCCAAAGCAAAAACACCCAACCCCACCGCAAAATGGCCCTCCCAATCTAGAGTAGAAAAGACGCAAACTTTTTCGCTCCTCACAACAAACGCTTTCATTGTTGCCAAAACACTAGTGGGGTGCCGAGAATTTCTCCGACGAAGGAAGAAATCGTGTGTGCGTGTTTGTGTTCCAATGCTACACATCGCTTCCTGAAAAGTCGGACAACATCGCTTGCGCCAACTTACTGTCCACTTTTCGCGTCCAATCGACAAATTGCGGCGGCGACAAACGCAGAAAAACGTTCCCAAAGAAAGCACAAAACGGCGCAACAACGGCGGGGCCCAACTGCAATAAATCAAACCCTCCATGGTCAACCGTGTGGCGGGGTTTTGTGCCGGGTTATGTAGAAGCACAAGTTGGACATACATACACACAAAACATATACCCAAGAAAAGAAAAACAGGAACACACACACACACACACCGTTCATGTCTTCGTCTTCCAACGCGGAGAATTTTTGTGTTGTGCGGAATTTTGGTTTAGCTTCGCATTTCAGTAGCAACATCCACATCCACAACATCAAAGGCAATGGTGGAAATTGGGAGGTTAGGCGGAGTGACCCGGTACTATATTTCACCACGATATGGATTACGCGGGATGGCATAAATTTCGCGAGTCCTAGATAAAGAAAATAGCGAAACGGTGTCATGATCGCCCGGTTGGAAAACGCCTGTTCGCCTGCTGCCGAAGCGCGGGCTGCGTTGAGTGAGTTCTATTTTAGCAAATTGGTCATTTTGTGACAGGGGTTTACTCATTTAGGATGAAAGCAGCGAACGGGGGAAAAGAATTATAGCGCCTTGGGCCGAACGACCGACGTCACGAGGGGAATTTTTGTTTTTGCGCTTTGTTCTGTACGCAATTTTCTGCCGTGGTGTGTAAATATTTAGTACAAACAAATCATTGGTGAAGAGTGTCTAATCGGCAATTATCAGGGGTTTCATCGTTATCGTACGTTCGGTGTAGTAATTAACGTTGATACGTGATACTATGCCTGCTGTCGGCGAACAGAATAATGAAGGGCATCGTAATACTTCTTTATCTATACGCTTAAAAGCTTTTATTGAAGATCCTCAGTTATGTTGATGTTTTAGCACTCTGATCAGCAACGTGATCGTTTGAAAATGAAACCAGAATTCTACCACCCTGTGATACCACACGGGAACCGGGCAATGTAGTTGCTGGGGAGAATCGGCTAACCTAAAATCAGCCCCACTTACTCGTAATTGATACACTCTGCCGTATGTGTTGGCGGAACTGGGAAGTGCCTTGATTCTATACTCCAGCAAAGCGACTTCACAGCATTAGTGACGTTGGTAAAAACAGTAACACTTTAACCCCTTTTAGCACATGAATGAAGCACACGATCGTGGAGATCGTGAAATAAACTGCTCCGTGAACGAGAGTCCCAAAAATAGGAACCCGGCTCCATAGCGATATGATGGAGCACCAGGGCGTTCGGACATTCGTTGGCGAAGAGGGCCAACCAGCGGGGCAGATATTCAAATTCAGCGTTGATAATAAAGCTTAATTTACACCAATTAATTTGTAACCTTGAGAGACCATAACTGTTCATCCACAGAGCGTGTCCCGTAGACGAGAGAGCGTCTCTGTCTCGGAAGGCGCCACACAGCCCCGGTACCGGTTCTGGCGACCAATCGTGGAGGCAACACCTCCTTGTCGTTGTGTGGTGCTGCCTCGCACATGAACGTGCACTTCGACACCCGACGAGCCGTATGTTTGTTTGGTGTGTGAGGAATATTAATTGCCTCGGCCCTGTGGCGCACGCCGGTCGAAGACTTGTGCGGGAGAGAGGGAGCGAGAGGCAGCACGGGGGCATCGAAACGTTGACTGGGACTGGGCATTGAAGATATCCAGCAAAGTCATGCCGTTGAAGAGCTTAAAATAATCTGATGGGCCGGCAAACAGACAAAACAACGCCGTACAAGCTTCCGTACGTATGGCTATCGAATCTGGAGGTAACTTGCTGGAGGTCCTCCTCCAGCGGTGACCTCCACACGATGTTACGGATCGATGGCTATAGCCACTTGGTTAAATTCGTACGGTTAATGCGTTACACCGCAAGAAGTACGCCTACACCTAAACGCGGTACCCGGTCCTTGCCGGCTTTGGTAAACTAATCCAGAACCGGTTCTTCCATACTGCTGCCACTGCTGTTCAAGCTCGATCCAGTGACATCAACGGTGTCGTGATCGGATCAAGCAGATTTCGTAAAAAAAAGGAACGATCTCGACGGAACAGGTTCTATTCTTAGCATCGGCGGTGGCAAACTCACCTTCATCACCCCTAGTGTCTTGTTCGCGTTCCTCTGCGATCAAGTGGACACTCCTTGTTTTAGTGATCTTGATAAATAAAAGGTTCAGAGATGACGGCACAGTGTCGTTCTCACAGGTTCTCAGGTGTTCTCGGTTGGGGTTGCTTTGCGTGAATCAACAAAACAAACAACTCCACACACAATCACACAGGACTGTTTCGTTTTCGCCCTACACCACATCATCATGCACACCTTGAGGCCGGGTTCACTAGTGTTTTTTTTCGACGCACGAAACTGAAATCAAAAACAACGCAAGCAAAACATATTCTACAAAAAACGCAACCGCGACACCCCGCGTTTACGCTCTGGCGAGCACCACTCGCACTAGGTCAGCAGCAATTAAGTAATTATCGTTCAGCATTAACCACTCTTCCGCCTACTGACTAACAGTCTACGAGGTCCCTCTAGTTACTCTGGGTTGGCTGATGGGTTAGAGGAGGATGGGAGAGCTGGTGGTAGTGAAGTTCTAAAAAAGTTGCCGTAGGTCGCATGGTAGGGGTCGACGGCTCAGGTGAAGATCGTGATAGGTTCTAATGAGCTAAGGCGGAAACAGTTTACCGCTTTTTGGTAACTGAGAGCCTGATGCAATTAGACCTTTTTCTATAACGAAACATTAAGGGCAACTACAGATGGAGTTAGAGCTTGAAGGTGTACAAAAACATACATCTACCTACACTTCAGAAAACATATCTTGAAGCAATTCTCTAGTATCTCTATATCCGTACAGCAGGCCTCAATCATGCTTGCGGAGCATTGTTTTGTGTGCGTCCACAACTGCCTGGGTACCATTATGTGCGCTTGGCAACAGCCTTTTGTGTCAGCATTGACAGGAGACCCTCTTGCCCATGTCTAGTGCGCGCTGCTCTCCAGCCTCCTTCAATTGCTTCACAGATACTGTGCACGGTCCTGGACGCCGTTCGCTAGTTTGTTTGCTTTGGCCTACAACCGGCTACAAGAGAAACATACGACCGATTCCCAATGTCGGCCGGTACCACTCCCATGTGTACACTCCAGTGCCTGTGTGGAGTGTTTGCTTGCCTACGGGGGTCGTCTTCCCTAGCCTCCTGTTTTTTAACCCCTCCCCCCCCTTTCGAGAAGCACACAAGATGCACATACATTCGGGGGCCTGCCTGTTGCCAGTTGAACTTTACCTCTTACTCAGTGCGTCCCTGTTTGCCGCACTCGTTCGCCTGTTCGGTGCACCGGTGAGGTGTAAGTTGTTGCTGCATCTACTTAAAGACCCCATCGGCTCGCAAGCTCACCATCACTAGCCGGGTGTGGGGGGGGGCCCCATCGGCTCGCAAGCTCCCCATCCCTAGCCGGGTGTGGGGGGGGGGGGGTTTCTTTCTCGTCCATTAAACGATGCGTACCGCGTATGGTTATAGGTATACGTACTGCAAGTACTGTGCTTGTTTGTGGTACCGGGCCAGCGTCTCTCTGTGTGTTAAGCGTGATTGCGTGCGGGGCCAGCGTGTGCACCCGCCATGTAGACATGTGTTGAGGGCAATGCACTTCGGCGTTATTTTTTTTTTTATCGGACACTTGCCACACGACAAGTTTCGTTTCGTAATGGTGTACATTAGGCCGGCAAAACCGGCGATAATGTTCGTAAGCGATGCAACGTGCCTCAATTGGCTGCTGCCTATCTACGATGATCGTGCAATGGAATTAGTTCAAAACTGCATCAAAAGTGGTGATAAAGAATTTCGATTTGTGGGAGAACATATTCATTCCTTACATGACCATATCAGAAGCTTTATTGATGATCATCCCTAGAGATCCTCGAAAAAAAATATGGTTTATAATTTCTAATCAAGTCTCCTGTTAATCCTTTTTTACAGAAAACAGATGAGCGACCTACGGCTTACTCTGGTCAAGCAATAAAAAGAGACGCTTTTAGATCTCCATCAACATGTACTGTAGGAATAGTACGGTATCAACAGGTGCGTAGTGCAAGTACATAAAGATACGAAATTGGATCTCTGCTCGTACGATACGATTTGATGGTTTTTACTTTCTTATCGTAGGGGATGCTCCACGATTTATGCTGACGACACGAAAAAGGTAAGGGCTACAAGCTGGTGGTACGGTACCCAGATAAGGTTTTCGACGGAGTCATTGACCTCCCCTACTACAAACTTAGTCATCAACGTTAGACATAGAACAGGGGTGGTGGCAATGCAAGTTACGACCATATTACGCTTGCGACAGTCTTCAACGATCTCTTCTCCGAGGGGTGCAAATTGGATGGCATTGCTGGCTGCTGCTGCTGCTGCTGCTGCTCTCTGTCTGTCTGTCTGGGTGTTTTCAAAAAGTCTTCAAAAACATGTCTATCGATCGATTTCACACAAAAATCCGCATGGAAAGTAAACCACCACCAGCGCACCACCACGTTGTTGACGCTTCGAAGTCCGCGGCCAATGCAGCTGGATGGAGGGGGGGGGACATGACTAAGCGCAACACGCTAACACGCATGGACCGGCATGGCTGGAGCTCCGGAGGTTGGGGTGAATGGCGTGGTGGAACGACGCACTTGACAACCAGTCAGCCGATCACCCATCGGCAGCCGATTTCGCCGGTCTCGTGTTATGCGTGTAGGCTACGTCGATTGATTGGCGATCTGAGGAAACGTGTTCGCGCTCGGGCTCTGTATGTTGCTGCCGCTACTTAGTGCCTTCGTTCGTTCGTTCGGTCTGTTTGCTGTCCCGTTCTTGGGGCATGAATTTCGTGACCGTTTTGTCTGACCCTGCCTAGCAACGGAAGAAGAAGATCCACTTGAACCCCACGGTAGCTCACGATGCTACGCTTATCAATTTTTGCTTTGGGGTTTGTTTTTCACTTGTCCCTCATCATTGTTCTCGGCTGGATCCGCTTTGTCACTAGGCACACATTGACAGGAGAAAGTGAGCTATGTAAAAGGGTTGCGATAGATAAAAAGAATCGTTGCATCGAGACTGCACCGCACCGCAACGATAATAAAGGCGAGAAGCTTAAAAACCGTTTCCATCAGTCCAACGGCCCAGATCGCAGACGCAGACTTTGTTGCTACCCCTTATCTACCGGGGTAGCCTCTTGAGACGCTCGCCCGAGACCACTCGAGACGGACGGGGGCTAATCGTTCAAGTACTTTTTCACCTACATTCGCGATGTGCGAATCGACAAAAATGTGCAATCGACACGCCGATGATAACGTGGCCGGCTGCCATAGGGCGAGGGAAGCGATCTGCTTAGCTTCCAGTTGATAAAGGATGCGTGACTTGCGGAATGTGAGGTATAAGTGTGTTTGATTTTAGAAAACGACTCATGCGTTAACCTGCCAGCACTATAGCGCATTTACATTCTAGCACATAATTATATTCAGTCCAACAATACCTCCCAGTGGACCGAACATACTCGTCTTTGATCCAGCTGATCAGTGATGTCGTTAAAAAGCTAGAACCCCGAACCCCAGTGCCAAGATAAATGGCCACTTGTGCACAATTTGCCTGCAGCGCGCCGACTTCCAGCGTACGTACGTATGTTGACAACAAACATCAGTGCGGGCCTACTGTGTTGCCCTGTTTGTTTGATAAACACATTTATCGTGTGCCCCCCGCGCGCGCAGCCACGTTGACGGTAATTGCTTTAATTTACCGGCACGCCCTCCTCCACACACACATCCATGCTAGGATGGCCAGATGTTGTGCGGCCTATGCTCAGGATTTACACCATCGTCAACAAGTCGCGGTTTTGGGGGAGGTCCCCGGAGGTCGCCGCAGACAAATGAAGCCAAACGAAGGAAAGCTTAAATTTTATTGGCCTACCCTATTCCGAATGTGTTCCGAAAGAGCGAGCGCTCTGGGGCCAGCGGCAATTGCTTAACCAGCTTTGTTCCCTTGGAACACCATCGCTACCGCTACCAGAACGCAAAAGGCCAGCCGGTCGGGGACGCTCTATTGGTTCTTCAATTAGAGCAAAGGATTAACAAGACATCGACCCCCAAAAGGAGGGGGGGTGGGGATGTACACAACGCGGCATAGACCGTGACGAGCAGCGCATCAGCTGCAGTTGTCAAACAAACGCATAAGTAATCCGTCCATTGTTTCGTGCTTGTTTTTTTGCCGACAGTTGTTTTGGTGAGGACATATCATGCAAAATAGTCTTGCAAGTTAAGGACAGACCAGGATTTATAGGGACACAGGCAGCGGGGAATCGTTAACCTTTTAGCGTGGGTATACGTCTGGTTCAACGTTTGACAAATGGTCGACCAAACAACAAGGGAGACACGACGTCCTGAGGGTGGCACACCACCTTGAATGTCTTAGGAAAGTATCCTTTCGACATTTTCTTCACCCTTTTTTTGTTGCTGCGTTATCGAACAGTACCGGCGGGTTGACATTTTAGGGCTCTACGTCACCGAGCCCATTGGTACATCTAGATAACGACCCCACGACCTCTCTGCTTCGATTGGAAAGAAAGGAACGAAACTCTTCCACATCCAGACACTCGCCGGAGAATCGATATCACGAATCGAGCGCAAAAGGTGATAAAGCCTCTACTAACACTTATCACAAAGCAACAATAGCAACAACAACAAAAAAAAGGAATGCTGAACATGCAGTACACCCCCGATCGTGTGCAGAGATTGACGGAGGCATGGTTACGACACGAGCGCGTGTGCAAGAGTGCAGGATAAGAGAGATGTGTGTACCTTCTTCGTGCGCTTTGTTGGGAACACGGAAATTGTAGCCCCGGCCCAACTGCGAAACGATGGACGCCTTCGGGGTCGGTGTCTTGTGCCGCCGCCTCCAAGTGCTGTTTGCCGTCAGCCCCGCGGCTCATCACGCACAGCGGGAAGCGTTTTCTTATCGGCAAACCTTGGAGGCTTTACCAAAGTTCTATGGATGGGCTCTAGTGTGGGGTAGTAGAGTGCGGTTAGCAACAAGCCCGGCAAGACACGCACTGTCGAGCCGAAGAAGGTCGAAGTCGACGTATGGTACATGATTGTGGGGGCGCACTATGTAGAGCAAGTAAGATAAGTTGGGATTCATGTATATACGGGTTACGCCGTAAGACAGTTGTACATCAGTGGAAAGTAACCGAGCTCATAGAAATACTAAATGCTAAGCGTAAAGAGTTTAGTACAAATCGTTGAATACTTACGTCCTGCCCGATTTGTCCCATGTCGCCGAAGTATTC
>KZ061608.1:136939-156479 GCA_002091835.1 Anopheles maculatus
GGGGGGTGGGGATGTACACAACGCGGCATAGACCGTGACGAGCAGCGCATCAGCTGCAGTTGTCAAACAAACGCATAAGTAATCCGTCCATTGTTTCGTGCTTGTTTTTTTGCCGACAGTTGTTTTGGTGAGGACATATCATGCAAAATAGTCTTGCAAGTTAAGGACAGACCAGGATTTATAGGGACACAGGCAGCGGGGAATCGTTAACCTTTTAGCGTGGGTATACGTCTGGTTCAACGTTTGACAAATGGTCGACCAAACAACAAGGGAGACACGACGTCCTGAGGGTGGCACACCACCTTGAATGTCTTAGGAAAGTATCCTTTCGACATTTTCTTCACCCTTTTTTTTGTTGCTGCGTTATCGAACAGTACCGGCGGGTTGACATTTTAGGGCTCTACGTCACCGAGCCCATTGGTACATCTAGATAACGACCCCACGACCTCTCTGCTTCGATTGGAAAGAAAGGAACGAAACTCTTCCACATCCAGACACTCGCCGGAGAATCGATATCACGAATCGAGCGCAAAAGGTGATAAAGCCTCTACTAACACTTATCACAAAGCAACAATAGCAACAACAACAAAAAAAAGGAATGCTGAACATGCAGTACACCCCCGATCGTGTGCAGAGATTGACGGAGGCATGGTTACGACACGAGCGCGTGTGCAAGAGTGCAGGATAAGAGAGATGTGTGTACCTTCTTCGTGCGCTTTGTTGGGAACACGGAAATTGTAGCCCCGGCCCAACTGCGAAACGATGGACGCCTTCGGGGTCGGTGTCTTGTGCCGCCGCCTCCAAGTGCTGTTTGCCGTCAGCCCCGCGGCTCATCACGCACAGCGGGAAGCGTTTTCTTATCGGCAAACCTTGGAGGCTTTACCAAAGTTCTATGGATGGGCTCTAGTGTGGGGTAGTAGAGTGCGGTTAGCAACAAGCCCGGCAAGACACGCACTGTCGAGCCGAAGAAGGTCGAAGTCGACGTATGGTACATGATTGTGGGGGCGCACTATGTAGAGCAAGTAAGATAAGTTGGGATTCATGTATATACGGGTTACGCCGTAAGACAGTTGTACATCAGTGGAAAGTAACCGAGCTCATAGAAATACTAAATGCTAAGCGTAAAGAGTTTAGTACAAATCGTTGAATACTTACGTCCTGCCCGATTTGTCCCATGTCGCCGAAGTATTCTACCATGGAGTACATTTATTGCAATCACTTTTTGGCCGCACAAATAACAGAAGCTACACAACCCTCCTCACTCTCATACACACACGCGATACTGATTGGTTCAATTAGAGAAGCAAACGCACCAGAGTGGATGTCTCCGAGCTGTGATGTCTCGGAAAGCATCAATTCCACCAAACCGTCGCTGTGGTTTACCACCAACCTCTGTCAAGGTTTGGTTTGTTTTGCTTCTTCTTTTGTTTACTCTTTCTCTCTCTTTCACTCTCGCACGTACACACGCACAATCGCACAATCGCTGGACACTGAACACACTTCAATCTATTGCTTATCTCGTCGTATCGATTTGTCTGCCGCAGGGAAACAATCGATCAGCAGCAACACTATCGCTCAGAAGTGACAGGACTGTTTAGTACAGAACTATACCCAATATACACGTACACGAACGCACTTCGGTGTGGTAAGCAGAAACGCACCAGAATGATTTGATTTTCGTGTATTAGAAAAATCACTCAATTCTCAATTCGGACGGACACCCGAATGTTTCGGGGGCTTGTGGTGGATGTGCGGTATAGATTCGTTGTTTGCTTAAATTTCACGCGCCAATCGCTCACTACTTTCACTTTCGTTCGTGCTTCGTATACCACCTTTAGTACTGGTACGCGTGTACTGTATCACTTGCTCTTAGTACACGGAGCGTTACACATGTGTTGTGACGTTTACTTTACAATGACACTTTGCTGTGAAGAAGAAGATAAATAAATAGAGTTACAGAATACCTGTATACTAAGCAATATCGTTTAAAATAAACAAACCGCCACCGATCGCCGATCTTGCTAGTATCGGGACATAAAAACTAGGCTAAACAAACGCAATGGAAGCGGATTGTTGACAGACATGTTGCCCTCTACGCATCATACACAATACCCGCAATTGTTTTAACAGCTCGATTCCATCGGTGCACAGCATCTTGTTCGCACCCATACAGCCGCATCCATTCTTATAAACTATGCACGAACGGCGTAACGTTTCGGTCGTCTTTCTAAGCCGAGATTGAACACCCGGGGTTTAATAGCCGGTTTAAGCTTGTTAATCTTACGCTTCATCAGCAGCCACCACTAGTGGGGCGCCATACGTCACACCGCACGTACACGCACGCACACACTAACATACTAGCAAGTTAAACGAATTCGAAGACGCCACGATCGTCTCTTTAAACTGGACTTTTAAAAGCCGGATTGAACCATTTTTCAGCGTTTGCGTGTCTCTCGTTCGTGCTCCGTCTTTCCGCGTGTACTACCCATGCACGTTAGTAAGAAATACTATATTTAACGCATGAAAAAAAAGGTGTGTCGTTGCGTGAAATATATCTGTCGTGTGCGTTCAACAGGTTTTTGTTGCTGTTGTTGTAAATTAGTTTTCACACAGAAAGCGGGAGGTTAAAGCGTTTGATGCTCTACTCTTGCTTAGTAGCTCAGGAGCGCCAGGAAGGACGCTATATAAACACACACACGGTCGCACATAATTGCGAGATAGATAAACGGTTCGGTTGTCTTTACACTATAGATAAGCGAGAGAGAGAGAAAGAGAGAGGGAGAGAGGAGAGGAAGAGAGTAAACCCGAGACAAAATGGACGCACCACTCTGACGGTGGGACTGATGCGTTTGCTGAGCTTGTTTTGTTGTCGTTACCGTCGAAGGCAAACCGGCGACCGCGAGTTGTCTCTAGCCAAGGTGGACGGTCACCGAAGCAGCAGAAAGAGGAAGGCGCGGGAGCTTGTCCCCCAGCCATCGCCCAGATCTTCCTCTCTGTCCCTCTTTCGCTCTCTCTCTCTCTCTCTCTCTTTCTCTCTCGCACACCACCTGATCGTTCCATGCTGCGATGCGTACCACATACAGCGAAGCCGGTTGTTGTTTACCCGATCTTGGCGTTGTGCCTTCATCGACGAGCGGTGCGTTTTTTTTTGCTTTCCTTCTCCTGCCAATTATTTCGCTTCTTGCCACCATCGCGATCCTCCCCCGGTCCCAGCATTAGCATCATCCTGCACCGGTACACTGGTGTGAGATTTGTTCCACTGCATCTTTGCCATACAACGTCGAACTCGTTAGCTCGCTTATCATATCGTGGCCTGAAACACAGTGCTCGACGCGCATCATTGTGAGGTTAGGATTGATTTCGAATCAACAAGTTGGCGGTGCATTGGCGCTGCCCGGACCGTCGGGGACAATCATTGGAGTAGTCAATGAGAAATGAATCGATATTGCGATCCATCCAATAAACAATCGTTTAGTGTATTTTGCACCAACCGTCGGATTAAAAGAAAACACAACAAAAGTTTAAGTACACTCACAAAAGCAAGAACACCAGCCAGAAGGTATGTCAGCGTCAGATTAAAAAAAACATTTTATAGGTTTGGTTTAAATTTAGATTTCCCTTTTTTTGTGTGGTCTTCCTTCACAACTCTCGCTTAGCAAAAGGATTATTTTACATTGCCCATTGGCACAACCTTCTAAGGGGCTAATCTGCCTCGCCTTCTCTGCTTCCTTACCGGTGGTTATAATAATCGACAGAAAGAAAGCCGAACTTGAAAATAGCCCCCTCCCACCCCCCCCCCCCACAAAAAAACCCCCCCCCCCCCCCCCCCCCCCCAAAATCACCAATAAAACAAAACAAAAATGGTACCCCAATATCGTCGAACCTCGAAAAATCTATGCCACCAGTTTTGGGTTTCCTTCCTTCGGATTTTTTTTTCCTTACATCTCACTCATATAAAATCTGTAAGTTTTCGATCAGACAAACCGGTTTGTGTAGCCCACAAGAACCGATTCTGAAGGAGTCGGATGTTGTTGCCAAAACCGAAAAAAAAAAAACATAAATGCTTGTTCAGAAGTAATACCCAAGGGTTCGACAATAATAATGGCGACATCCTTGGGCCCCAGGTCTCGTGTGATGGTGGTGGTGCAGGAAAGGTGATACCTGCACGGGAGACACAACGAAAAAGGGGAAAGGCTGCGCATAATATCGTAATAATCGGATTCCTACACGCAACGGTATTTCCCTTTCCCGGGGTGTTGTAGGATACCGGGCCCGATCCATTTCCTGGTGAGATCGTTGCCTGGCGAAAAATATGGTGTGTTGTTTTCGATAGACTTGCCGGGACTTGCATGGAGCTAACGCTAGCAGTAGAAGTGAAGCAAAAAAAACGAATGAGGTGTGCTAGTGTTTATGTATGTGTCATCGGACACCGGTTTCGGAACTCGAGTAGCTCGGCGGATGCAATTGCATTTTTAAGGTTTGCTTTTAATGGCTTTTCACCGGTGCATTTGGACGGGGAGGCAACAGTCAGGTCGAACTGCACTAAACACTAATAGCATGGCTTATTTTATTTTTAAACCATGCATCTCTTTTTCACCCGGTCCCAATATGCGTCACAACATTGGAACACACATTTCACTTTCGTTTTCACGTTTGACGCGCAATGTTTGACAGATCATTGAGGAGCCATCGTTACGAAGTTCGGCAGCACAACCAAATGGCCGGCTCTTCGCTAACCGGTAAACATGGTTCTTTTCTACTAGCACTGTACCAGTTTTCGACCAATTAGTGACCGATGGTGATGGCTGTGGAGCTAGGAAATGGAATTGTTTTTCTAAACAACACCGTTCCATCCACCATGGAACGAGAAAATACACTTCGAAACGTCACCACCCGGCAACAGAGAACGCTCTTTCTAGCACGCTTTACCGCAAACGCGTGCACGTGCTTAAATCTAGAAATAGTAGTAGTAGTAGTGGTGGTGGCGGTAGAGAGAGGGATATTGCGTAGGAGGAAGCGAAAAGTAATGCCCGGCACACAACACACTCACGCACCCGGTGCACTCGGTACCTTTGTTGATAGACACCATTGCATCCTTTCGCCATTTAAAATCGTTTATTTTGCAATATGACTGCAACGACGCGGCTATTTCATCATGCGCTAGTAGTGTAAGTGGTAGTCGTTACCACCGCTCAATACAATCGTTTATGTATTTTAAACAAAGCATCAATATAGAGGCTAAAAAAAACTAAACAGTGCATCTGTGTAACACGCCTCACTGCACACAACTGTACCACAAACGCATGGTCTGATGGTGCGGTGAAAATCTGCAATTGCAACTTCACTCAGCTACACAAAACACACACACAGCGGCGTAAAATTTCACTGCACTTTCCGTCACAGCCGTTAGAGAAAGCATACAGAATTTTCACCTCCGCTGTTTTCCGCTGGCACAATGTTTTGTAGCAAGCTTTTTGTATTGAAGTTTGGAAGTCTAAATCACTCTGCAACTCTCTGTCTGTTTTAGCACTTCTTCTCACCAGTGCTCACACACTAAGTCCGTTGAAGGAAGCAAGCGGCCTTTCTTTATCGAGCTGCTAATGCAAGTCCCCCGCATCATGATTAACGTAGAACATATTTAAAACAATCTTAGTACACACTTAGTACACAGTTCCGTGGCGCATTTTCTTACATACATCACGTACCATTACCGCTGCTGAATAAAACACAAAACACAACGTTTGTTTCCTTTTTCTTCAAACACTCGGTGACAGCACGATTTCTCGATTTCTTTCCGTTACTAGAGAACGCGCCACCCTTTTTCGAAAAGCTCCCAAGTGTGGTGTTGTTCTCGATTTAGCGGCGCACCGTATATTATTTCTTTTCCTTCGCGTCGGGTGCTTCGAGTTCTTCCCAAACTACTCACAACGACGGCATTTGTTGAACTGAGATGCCGAGAGCGACCGCGGCCGCGAACTTGTCTCCTATCTCGCGCGCTCGATGAGGAACCCGCCACGAACACAAGCAAACGGCCGTGTTTGGTCCGCTGGTGGTGTGCACTCGTCGTGTAACAAAGGCTCGTAAAAAGCAAAAACACCAACAACCAACCGCACGAACGAGCGGCCGAACTAACCGGCCGCTTGCGATGCTCGAAGCCAACGAACACATGCGTGCCACTCAGGTCTCCCCACTATGGTCGCTGTGCGTTACGGTGCCGGGTCGGGTGTTGAATGTGTTAATGGAGCATGGGGAAGGAGGGTGGGGAAGAGAGGAGGAGTGGGAAAAGCGGATGATACTAAACAGCTCTTCAACAGTAGCGGCCAACATCTCAAACCCAGCAGCTTCTCTCGCACCATATGATTCGTCTTCCTATCAAACAACAAAGAAAATCCTAGGCCGATGCTGAGTGATAGGCAGCAGGGTTGGGGAGGGGTGCAGATTGGAGCTACGGAGGGAGAAGGGATCATATTCGCATATGAGCGAGAGCACCCTTCTGGTTTGCATGGATGTGTGTGAGCGGCGTTGCTACAGGTTGAAGAAGGAACGAAAAAATCAACACACCAAAGCAACAACACGAACACGAGAGGCAGCTCATCTGAGATTTAGCGTAAACAACAACCAACCCCCCTAGAGCTGGCTGGGACTGGTGCGAGCGCGGTTGGCACTCGATCATCACATTGCAACGACGAGTCCTTAGCTGCGCGAGAATGTTCGTAAGCCGATCGTCAACAAACACACAAATCGGCTGTCCACCCCTGTTTTTGCTAGATTAGAGGAAGAAGGATGATTTAATTCATTAAGATTACTTTCAAAGCAGCAACCATTTCTAATCGGTTTGTTTACTGCCAACAGCGAGCAACAGCAGCAGACACTCTTCCTCTAGCGTTTGGGCCACATTTCGATGGACGGGTTGACGGGACCGGTGCGGGAAGGTGTGATATGAAAATGTTTCACCCGACGTAACGGAACTGACCCTGTTTTGATGCACAGCCGGGCGAATAAATCCACATTTTTATGGGCACAGGTTTTATGCGGTACTGCTGGATGCAATGCTAAAGGGTGGCGCAATGGCGCGATAACGATGTAAGCCTGTTGTTGTGTTGTGTTTTTGTAATGCATAAAGCGTCACGAATTTATTGTTCCCTTTGGACAGATCGTTAGGGAGCCATCGTTACGAAGTTCGGCAGCACAACCAAATGGCCGGCTCTTCGCTAACCGGTAAACATGGTTCTTTTCTACTAGCACTGTACCACTTTTCGACCAATTAGTGGCCGATGGTGATGGCTGTGGAGCTAGGAAATGGAATTGTTTTTCTAAACAACACCGTACCATCCACCATGGAACGAGAAAATACACTTCGAAACGTCACCACCCGGCAACAGAGAACGCTCTCTCTAGCACGCTTTACCGCAAACGCGTGCACGTGCTTAAATCTAGAAATAGTAGTAGTATTAGTGGTGGCGGTAGACAGAGGGATATTGCGTAGGAGGAAGCGAAAAGTAATGCCCGGCACACACCACACTCACGCACCCGGTGCACTCGGTGCCTTTGTTGATAGACACCATTGCATCCTTTCGCCATTTAAAATCGTTTATTTTGCAATATGACTGCAACGACGCGGCTATTTCATCATGCGCTAGTAGTCTAAGTGGTAGTCGTTACCACCGCTCAATACAATCGTTTATGTATTTTAAACAAAGCATCAATATTGAGGCAAAAAAAACTAAACAGTGCATCTGTGTAACACGCCTCACTGCACACAACTGTACCACAAACGCATGGTCTGATGGTGCGGTGAAAATCTGCAATTGCAACTGCACTCAGCTACACAAAACACACACACAGCAGCGGCGTACAATTTCACTGCACTTTCCGTCACAGCCGTTAGAGAAAGCATACAGAATTTTCACCTGCGCTGTTTTCCGCTGGCACAATGTTTTGTAGCAAGCTTTTTGTATTGAAGTTTGGAAGTCTAAATCACTCTGCAACTCTCTGTCTGTTTTAGCACTTCTTCTCACCAGTGTTCACACACTAAGTCCGTTGAAGGAAGCAAGCGTCCTTTTTTATCGAGCTGCTAATGCAAGTCCCCCGCATCATGATTAACGTAGAACATATTTAAAACAATCTTAGTACACACTTAGTACACAGTTCCGTGGCGCATTTTCTTACATACATCACGTACCATTACCGCTGCTGAATAAAACACAAAACACAACGTTTGTTTCCTTTTTCTTCAAACACTCGGTGACAGCACGATTTCTCGATTTCTTTCCGTTACTAGAGAACGCGCCACCCTTTTTCGAAAAGCTCCCAAGTGTGGTGTTGTTCTCGATTTAGCGGCGCACCGTATATTATTTCTTTTCCTTCGCGTCGGGTGCTTCGAGTTCTTCCCAAACTACTCACAACGACGGCATTTGTTGAACTGAGATGCCGAGAGCGACCGCGGCCGCGAACTTGTCTCCTATCTCGCGCGCTCGATGAGGAACCCGCCACGAACACAAGCAAACGGCCGTGTTTGGTCCGCTGGTGGTGTGCACTCGTCGTGTAACAAAGGCTCGTAAAAAGCAAAAACACCAACAACCAACCGCACGAACGAGCGGCCGAACTAACCGGCCGCTTGCGATGCTCGAAGCCAACGAACACATGCGTGCCACTCAGGTCTCCCCACTATGGTCGCTGTGCGTTACGGTGCCGGGTCGGGTGTTGAATGTGTTAATGGAGCATGGGGAAGGAGGGTGGGGAAGAGAGGAGGAGTGGGAAAAGCGGATGATACTAAACAGCTCTTCAACAGTAGCGGCCAACATCTCAAACCCAGCAGCTTCTCTCGCACCATATGATTCGTCTTCCTATCAAACAACAAAGAAAATCCTAGGCCGATGTTGAGTGATAGACAGAGGGGTTGGGGAGGGGTGCAGATTGGAGCCACGGAGGGAGAAGGGATCATATTCGCATATGAGCGAGAGCACCCTTCTGGTTTGCATGGATGTGTGTGAGCGACGTTGCTACAGGTTGAAGAAGGAACGAAAAAATCAACACACCAAAGCAACAACACGAACACGAGAGGCAGCTCATCTGAGATTTAGCGTAAACAACAACCAACCCCCCTAGAGCTGGCTGGGACTGGTGCGAGCGCGGTTGGCACTCGATCATCACATAGCAATGACGAGTCCTTAGCTGCGCGAGAATGTTCGTAAGCCGATCGTCAACAAACACACAAATCGGCTGTCCACCCCTGTTTTTGCTAGATTAGAGGAACAAGGATGATTTAATTCATTAAGATTACTTTCAAAGCAGCAACCATTTCTAATCGGTTTGTTTACTGCCAACAGCGAGCAACAGCAGCAGACACTCTTCCTCTAGCGTTTGGGCCACATTTCGATGGACGGGTTGACGGGACCGGTGCGGGAAGGTGTGATATGAAAATGTTTCACCCGACGTAACGGAACTGACCCTGTTTTGATGCACAGCCGGGCGAATAAATCCACATTTTTATGGGCACAGGTTTTATGCGGTACTGCTGCATGCAATGCTAAAGGGTGGCAATGGCGCGATAACGATGTAAGCCTGTTGTTGTGTTGTGTTTTTGTAATGCAAAAAGCGTCATGAATTGATTGTTCCCTTTGTCACATTTGTGCATTTGTTATTGTCTATCAACGGCAAACGTAAGTGATTCATTGTTTGTTTTGTTGTGATGTAAATGAACGGGATTAGAGGTACTGGTGAGTGTAGATGCATCGATAAATCAAATTAATTATAGTGGTTTTAAATACGTTCAATGTATGGGGCCGGTATGTCTCGTGTCGCGCCGCTTTGTCTGTTACAATGGAGGGGATCGGTGGATCAAATCTCCTTTAAACGCTACTAGAAAGCTATCATATGACAGGAGTATCTACTTAGTTTGTGAAAACAACATTAGAGTTCTCTGTTGCATCTGCTACATTTCAACTACAAAAGAGACCTGAGAAGATATCAACCAAGGTATGATAGAAACGTACATGCTACGCTACCATTGGTATCAGCAATGGTCCTCATAATAAGGCTTAAGAACTTTCATTAGTTTGTATAAGTAAGTTCTGCGCATTGCTGATCAGTTTAAAGAAGGAAATAGCTATTCTTACTGATGAATTGTATATGACTAGTTCTAATAAAACGTATCAGATACCCAAATGGTGCATATTTAAGCAATGCCCAATACAATCACTTCGAAGGTCAGAGAGTCTAGACGGGATAACCCGGCTATTCAAGGCGTCCAAGAAATAAATTTAGTCTTAGAATAGAGGTTTTGTTAGAAAATATTAATCTTCGTTCGTATTCTCATCACTGTAGTATCTAAGTATACTTCTCTTAGTAAACAAAATAGAACAACAATTTGATAGAAGTCAACCCAATCCTGAGACATTGAAATACTTCTTACAAATTTAATACTTTTCCGACAGCTCCAGCTAGCTTACCACACAAAACGTAACACCCAAACTTCTAATTCATCTCAAACGGCGTATCCCCCAAAAGCCGGCCCCACACTCTGTACCTCAATTTTCACTCTCACTCTCACTCTTCAGTAGCGATTATGTGTGTGTGTGTGTGTGTGTGTTGGGTTATATTGCTTTGCGTTTTGGCGTGCGTTCTGTTTGCGATCGTAAAAAAGAAGTGCGTACCCTCTGTGCCACTGTGTTGTAACTATAGTTACACATCCATCTACACACACGCACTTTCTCTATCGTGTTTTCTGTCGTTCTCTCTCTCTCTCTCTCTCTCTTTTACCCTTGCAGGTGCTTTCCCTGTACGGCATTAGGTCAAAAGTAGAGAAAGGATTTGTGCGACACAAACGTGCGCGCCTCCATCAGTAGGGAAATGTTGATAGCCTGCCTAGTTTCTCCACACCTACTCCCGGTAAGGGGAAGCAAAGGATGTGAGAAGAACTGTGGGAGGCTTTACGCGTATCATTGTCGTAGTCTTTGGGAGTCGTTTGTCGCTTCGGATTTAACAAAATGCGATTTGCCAAAGAAAGCTGGTGTAGATTGGTGTGGAACGACCCTGAGCGAATTATCATGTCCCAATCTTGCTCGCCTTCGAACGACCTCGGAACGGAGCGAAAATGAGCGAATTGGGCTGTCGGTAGATCAAACTATGGGTACCACGTCCAACATGGAGCATGGTCTGAAGTGGGAATGAGAATAAATTTGGAGATTGTTTTAACTTTTATTTCCTTTCCCGGCGATTGTAATGAGCTCCAGGCCGGAAGCTCGTATGGGTATGCGAGTGTATGGGTGTCCTTCAGGGATGGGGTAGGCTCACGCTACTCAATCACGCACAACGCACTGCGTTCCTCACACCAACTAACCTTACTCAACTGCGTTTCAGTTATTTCGGGATGGATCAATTTTCGTGTCTTTTGCTTTTGTTTCCCGCTTGTTCAGATCAATAATGGTTAAAGGTACACCCGTTTCACCGTGCTTTATTAGATAAGTAAAACAAAACACACAAAAAAGCACAGGAAATGCGTGTGCACCCTTACGGTGAGTTGCGTGACTTTTTTTTTTGTTCTGTGTTTTTTGGTTTTGGCCTATTAGGTTTGCGGCTGCAATCCGCGCGCGTATTAGAATGACGCTTCAAGGTGAGCGAGCGAGAGTTGCTGTGAAACACATTTGGGTACCCCCCAAAACGACACACTGACACGTTATTCCCTTTCGAGGATTTATGGGAGGCATGGCGTTCGGTTGGTATAGAACGTTGTTTTATTTTTGTTTAAGTCGTTCTCCTGCATGCGTGAGTTGTTACGTACGCAAATAATTTCCATTTTTACTACGCCGCAGTTTTTATGAATAAACGTAGTAAAAATGGATGAACCTGAGAATAGATAGATCGTAGGGTCGGAACGATATACGTTCAGGGTAGGGTTTGTGCCGTAGCGTACTCAGGGAATGGAAGGACATCTTTAAATTGATTCCTTTTTACACTCCCAAAACTGTATGATTGACATTTATGCTAGTTTTCCCCTTCGTTGGGCAGAATGGTAGACCGCTGATGCGGCAGGAACGTAATAGACATTTGGTTCATAATTTAATTCGCCTCATGAAAAATGACAACCTCGTATCTTGGGATGCGAATTCGAGCTTCGAGGAAAAAAAAACAGGGGGAAGTTTCCCAAAGATTCCAGAACGCAACAAAGTAACACACAGAACCCGTATCAAGGACACGGGCCCGGGTACTTTCTGTGATGGGACTATCAGGGACGCCAATCACTTTGCACACAAGCCCAACAAAGAACTGTAGGACGAAAAAGAGAGAGAGAGAGTTCTACGGGATCTGGTAAAAAGGGGTCGTTCCACTGGCCAGTTCCCGCACCATCAACTGGTTGCCCTTTAAACGCGAAGGACAACGCACTGCACCTACAGGAACCGGGAGTACCCAGAACAAAACGGGATGCCAGCAATTGAGTGCTCACTCTCTCCAGAACTCACGCAATCCCGGTTATTGTGTGTTGGTGCGTACTCGACGGATTACGTAAAATCCCGATCCCGAAAGTCGAGGAGTTCCTCCTGGAATGTGTGTGCAGGCCAGAATTGCGCGTTACAACATTGTACGATATTATGTGGAAGGCAGCAAGACGTGCGAACGAGAAAGAGAAGCGAGAGTGCGTGAGATCCTTCGATTGTGGAAAGTATACCCAACACATGGCAGGGACAACCCCAACAGCGCCATCCTTCGGGAACTTGTTTTTACACCCTTGTGCCAATGCGAAATTGGGTTTCTTCTTCCAAAATCGATCCCTGTCGGGTGCGTGTGTGTGTGTGCGTTTGATTTACTTGATGTGGTCATATTTTTCGGGTTTTCGTTTTTAATCTTCCACTGACTCTAAATGTCAAACGCACAATGGGTGTACGCAGTTTTTGGTGGTGGTGTCTTGTGTGCTGGATAAAATGATAATTACATTGAGCTTGGTTGGGGCGAATAGGGCTAAAAGGGCGATGAATAGTTACGCATTCGTAGGGAGTTGAAAATCATCGATTTCGCTGGGTGCGCGCGCTGTGGTTCCGGTTCGCTGAGCCCTAAACCCTAGGGCCGTAGCCGAGAATTGATGGGTTGACGCAGTGCTGTGGGTTTTTGTGCTTTGCCAGTGACCTTGGCATTACTAAAACCAGGTGGGGAAATCTGGCGAAAATTTAAATAAACTCCGCTTCACTAAGAGCACATTTCATTGTACGAGAGCTACTCAGTCGAGTTCTTCACATCCAGCAACAAAAATTTAACCTCGAAACGCATTATCAGTCAATTATCTGCATTCGGACAAAAATTCGGCCCACTCGGAGCCAAGCCCTGCGAGCTTCACGAGCGTGATCGTGCAGGCGAAACGCGCCAAGAACTTGCCAACCGCAAACGGACGAAAGTCGAATCCATCCCGATAAGGGAAGCCAAACCGTCGGCAGTCCAACGCAAACAAGTCAGCGGGTCTAATCCCTCCTGGCGATGTTTCATATAAAAATGAGTTCCACACGCGGTCGCAACTCGGTCGCAACTCGGTCGCAAGACTGCAAAGTTGGGACCGTTTTTGAGCGACCCGAACGAGCGACCCGAACGTGCGCATTCTGCAGCTCTCGCTCATACTTCTTCTGTCTACGCTCCTGTGATACCCACACTTGTTCATTCCACGAAATAAGAAGACGCGTGTTTTCACCGGTTTTTTTTTTATTCGTTTGGCGTTGGTTTGGATCGCCTTTCACTTGCTTCGCTGAATGACGGTCTACGGCGTCTGATTCGGGTGTCTTCTTTTCGTTTCCTGCTGGTACTGCCGGTGTCTCCACGAAAGTCCACTCCAAATATTCGCTTGAAAAACGATCTAAAACGAAATAAAATATCATGATTAGATAGAGGGAGGATACAAGGGTCACGTACTTTATACTTGTACTTACATTTTATGACGATTTGCAGCAAATATTGCCCCTTTATTTCAACGGTATCAACGCGTGCATCCTTCACTGCTTGAGAATAACAAAACTGTGTGCTTCTTCTTCGCTTCTTTGCCAAGCCAACTGCGTCGACAAAACACGCTCGCACACGCCGCGCTTGCAGAATCGAAAGAGGGCGAACGCGTACACAGGAATGACAGAGATGCATCGATGGTAGAACTCAACATCGATATCGTTTCAAATTCAAAGTCCCAGAAGAGGGAGATCGCGCTAATTTTTGCATGTGTAAGCGAAGGATAGCACGACTGAAATCAGAGAGAATGAGTTGCTCCGCCAAGAGGGCCTAACCGGCGAGGCCCCGAGCGGCCGCTCCCTGCGCACCTAGGTTAATCCGCCACTGCCCCGTAGTAGTACCGTATAGCGCTAAACGTTTCTACGTTGTGTGTAATCCATTTTGCTTAGTTTGCTGATTCTTTACCTGCACGTGCTGTCCGAATGCACACCAACGATCACGCCAAGCACCGGATGAATCTTCTATGTGCATTTCTAAGAATTGGTGTTAATTTGCCCGTGTATGCTACGCATGATTATGTCTTTACCTACTGGTTGGTCGTTGCGAACAAGAACAGGTACGCAACTGTGGTCTACAAGTGTGCCTCATTGTAGTACACAACATTTGTTGGCAGCAAGACGTGCGAACGAGAAAGAGAAGCGAGAGTGCGTGAGATCCTTCGATTGTGGAAAGTATACCCAACACATGGCAGGGACAACCCCAACAGCGCCATCCTTCGGGAACTTGTTTTTACACCCTTGTGCCAATGCGAAATTGGGTTTCTTCTTCCAAAATCGATCCCTGTCGGGTGCGTGTGTGTGTGTGCGTTTGATTTACTTGATGTGGTCATATTTTTCGCAGCGACAACCCCAACAGCGCCATCCTTCGGGAAATTGTTTTTACACCCTTGTGCCAATGCGAAATTGGGTTTCTTCTTCCAAAATCGATCCCTGTCGGGTGCGTGTGTGTGTGTGCGTTTGATTTACTTGATGTGGTCATATTTTTCGGGTTTTCGTTTTTAATCTTCCACTGACTCTAAATGTCAAACGCACAATGGGTGTACGCAGTTTTTGGTGGTGGTGTCTTGTGTGCTGGATAAAATGATAATTACATTGAGCTTGGTTGGGGCGAATAGGGCTAAAAGGGCGATGAATAGTTACGCATTCGTAGGGAGTTGAAAATCATCGATTTCGCTGGGTGCGCGCGCTGTGGTTCCGGTTCGCTGAGCCCTAAACCCTAGGGCCGTAGCCGAGAATTGATGGGTTGACGCAGTGCTGTGGGTTTTTGTGCTTTGCCAGTGACCTTGGCATTACTAAAACCAGGTGGGGAAATCTGGCGAAAATTTAAATAAACTCCGCTTCACTAAGAGCACATTTCATTGTACGAGAGCTACTCAGTCGAGTTCTTCACATCCAGCAACAAAAATTTAACCTCGAAACGCATTATCAGTCAATTATCTGCATTCGGACAAAAATTCGGCCCACTCGGAGCCAAGCCCTGCGAGCTTCACGAGCGTGATCGTGCAGGCGAAACGCGCCAAGAACTTGCCAACCGCAAACGGACGAAAGTCGAATCCATCCCGATAAGGGAAGCCAAACCGTCGGCAGTCCAACGCAAACAAGTCAGCGGGTCTAATCCCTCCTGGCGATGTTTCATATAAAAATGAGTTCCACACGCGGTCGCAACTCGGTCGCAACTCGGTCGCAAGACTGCAAAGTTGGGACCGTTTTTGAGCGACCCGAACGAGCGACCCGAACGTGCGCATTCTGCAGCTCTCGCTCATACTTCTTCTGTCTACGCTCCTGTGATACCCACACTTGTTCATTCCACGAAATAAGAAGACGCGTGTTTTCACCGGTTTTTTTTTATTCGTTTGGCGTTGGTTTGGATCGCCTTTCCCTTGCTTCGCTGAATGACGGTCTACGGCGTCTGATTCGGCTGTCTTCTTTTCGTTTCCTGCTGGTACTGCCGGTGTCTCCGCGAAAGTCCACTCCAAATATTCGCTTGAAAAATGATCTAAAACGGAATAAAATATCATGATTAGATAGAGGAGGACCCTTGGGTCACGTACTTTATACTTGTACTTACATTTTATGACGATTTGCAGCAAATATTGCCCCTTTATTTCACCGGTATCAACGCGTGCATCCTTCACTGCTTGAGAATAACAAAGCTGTGTGCTTCTTCTTCGCTTCTTTGTCAAGCCAACTGCGTCGACAAAACACGCTCGCACACGCCGCGCTTGCAGAATCGAAAGAGGGCGAACGCTTACAGAGGAATAACAGAGATGCATCGATGGTAGAACTCAACATCGATATCGTTTCAAAATCTAAGTCCCAGAAGAGGGAGATCGCACTAATTTTTGCATGTGTAAGCGAAGGATAGCACTACTGAAATCGGAGAGAATGAGTGGCTCCGCCAACAGGGAATATACGTTTTGTGCGCAGTTAGAAGTCGCCAGCGTTTGGCCTATTTTCGATGCATCTGCTACACTCTGGCGCTTGGGTTGGGTTGATACGGGATGACGAAAGCTGCTGCGACATTCGCGTGGTGCTGCTTGGGTGGACTGGTACCGCAAATCGAGGCCACTCACTCAGGTGCACTCCAAACTTTGCCCACTCGGGGTGCAGTCGATGATTGAGGACACGGTTAAGGTCACTGCGATGGGCGGGTGAAGTGGTGCATTGCATTCGCGTTCTTCAAGCTTCGCGAACTATCGGGAACTTTGGGAAGTAGGGATGAAGAAAACTTCAAAAGATAGGGTTTTGAGGCGGCCAATCAGCATTAATTCTATGCGTCCAAAATTGCACACAATACACAGGTCTACATGCTATGGCTTTTAGTCTTAAAGTTCTCCAAGAATATTTGTATCTCTCAAGTACTACAACACTCTATACGGAAAGTTCTCCTAAATCCCATCCTATGGATGGTGTCTTGTCAAGGCCCACCCATACTCAACCTCAGATAAGTAACATAAAATAGAAAACATATTACTACATCTCTCTCTCTCTCTCTCCTAGTTAGCAACAATACCGAAGCTAACAATCGGCAAACGGTGCCAAATCAGCAAATAAAAGGAAAGAATCAAATTAAACAAATCTGCACCCCGCTAACGATAACGGTCCCCAAAACTTAGCGCACAGCCTACGGGAAAGATACCGGTCCCAACGACAGCAAAAAAAAAAGTTTGGAGTAAACTCATCCATCGAACGCGTGTTCCACACCGGCGGCACCGTCTGCACGAAGGAACCACTCAGTCTAGCGTTCAGTAAATAAATATAATATCGCGCTTATCGTAAGGTACCTCCATATTTGTTTGGCTTATTTGTTTGCCCTGTCTGCCGCACCACTTCCCTTCCCCCCCTCCCCCCCCATGTATCTCTCTACCCTGCCACAGCTATCGCTCGAGTTTTGTCACTTAGTTTTTTTTTGTATTCTCTCTCCCTGCTTATCGTTTGTTAGTATTCACAACTACACAACTAAACCACTAAGCAGTCGCGGCTGGCCTTATCAGGTATTGCCTGCGACGACAACGGCAAACATTGTTTATTTCTTTACTGTTTTTTTTTTGTTGTTGTTCGTTTATTTATAACTTCTCTGCACCCAATTACACTCTGCTAGTGAGAAACTCCCAATGCATTCGACACATTCGGATAGCGTAACGCCACCGTACGCAGCAAGCATGCTGTGCCGTGGTGATGATGAGAGCACAGACAACACCGCGGGTGGATGATGATGATGTGCATATCGGAACCGCGTTTGGGTGGATGGCTTTTTTGGCGCGTTGGAAGCAGGAGAGTTCCAACGAATAAAAAAAACGAGTACAGCACACCGACTAACGCCAGCAAGCCAAATGTTTGTCTTATCAACCAACCGGTCGCGAATTATCAGCTGTTGTCAAGGCTGTAAGCACAACGGGTCGTAGACATCGAGCGTTTTTTTTTTCAGGATCGAGATCATGTTTGATCGTCGTGGAACGATGTTTTGCTGGGGATAAAAACATATTTTGAAGACATCGCTTCTAATATTATATTATCGTAAAAAGTGTCAATGAAGAAGGAAACCTCAAAATATTTGTTTTGCAACGAGTTGCCAGTTTTAAACACACAAAATGTTGTTTTCCAGACATTGCTTCGGGGTTTGGCTGTAGAATCTTCAAGATCTCGACATCGCTCCAGATGTTTTGCAGACGTTTTATTGTTTTGTTTGGCTTGTCAACATACGGTCTTGTTGGTTTTATAACTAGACCATCCCATGTTCGATTAGAATTAGTTAATTATTGTGTAATATTTGTTAAAGCCCCGATCAATTACCATACCATACCGTCTTGCGCCTTTCAATTTGCAGTATCTATTTGCAACCTCGCTTATCGGGTATTCATCCACACTACCACACACACACACACACATTAACACGCGCCACCCGATTTCGTGGGTGCGTGTGCTTTTGTTAAGCGCTCGCTCGCCGGTGTGCCACGGGAACAGCGCGTGCACATCCGCGAACCATCTTGCGTCCGTGCGCACACCAACACAGGCGCGCGCGCGCGCTTTAAACCGATCGACCACCACACAGCCACCGCCATCTTTGCATGGCGACATTATCAACCTCGTTTAGGCCATCGCTCTCTTCTTCTGGGCGCATGGATCGGCATGGTCGGTCAGCAGCAGCAGCAGTTTTGTGTTGTTATTTTCAATTGCCCACTGCACATCTATGTGTTGGGGAATTTCTTCCCGTCAACAGAAAAACGAAAACAACTCACTGATAAAACGGTAACAATTCTTTGTTTATTTAAAGACAATAAATGGGTCGTGCGCTTTTCGCGTGCGCACAGCATTTTACACACACACTTGGTTTTGCTTTGCTTTTTTGCTCCGTGTTCGGGCTGTTTATCAAGCGCATTTTGAGCTCATCGTCAACTGTGTGCGCACGTACGGTTGATGGTGTTGGTGTTTTCTGGGGGGAGCGCACAGTTGGCATTACCATGTATGGGGCGGCCATCTTACGATCGATAATACGTGGCCACAAGAGCATGGCTAAGCGGTACTAGCCACCACCATAAAGCTCTTGTGCGCCCTTGAACGTTAAAGTTCGTGTACATTGCTGTTATCAACAGGAAATTATAATAAAACAATATGCAACGCCTCGGATTAAGTGGCAAATTTTTATCACAATTTCAACAGATATAGGTAGGCACTTTTGAACCTTAACACCTCACTTACCGTTAATTTACATTTCAAACAAATTACGCCCAGGATTAAATGTGTCCCAGCGGGCGAAACGTTCCAAGAAAAGAGGATTAAACGGTCCCTTACGTGAAACGGTAACTGATTTATAATTATTTTGACAGCATAAGGTAGAAGGAGGTCAGATGGTAGTAATATTCACCCCCCCAAGCAGCACAGCAGCACTTGATCGAAACCGGTGCCTGTAGGTACGTTGACGAAAAGAACGATAAATATAGCTCTTTTCACATTGTTCCTGAACCTCGATCTCCTTGAGAAAAAGCAGGCGAAGCCTGAATATGATACATAGTGCCTTCAAGACTGCAGTGCGATCGATGATAGTATTAATGAAAAAAAAA
>KZ061608.1:157248-180531 GCA_002091835.1 Anopheles maculatus
TTGTTGTTGTTCGTTTATTTATAACTTCTCTGCACCCAATTACACTCTGCTAGTGAGAAACTCCCAATGCATTCGACACATTCGGATGGCGTAACGCCACCGTACGCAGCAAGCATGCCGTGCCGTGGTGATGATGAGAGCACAGACAACACCGCGGGTGGATGATGATGATGTGCATATCGGAACCGCGTTTGGGTGGATGGCTTTTTTGGCGCGTTGGAAGCAGGAGAGTTCCAACGAATAAAAAAAACGAGTACAGCACACCGACTAACGCCAGCAAGCCAAATGTTTGTCTTATCAACCAACCGGTCGCGAATTATCAGCTGTTGTCAAGGCTGTAAGCACAACGGGTCGTAGACATCGAGCGTTTTTTTTTTCAGGATCGAGATCATGTTTGATCGTCGTGGAACGATGTTCTGCTGGGGATAAAAACATATTTTGAAGACATCGCTTCTAATATTATATTATCGTAAAAAGTGTCAATGAAGAAGGAAACCTCAAAATATTTGTTTTGCGATGTTTTGCTGGGGATAAAAACATATTTTGAAGACATCGCTTCTAATATTATATTATCGTAAAAAGTGTCAATGAAGAAGGAAACCTCAAAATATTTGTTTTGCAACGAGTTGCCAGTTTTAAACACACAAAATGTTGTTTTCCAGACATTGCTTCGGGGTTTGGCTGTAGAATCTTCAAGATCTCGACATCGCTCCAGATGTTTTGCAGACGTTTTATTGTTTTGTTTGGCTTGTCAACATACGGTCTTGTTGGTTTTATAACTAGACCATCCCATGTTCGATTAGAATTAGTTAATTATTGGGTAATATTTGTTAAAGCCCCGATCAATTACCATACCATACCGTCTTGCGCCTTTCAATTTGCAGTATCTATTTGCAACCTCGCTTATCGGGTATTCATCCACACTACCACACACACACACACACATTAACACGCGCCACCCGATTTCGTGGGTGCGTGTGCTTTTGTTAAGCGCTCGCTCGCCGGTGTGCCACGGGAACAGCGCGTGCACATCCGCGAACCATCTTGCGTCCGTGCGCACACCAACACAGGCGCGCGCGCGCGCTTTAAACCGATCGACCACCACACAGCCACCGCCATCTTTGCATGGCGACATTATCAACCTCGTTTAGGCCATCGCTCTCTTCTTCTGGGCGCATGGATCGGCATGGTCGGTCAGCAGCAGCAGCAGTTTTGTGTTGTTATTTTCAATTGCCCACTGCACATCTATGTGTTGGGGAATTTCTTCCCGTCAACAGAAAAAAAAAACGAAAACAACTCACTGATAAAACGGTAACAATTCTTTGTTTATTTAAAGACAATAAATGGGTCGTGCGCTTTTCGCGTGCGCACAGCATTTTACACACACACTTGGTTTTGCTTTGCTTTTTTGCTCCGTGTTCGGGCTGTTTATCAAGCGCATTTTGAGCTCATCGTCAACTGTGTGCGCACGTACGGTTGATGGTGTTGGTGTTTTCTGGGGGGAGCGCACAGTTAGCATTACCATGTATGGGGCGGCCATCTTACGATCGATAATACGTGGCCACAAGAGCATGGCTAAGCGGTACTAGCCACCACCATAAAGCTCTTATGCGCCCTTGAACGTTAAAGTTCGTGTACATTGCTGTTATCAACAGGAAATTATAATAAAACAATATGCAACACCTCGGATTAAGTGGCAAATTTTTATCACAATTTCAACAGATATAGGTAGGCACTTTTGAACCTTAACACCTCACTTACCGTTAATTTACATTTCAAACAAATTACGCCCAGATTAAATGTGTCCCAGCGGGCGAAACGTTCCAAGAAAAGAGGATTAAACGGTCCCTTACGTGAAACGGTAACTGATTTATAATTATTTTGACAGCATAAGGTAGAAGGAGGTCAGATGGTAGTAATATTCACCCCCCAAGCAGCACAGCAGCACTTGATCGAAACCGGTGCCTGTAGGTACGTTGACGAAAAGAACGATAAATATAGCTCTTTTCACATTGTTCCTGAACCTCGATCTCCTTGAGAAAAAGCAGGCGAAGCCTGAATATGATACATAGTGCCTTCAAGACTGCAGTGCGATCGATGATAGTATTAATGAAAAAAAAAAGCTTGCATAACGATTCGTTTATATGAGGGTTTAAAATTGTACACCACACACGTACACCATTCAGTATTTCCCTGCTGGCATATTTAAGCTTCTCAATGTTTACCGTACATTAAGAAGTAATTATACACCGTGGATGAAGCAATAAACGGAGCCTGTGTAAATAAAAGCAGCCTTTATTTATTAATTTGAAGAAAGCAAGCAAAAAAACAGGCCCTCTACAGCGCAGGACAGCTTCTGATGTTGATCTACTAATTGATTTCGATTAAAATGCTACATACACCAATCGTACTTGGAATATGATCGGCATGTAATGCATACCACGGACAGAATGTTGGCAAAAAAGACATAAACAAACGTACAACATCAGTAACACCCCCCCCGATCCTGAATCGTTAATCGGACGAGTTTGCATTTTGGAGCATATTTGCATGCTCCGGGTGTGTGCTGGATTAATTTAGCTCAATTGCTAACGCAACACACCCCACTCACAGGCTGTGTGTTGGGTAGGCTATTGGTGAAACGCGAGCTATAAATTATATTCACTGCTGTGCGCCTTGGGCAGTGCAGTGCAGCAAAACAGCTAAGTGCTGCGTCAGTAATATACGAAACCATAACTGCTGCAACTTATGGCGCACATATCGACGCAGTTATAAAGCCGTTCGCATCATCTCTGTCTGCGCTTTTTTTTCTTTTTTTTTATTATCACTTCAACTGCAACCACAGTTGCATTGATGCATCTGGTCAAACTTATATTGATTGCGACAACCGACAGTGCAGCAGCGCAAAGCCAAAATGATTCCGCCTCCCCCCGGTGGGGGCGCCTCTCAGACGCCGGCTCTGGTCGTGTGTGGCCTCATTAACAGGTACGTAAAATCGCAGAAACGCATTAAACCTGACCTGAGGAAGAGGAACGGCCCCAAAACTGTCACCATTTAAGTGTGTGCAGGTCTTTTGTCTAGCGGATGAAATCATCGTTGGCTACAAAGTTAACAAAGGTGCATCGGACACACACGGCGTCTGGTACCTTTGCCCCTTTGGAGCACACTCCGTACAGGGAACTTTGTCTTATCGGAGCGTATGAGTAGCGGGGGTGAGAGAGAGAGAGGTGGTACATTGATTGGAGGACGGTTTTAATCTACCGTACAAACAATCGATCATACAAACGGTCGGTCGCAAACAGACGTCGTACAATCGTTGCTACCAGTAAGGCTGCCCGCGACTACACTGCACTTCCAACGCACCATGGAACGAAGTTCTAAGCTCTGCTACTTCAAACAACATACGGGGCAGTGTTATGCAATGAAGCTAAGAACGTTGAAGGTTAGAGGGTACTCGTGCGGACACACTCATTAGGAGGATCTGCATCGTTTAGGTTTTCAGATCGGCTTGTTTGTAAATCAAAGCCCCCCGAGACCGAGCAGAGATTCCGATCGCCATGACACGGCACTTGCCTGTCGAAAGTGATAACGAAACCATTCCCCTTGTAGTTCCTGGAATCGTTGGTGTGCATCGGTGATCATCGGTGTATTGCAGTAGGCAAAACAAAAACCCAACCACGCATAAGGGACCGTCGCACTAACGCGCACCAACATTCACATGGCTGCAGCTGGCAGTGAGTCGTGAGTAATGATACGGCTAATAACAAACACTATAAATAATCTCCCAACGCCGTCGTACACCGCCTGCGTGTCTCTGTGTGGGGACATCTGTGCGAAATTGTCTTTCTAGAAGGGACGGTGAAGCAAAAAAGAACAACATGGAAGATCCGTTTCCGGCAGCTTCGTAGGGTGTGCAGACTACAAAGTTGAAGTTGACATTAGTCCAATGTGTAGGTCTTTCACGCTGCAGAATCGTGTGGACATTGGCGTGTTAGAAAAGTTACCTCTTTGCCCCCTGTTCCCCACGTATCCCACGATCAGCAGCCAGTATCAAGCAAGATGATGAATGAACGTGTACGAGCAATAGGGATGTTTATTTTATAGAGCATCTATTTCCGGGCCGAATCCGAAGTAGACGTGCGATCCACTGCTGGGAGATTTTGGCTATCCTTGGCTGTGTGATGTGTCTTTGATGTTGACGATGATGCAATACGGCGGAATAGTGTCGTGAGATGATGGTAAGCAGGAGTCGTCTACCGATAGCAACTGACATCTATTTCAGAGCATGTGTCGATCCTTAGTCACGTTCGAACGGGAGTTTGATTTAATTGGAAGCACTAAAACTAAAGGATGTTTGTCGCCAAGGTGTGTTACCTACACCAGGGATCGTCACCATTCCTGATGAGCTCAATTGGAGAAGGTCGCGCGTGAAAACAAACTATTTATAATTACGTCGTTACGATAAGCACTTTGTTTACAAATATCTAACCGCGCCGTACTACGTTTGATCGGGTACCAGTGGACTTCAAAGAGAGATACTTTGAGTAGCGAACACCTCCAGGGAGGGAATTGAGGGGCGTTGAGGGAATAGCTCAATTTCTTGGTATGAAATCGGTTTTGTCAAACGGAGCTGTACGACGATGAAGGAAAACAAGTTAATTATCGGTCGAAAAACGGTGAACCGTTCCGTTCGGTCAAGCCGCGATGCTATCTAAACTTTGTTCCAACTGGTGTGTTGTGCACCCGGTGTTCTACCGCTATATGCAAATAAGCCAACTAGTCCCCAGCGCCACCGTCTATGACTAATCAGTTTCCTATTGTCGGGTGTCCTATCGCGTACGCCTTGGTCCTCGCTACCAGACGAACCGCACAGCAGCACGCACCGGTGTAGGGTTCGATCGGTTCACGATCGCTGATCCTAACCTAACGACTGCGGTGACGACTTTCTACCCTTGACCGGACCCTCCTAACACGGTTACGTGTTGGACGTTTGGAGACAACAACTGTTTCCCTTTGGCCAACGGAAAAAAACACACCGGGTCGCTAGTGCTTCAACTAGCCGATGATTAATGTCTTATTAACGGCAGCTGCTGGTCCAGTGTGTCCCGCGTGGCGGGACGCGATTGTCAATGTAATGCTAATTTATGGGCCTAGCCGAAGCTCCACAATTTCTAGCGTCCTAGCCGGAAATTTGACACCAGTACGTAGACCAGCGTAGAGGAGCAATGGCCCTTTTTTATGCCTGCCCTTGGACTTGCTTTGACAGGCAATGGATTCGGGGAGGCATCGAATTCGGTCTTAAAACGTGAGGTTAGTAATTGGAATGGTGAACTGGTAGGGCTACTAAGTCTGGTGGGGGATAGTTAGCCTTTGATGCGATCGCCTGTCAACGCAATTTTGAAGCAGAACACCTTAATTTCATGCCTTGTCCCCTTTTTTGTCGTTGCTAACACTATACGCAATAAGCAACGAATTGAGAACACTTTATTTCGGTTGCTTCGTTGATTCATAAATCATCCAATCAATTGTAGGTTTGTGAGTTGTGCTGTTATTATTATTACGTTCGGAGTTTCAAGAACTCTGGAGATAAACAACTGACAGACAAAAATACGATCGTAAGACGTTCTGCAGAATGTAGCTAGCAGCATGCAGACTGCACTTCGCCTACCAGTTAGAGTAAGAGATAAAGGGAATCGTACGGCTGTAAAAAACAACAGTAAAAAGCAGCTTACGAATTGGAGGCAACAGAACGCACGTTCGCAAACAGGCAGAAAACACGCTTGCACATAAAACAAAGCATAAAACATCGACGAAAACGATCAGCGATTCACCCTGGCGGTGAATTCGGCGAAGACCTTGAATTTGTTGTTTGTCGTGTATAAAGTAAATTTAAAGGGCTGCTCGTTCTATCGTTGCCGCGATCGCGCATCCCCTTCTGTGGGGGTCGGTTGGATGGGGATCATGGCAGGCAGAGAGAGAGAGGGAGAGAGATCGCGCGCAAGAGTTCGGAAGAAGGCAACATTGTAGCGAAATCCGTGGGCAGAAATCGAAAGGGATGCAGACTGCACTTCGCCTACCAGTTAGAGTAAGAGATAAAGGGAATCGTACGGCTGTAAAAAACAACAGTAAAAAGCAGCTTACGAATTGGAGGCAACAGAACGCACGTTCGCAAACAGGCAGAAAACACGCTTGCACATAAAACAAAGCATAAAACATCGACGAAAACGATCAGCGATTCACCCTGGCGGTGAATTCGGCGAAGACCTTGAATTTGTTGTTTGTCGTGTATAAAGTAAATTTAAAGGGCTGCTCGTTCTATCGTTGCCGCGATCGCGCATCCCCTTCTGTGGGGGTCGGTTGGATGGGGATCATGGCAGGCAGAGAGAGAGAGAGAGAGAGATCGCGCGCAAGAGTTCGGAAGAAGGCAACATTGTAGCGAAATCCGTGGGCAGAAATCGAAAGGGAGAAAAAAAAAAACTTGAAGGGTGCCTAGGGTCGTGGCAAAAAAGCAAGCCAACAAAAAACAAAAATACTGTAAACAACACATCCCAAACGGAGCAAGATCTTCAAGATCCTCTTGCTAAGATCGTGCAGAATGTTTGCGGCAAGATTGTTCTCCGATCTTGGTGGATTCTGGCCCTATCAACCAATCCTTTCGGGTGTGTTTGCTGTGATCGTGATATGTTGTTGAGAGATGATCGTACGCTACCTAATGTCCCACTGTCGCCCGGAGGATTGCACAAAACAACGGGTTGAAGTTGTACGATCGCTTGACTTAGTTTGGAAAGAAAAAGACCCAAGAAACTAAAAAGACACACAACCGTGAAAGCGAAAATGTCTGATTTCGAAAAATTATTATGATTGCTTTGTTGTATCGCTGTCTCGCACAGTGCCTCGCCTATCTCGTTCACATCATTCAGCGTCTTCGCTTGACATTGAGATGCACACATCGCGTCCGCAGGGCATGATGATCCGCTTACTTTTCCCAATTCTACTCCCTATTTTTTTTGGTTACCCTACCCAAAGCCATACTACCGCTAAAGTTGACTATTTTTAAAGTCCCAAGTTTGATTTATTGGCCGTTAAAAATGAACGCCGTCCGCTTCGCAAGCGCTGGGTTTGCGCTGGGGGACCTCTTTTTATGTTTTTGCTTTTGGGTATTTATTTATTGTTTCTTGTTTTGTTCCATACCGTATGCGCGTTCGATCTCGATGCTGCTTATCGCATTTGGCAGATCTATCGATCGTACGCAATATAATCGTTGCGGATTCGGTCTCGGAGTTGGTGGTTTGTTCTGTTGGATAATTTGGGTTTTCACTGTTTGTGTTGATTGCTTTTGCGAACGACCTATTGCTCAAACGCGTCCAGGAAGTGTCAAATACAATTTATGATTGGTTGTTGGATATTTTATGCGCGGGTAAGAGATGAGATATTTAAGAGTTTGAACTCACGGAAACTAAGGAACACATTGCGAGCGACAGCCAGCAAAGGTCATAAAGAGGCAAATTGTATTTGTTTGATACTTAATCTCTAAGCTTAATCCATCGCCCAACAGTATAATAGTGATGAGAAAGATTTACAATTCTGCTGATCTTCTATGAAGAAGATATTCAGGGGTGAGGAATATTGTCGATTAAAAATTATTAATTAAACTGTCCTCAGATAAAATGAGTACCAACTTAATGTACTTGCAAAACTAGTTGATTTTTAGTATTAAAATTAGGTGATGATGAAAATAAGATCCACCTCTTCTTGGCACTACAACCTCAAGAGGTCTTGAGCCTATTATTTTAAACTTCCTGGACCTAATTTGCCTGCGGAAATTTCTCCACTCAAAATACCTGTCGCGACGGACGAAGCTGGGACTGTACAAAACCTTTATAGTCCCAGTACTCACATACGCCTCTGAGACATGGACTCTGTTCAAAACTGACGAAACCCTCTTAGCCGCGTTCGAGAGGAATAAGCTCAGAAGGAGCTGTACGGTGAACTCACCATCGTGCAGCGAATTAGGCTCGCCAGGCTCCGGTGGGCTGGTCATGTCATGAGAATGGCACCGGACGACCCAGCCCGTAAAGTCCATTTAGGCCGTCCACATGGACAGAGGAGGCGTGGTAGGCCCAAACTGAGATGGAGTGATGGCGTTGATGCGTCCGCCAGAACGGCCGGGATAATGGATTGGCAGACGACGGCGCTAGACCGTGAGCGGTATCGAGGATTGTTGCAGCAGGCCAAGACCGCGAAGCGGTTGTAGCGCTTGATAAGTAAGTAAGTAAGTAGGACCTAATTTACTCGAAGCTGGATGATAATTGCTGCGTAAAGGAGGACAGTACAGATAAGTTTTAATATGAATTCTATCATGTGAAAGCTAACAGTCATCACGACTCACTTAAACGGACTCATAAAATGAGCTGAACATCGCTGAGCAACGTCGCAGTACATATCCTAGTATAAGTACCTCTACTGCAGTAATTAACGCCTTTTCATTACCTATCCTTTCCAAATGTTTCCATGCATTTCTTATGCCGGTGCTTGTCAACAACCTTCTTCTGATCACTTGAATACCCCATCAGGAATGTTAATCCTCCGTGACGCTGCTGTTGGCTGCAAACAAAAAAAAACTGGCTTGACAACGCTTAGTCACGTGTCAAATGAAACGAAGATGCGCAGGCTCCACTAGCTTGCCAACCCCTGCTAAACGCGAGTGCATTAGCAGCGCAGTAGCAAAAGCAGCAGCATGTACCGAGCTCTGCTGGTGATGGGTAAACACATGCGACAAGAATGTTGTTTACCGCACTGTTGCGAGACAAACAACCGCCTCTCACCCATAAAGCTGTCCTCAAGAATTATACGCCTACTTTTCCTTTTATAGCAATGTGCACTCGTAATGATGCGAGTGCCGCTTATCAAATGCAACCCGCACCTCCCCTCCCCCTTCCTTCTCGAACATCTTCTTGTTGGTAGTGTAGCACAACACTGTACAACTTTCTCCTCGCATCCATCCATCTGTAAACTCCCTGTGTACAGCACACCTCACCGTGAGTTATGTTATTTTTACACTTGCCAACTCACACTCGTCCAATCTCGTTGAAGGATCTGCTATCTTCCGGGTTTTGTGGCTGGGTGGGTATTCGGCACTAAGCGGACATCAGGTGACTAATACACGTTGGGTCATCGCATCTGCTGCATCTGCCTTCGCTAGTACAGCGAGGGTGGGCGAAATTAGCGCGTACAATTGTGGGTGTTAAAAGGGAGGAGGGGGTGGTGGCGGGTGAGTGTTGTTCAGCTATGCCACAACACTTCGCCACCACATGGTTGGCCACATTCTTGTGTGTGTGGCTCAGCGCAGGTGCATCGGAACGGGTGAGCACTGTGAATAGTAGCATCGCGTGATGCAAGTTCCTAGATTCCTAGCAGCCTGCCATCCCACTCTCTCCCTTCTCCTCTTGCACCCGGGGAAGGAAGTGGAAGAGATGATGCTCAGGAGTTCAGGACACACAGGGAGGGTAGAGGTACTAAAGTCATCATGAGCTACGGTTACTAAAAATAGGCGTGAAACGATCGCACGCAAGATGCACTTGCGCGAAATGTTCCACTCTCGCTCACGCTCCCTCCTAAATCCCAATCCTTCCCACCGGTCCTAAGACATCCACATGTATCTCAGCCCGCCGTAATGTCTCCCGAAATTCGCACCGACGTTCGATGCATCCGGTAATGCGCGAGGTGTTAGAAGATCCTGCGGAACGAGATCATTTCTTTGCCAAATACCAACATCTCCGCCGCTTCTCTGATGCTGATCGTGCGGTTCGTGCGTAGCTAGTTTAGTAGTTCGATCAAATTACATACCGCTGCGTGATTCAGCGAACTCCGATTTGGAGCGCAGCCGAATGCAAGGGGAAGGTGCCTTTCTCGCGAATTTGTTCGCACCGGGACGAACGGACGGTCAGAGACTGGTTGACGGCATGAAACCGTATGGGTATGCTTGCTTTGCGGAATGTGTCAGAGAATGTGACCCCATCTCCGCCAAGAGGAGATGGGCTGTGCGATGAGGAAACGGCTTTGCATAACCGTAATCCCACTTCGGCAAACGTAGTCGTCAGCTGTCCGAAGCAGGGTGGGCTCAGTGAACGTTCGTTTCGATTTTCCCACTAGAAGCGGATCGATCACGTAGAGGCCATTGGCATACGGGTTATTCGCGGCTAATTTGTAACAACAGCTTGGATGCTTAACACCGAAAGCAGAAGGGAAATACCACCACAGAGATACCCTTAACTCACGTACGCGCATTCTACGCTATACTTGCAGCAGAGCGATCGCGTGATCGAAGGATACGTCAAGTGCACGGACTGAGTTCTTTCGGTGCTTCAGGTGTTTGTCAGTGGCCGTAACGCAGCAACAAGCAACCCGGAAGGAACACGGGGACCAGCCTGCTGTAGAAGATAATGAGATCGTTAACAAGCGATCACGATCGGAAGCATTCGACGACATATGTATGGCGCCCTCTAGGGGATTCTGAAGGCACTTCCAGGCATGTGTTTTCTGCAAGGTTACTGCTTACCACGGTACTCTAACTTCATGGCGGTGCGTGAAGTGTGTACTGATTTATTGATCCGCACGCGCACGATGCTTAAATCGATACCGTGTATGATCGATCGAGGATGAGATTCAAAACAAACACACGATGACGGTGGTATCGAATTGGCTGCGTCATTTAAGTGCGTGTGTCCGGTGCCTGCTTGGATAGCACATTAATCTTTTAATTCCCGTTCTTGAAAGATCGCTCGATCCACCACTATCCCATTCAAAATGGCGCACACTGTACACTGTGTCCAGCTGAGTTTTTTTTTCCTGCTTGTTTTGGGTAGTACGGAGACAAGGGACAGAACATGCTTTGCGGATAGTGCGGTTGGACACATTCCGGGTGTCACCGTTTGGTAGTCACGATGGGAGAGCCCTCATTACGCATGTGCACTTTCAAGTAGTGGCTTTTTCGGTCACATACAAACACACACACAACAAATGCGGGTTCTTGCAGGGGAGGAGGTATCGAGTGCGATAAGCCAACCCCCACTGTCAGGTTGGGCTGCTTATTATTCAATTAATTTCCTTTTCAGCTTCCTGCTATCGTTTCCCGGAGGTACGTTTGGGCAAGGTTTGTTGTTTCATTTTCGGGTGGCCTTGCTTAATTCATCCGCCTTGGTTTGGTTGGGGGAGAGGGGGTCTGGGGGGGAGGGAGATACTTCATTTCCCAGGCAAGCGCACAACATCAAGGTGGAAAGAAAACAGCAGGAAGACGAAGAAAAACTGCCCTTCGATGCCATCATCGTCGTTAGTATGCCGGCATATCGTAATGGTGCTGAGTCACTTGGATTGTGTTTTCGTTTTCAAAGTCAAGGTCAGCTCGCGGTGAAACGAAACACACAGCACACACACACACACACGTACATAAAATGAAGTAACCCCCGCTGGGAGTATGTGCTAACGCACGACATGTCAAGCATGTCAAGAGAGGTCGGGAACCAAACGTGCAGCAAGTGGCGGTGTGCTGCCTGTGCCATGGATTGGCGGTGGTGTGGCGATGGTTGTTGGGACAAATAAAATGTGCCATGCAATGGTGAACGCGCGCGAGGCAGGCACCAAAAACAGCAAAAGGGAAACTCGTTCCGATCCGCTTTATTAGAGGAACCCGGGGCATATCGAAATGCAGGCGAAAGAAGTGAAGTGAACCTCAACAAAACGAGACCACCAACAAAAAAAAAGTGGTCAGTTACAGCTCACTTCCACCCTGCATGCAGGCTGCGGGTTAGACGCAAGTAACCAAACAACAGAACTCCGATCTATATCTGCCGGCAAGGGAATGATGGTGCCTCGCTTCTTCGTCGTCAGGTGTGTAGAGCAGCGCAAAGTAAAGGAGGGGGGGAATAAAATAAATGCTTTCCAAGCGCAACAAACGAACGTTGCGTTTTTCGAACGATCATTTCGATGATTTATGTCCGACAAGATAGGACGGAAGCGTGCGCGCCCGTCCAAACCTAACCCGCACGAAGTATACGCAACGCGGTCGTAATTTGGTCAGTCTATTTTTAACTTAACGGCAGAACAAAACACAACAAAACAGAGTAAAATATGAACCTCTCAATATTTTAGTTCAACAAATGCACACAAAAAAAAAGATAGGAAATAACCATCTCATGGTCGTTCGGGCGGTGGGAATTTATTAACCGAATTGCAGATCGCGCGTGCAGCGTTTGGGATTTAAATTTCTGATACATTGTGTCTTCAATTGCATGTTACCAATCGCGGTCGCTAGCGGTCTTGACGCTTGTGTGTTTGGCATGGGCGGGTGCAATAGACGGGGGACCCTATAGTATCTACCGAGATAGAGAGCAGTAGAGAGCAATAACTATTGGTTTATTGATGTACGACGGATTGTTTGTCGACAGTTTTGGGCAGACAGTTTGGGCCTATACACCGGTCCGCATTTCCCGAGACGCGCGTTATCTACGCTCGGAACATGTGTAAACAAATTTTACACACCCGACATTCTAACGAGGTTGATAACGAGGTAGGTGGTGGTTTCTTGCTACCGCGTAGGTAATTGGAAGTCAATGAAATGGCGGCATTTTATACATATGTAGAATAATTTTTAAAGAACTCACGGACATGTGGGTTGGAGAATTAAAAAAAGTGTACAATAGTTGTTGATTGGTTAACGATAAGGATCGGGAGATCTCAGCGTTCCATTTCTGGCATCTTAAAATTGATCCTGACAAGGATATTGAGTCATGCGTACTAGAGGACGATATGGATGTGATTTTACACCCGGAGTTGCCGAGTGGAAGATCGTCACCGCTGTCACTAGGCCACCGGGATCACCTTTAGAAATCAGCCAAGCATTTCTTGCCATCCCTTCCCTAGCAGAGGATGAGAAGAACATTTGCATAAAAATGCTTTCCCCAACCTAACTACCTTTACTTGTTTGAGAGGAGTTCTTGAACGTTTTTTTCCTTCCAAACAAACTGTTTTGTTTCTTAGTTGATTTACCATGATTATTTATTTCATTTGGAACAAAATAACTACTTCCCTTTGAGCGGAAAATTTGAATTCAGTGTTCGAATTCCACAGGTGCGAAGAACTGTTGGCATTTTGCGCCACGTGTTTGGAAATGATACGTTTGAAGTAACAAACTGAACAATATAAACAGAGTAACTGAGTCACTGTGGGCTATGCATAGAGAAGCGAGGACATATTTCTCCATTGCATTTCTTTGTTAAAAATTGAATGAAATTAGCAAAAGACTTCATGTAAAATATTTTTATTATTGTGAGCTATATTTTCTCTTTCTGTAAATCAGTTTTCGATAGAAAAATTAAGCTATAAACGTGATATTGTATTTTTATTCGTTTGTCCGATTACGCTGTTGATGTGACAGGCCGGCAGACGTATCGAGGGCGGATCAAAATCAAAACATTGGAACCAATCCTGGAACGATGGGGAAAATTCCAGCCAATACACCGCCGAAATCTGCGCCACCGAATCGGAAGGAGAATCAAAGTCTGTTTGCCAAAATTCGCAAGGAGTATGTAAGCATAACGTTCGCCAAATCGCTGATCTTCGACCCAGCCCGGCTACCCTTGATCTCGATCCTAATTTTGGCTGCTGAGTTGGTGCTCAACGTGTTCGTGGTGCAAAATGTGCGGTACACCGAGATCGACTGGAAAGCTTACAAGGAATGCGAAGGTTTTCTCAACGGAACTACGGATTATTCGTTGTTACGTGGTATGTAGAGTGATGAAACATATCGGCGGAACTAATTCTGGTTAAATAAAAAATAATTTCCTACCTCTCATCAGGTGATACCGGACCGCTAGTATATCCGGCCGGATTTGTCTACATCTACAGCGCACTGTACTTTCTGACGTCGCACGGCACCAACATACGTTTGGCGCAGTATGTCTTTATTGGCATTTATCTGCTACAGCTAGTGTTAGTGATGCGACTTTACTGCAAAAGCCGTAAAATTCCGCCATATGTGATGGTCATTACCATATTTACCTCGTACCGGATCCACTCCATCTACGTCCTGCGACTGTTTAATGATCCAATTGCAATCCTGTTTCTGTATGCCGCCCTGAACGCATTCATCGATGGACGATGGACGCTCGGAAGCGTTATGCTCAGTCTGGGTGTTTCGGTGAAGATGAATGTTTTACTCTTTGCACCGGCCATTCTACTGCTCTACATCACCAATCTAGGATGGTTGAAAACGGTGCTCCAATTGGCGGTTTGTGGTACGATACAGCTTATCCTAGGCGCACCGTTCCTTCTTACCCATCCCTGGCAGTACCTGAAAGGAAGCTTCGATCTTGGCCGTGTGTTTGAGCACAAGTGGACGGTAAACTATCGATTTCTGGAGCCAGAGATTTTCGAAAGTAAAGTCTTTCATCTCGCCCTACTCGGACTTCATCTCACGCTACTGGTCGTGTTTGCATCGCCATGCTACAAATACTTCCAAAACTATTGCCGTCTGCGCCACTTGGAAATGATGCTGCTACCTCAGATAGAGGCACAAAATCGGGCCGAAAAAGAAAAGCAGAAAAAGACGAAGAAATCTCAAGCTGCGCAAGCACTTCCAGCCGCAAAAGCAAACAAGGAGGAAGAAAAGCTATCGGAAGATCAGGAAAAGTTTTTGAAATCGTTCGAGAAAGGCATAAAGAAGATGTCTGGCAAGCAGCAACAACAAGAGCAACAGAAAGCTGAGGAAGCAGAAAAATCAGCAGCAACCAACAAATTCTCGATCCACTTCGATCGGTCTACCCAGCTCGCTCTACTTCCAATCTTTTTGTCCAACTTTATCGGTATCGTTTGTGCGCGCAGCTTGCACTATCAATTCTACGTGTGGTACTTCCACAGCTTGCCATATCTTACGTGGTACACGGAGTACACGAACAGTTTGAAATTTTTGATACTGTTGCTGCTGGAGTTCTGCTGGAACACTTATCCGAGCACGGTTCTGAGCAGTCTCGTGCTTCACGCTTGCCATTTGGTACTGCTCGTTGGAATCGGGAAGAAAATGTTCCGACGCATTCCGGATCTTGCGCAGCTTAGTAAGGCCGAATAGAATAAAGTTGCACGTGCAACCGCATCCGGGAAGCATTTAAATTATCCGTTTCAATTGTGCCTTAAATCGAGTTACGACTGTCGTCGTATGTTTGCATTTTAATTTGTTGTGTGTGATGCAAGTAGTTAAAGCAAAACGTGCTGTAGAACGAGTGAGAGTGGCTTGACAATCGTGTGGTGTGTAAAATTGTGTTATTTATCAGTTTTTTTAAGTAATTTAATTCGATCAATAAAGAAAAGACAATTTTGCTCAATTGAAGGAAATTTCTTTTTGAAATCGCAACGAAAATTCCCAAATTAATTTCAAAGCCCGAATAAACGAGAAATGACGAATCTCGAGCACTTTCACCTTCCCAAAGCTGCTCGAAATGCTCGATGAGAACTGTCAAAAGCATGTGTTCGCGATTAAATAACATGTAAACAAACGAAAAGCTCTGTACATAGCGGCAGTAAAAATGGATTACGAACTGCGAAATGTAAGTGAAATTTGCAGTTTTTCCTTACAGTAGTACTCACAATCACTATTCATTCTGTTCTAGATCAAAGATTTTCTCCAGCTTTACAACAAAATCACCGACATGTGTTTTAATTCATGTGTGGACAACTTGTACGGTCGTGACCTAACGCACGAGGAAATATCCTGTGCCGACAATTGTGTTCTCAAGTTTACCAACGTAAATCAGCGATTGCTAAAGGTGTACGTCGGTGTGCAGTCCGACATTAATCAGCGAAGAATGGCCGAAGTGGAGGCTCAGCAAGCGAAAATGATGGCCGAAGCGCAACAGCAACAGCAACAGGAACAAGCAGCTCTACAAAGTACAGCTGAAATGACCAGCACTACCAACTCTACGGAACCTACTGCAGCATGATAGAGAACTGTTGCCCAGTGATTATTTGTTAGCGAATTAGTTTATTATGAGTTGCAGTTATAATGACTAGAGTGTGTTTGAACGTTCTACTGGGTATCCCAGGCTCAGGGAAAACTACCTACTGTCAACAACTCGTCAACTTTCCTAGCCGAAGTTTCGACGTCGTGCACGTATGCTATGATTCTTTTATTAAAATCGATATAAATTACGATAAATTCCGCGATACAAAAGGCTTGTATAAGTTGCACCGACAGAAGCTCCTATCGTACGTTGAAATGGTCATACTGCACATGAAGCAAAACGATAAACCAAAGCTGCTGGAAGTGTTGGCATGTTGGAGTGAGGCGTTCGAGCGCGAGTTGAACATTTCTACCCAAACCATGTTAACGGACGTTGTGTTTCTTATCGATGATAATAACTACTACCGGAGTATGCGGACGGAATGGCATAAGATTGCTCGAAAACTTTCCATCGGCTATTTTGAAACTTTCTTCGACACTGCTCTTTCGATTGCAGTGCAAAGGAATCGAGCGAGAGAACAGCCCATCGATGAGGAGGTTATTCATCACATGTGGATACGTTTAGAGAAACCAAGCGGGAAGCTGTATGATAGCGAGCAAGAAGTCGTTAGAATTGAGGAATGCGTTGAATACGAAAGAATTGTTCGACAGATACAATACTGCTTTGAAAATCCATTAGTACCCTGTGTAGCGAAGCCAGCAACACAACCCATGGAACAATCAACGGTTCACAAAATAGACATTATTTTACGGAAGATGATTTCAAAGAAAATCAGCGCTGCTAGGGATTGCATGTCCTCGAGCCAGGAACTACAATCCTACGTGAAGGTATTGCAGGAAAGGAAAAAGTTTGTTTTGGAGCAAATCCGGAAATGTGAATTGGAAGTATCGGAGGAAATGATGAATAGTGTTGTAGAGGAGTTATTCTAATTACGTGTTCGATTAAATAATGCTGGATAATTTCAATAAACGACAGAATAATTTGAACCCCAAGCAAGCACGCATAATGCTAGAGAACAGCCCATCGATGAGGAGGTTATTCATCACATGTGGATACGTTTAGAGAAACCAAGCGGGAAGCTGTATGATAGCGAGCAAGAAGTCGTTAGAATTGAGGAATGCGTTGAATACGAAAGAATTGTTCGACAGATACAATACTGCTTTGAAAATCCATTAGTACCCTGTGTAGCGAAGCCAGCAACACAACCCATGGAACAATCAACGGTTCACAAAATAGACATTATTTTACGGAAGATGATTTCAAAGAAAATCAGCGCTGCTAGGGATTGCATGTCCTCGAGCCAGGAACTACAATCCTACGTGAAGGTATTGCAGGAAAGGAAAAAGTTTGTTTTGGAGCAAATCCGGAAATGTGAATTGGAAGTATCGGAGGAAATGATGAATAGTGTTGTAGAGGAGTTATTCTAATTACGTGTTCGATTAAATAATGCTGGATAATTTCAATAAACGACAGAATAATTTGAACCCCAAGCAAGCACGCATATTTCTGCAATGAACGTACGAAATCCGTCCTTTCCCGATTATCCGTGAGCGTGTGCGGCACAGGGTGGCACATGTTGTAAAGATTACAAAGAAATTATGCTTATTCATAAAATAGCATGTCCAAAGGCTTGTTTCTATGAATGTGTACACCAATCTTATAACTTTTGGTGCAAAAACCAATTACAAATTCAATTACAAACATTGTAAAGCTGGAAAACCATCACTGCTTCGAACACTTTTCAAACTCAACGCCTGTTCGGTTTTGACAGCTGCGTCGCTTGGTTTTTTTTTGTTGTTGGTTTGACAGCTAGAGTCAAAATATTTACGCGCTTTTCCCAGTGCTGTTTGCCCGCTTTTCTTTCGCGCGTTTCTGGCTGCGATGTGGAAGCAAACAGCGTATATTGAGCGGGAAATCACTTCTGCCAAAATCAGTCGAATCGTTTACGCATGAAGTGCGCATGATTAAAGCAAAGTGCGCCTCCAGGACACTGATTAACTCCCTCCATGAACGCGGTGTTGAATTTGCGGAACCGTGACTCCGGCCGCGGTAAGTATTGACGCAGCAGCACTGCGTCATGAAAATTCCTGTCCCACACAAAAGAGTGCTTAACTGATTGGTGATTCGATTCGATTCCGGGGCGTGTTCCGTAGGTTTCTTTCGCCAGTACGATGCACCGTTGTGCCGGTTGCACGTTCACGAGCGGGACAGTTGGAAGGGTATTACGCCGTCCACATTCTCGGCCGACTACAACCCGTCACCACCGATTCTTGCAGCCAAATTCTCCAAGTGCCGCGGGAAGGAACACATACTGGCGATCGCGAATGAGGATGGAAAGATTGCGCTGCAGGACACGAACCTTACGAACCAGGAACCGGGTGGTGAACGGGCGCTCGAGGGCATGCAGTGCCATTACAATGCCGTGTTCGATATCGAGTGGATGCCGGGTGATATGAAGCTGGTGACGGCGTCGGGAGATCACACGGCAACGCTCTGGGCACTGGCTGAGTCGCAAATGGTTAGCCTACAAATGTTCCGCGGCCATTCGCGGTCGGTCAAAACGGTCGCATTCCGGCGCGATGATTCGGCAGTGTTTGCAACGGGTGGCCGCGATGGTGCGATACTGATCTGGGACATCCGGTCGCAGCTCGGACAGGATATGATACCGCGTGCGGACAATTGCATCTACAGTGGACATGCCGGTGGACCGGGCACTCCATCTTCGCACCGCAAGCGAACCCGCCAAACGCCAAAGATTCCAGCCCAAGGGTGTAGCAGTAGCATTACCGGGTTAGCGTTCCAGGATGAGCACACGTTGATTTCGTGCGGTGCCGGTGATGGTGTGGTGAAGGTTTGGGATACACGGCGCCATTACACCAGCCACCAGAGAGAACCGATGCCAAAGCATAGCTTTACGTACGCCGGAACGACAACGCTGAAAGGTTTCACCAATCTCGTAATCGATGACCGACGGCACCGGTTGTACGTGAACTGTATGGACAATCACATCTACTGCTACAACATATCGTCGTACGATAGTAAACCGCTGCAACGGTATGGCGGTTTCAACAACGGCACGTTCTACGTTAAAGCTGCCCTCAGCCCGGACGGCCAATATCTCATAAGCGGCTCGAGCGACGAGCGCTGCTACATCTGGAACGTGGACAATCCAAATCCGCTCGTAAAACTGTCGGGTCACTCGGCGGAAGTGACCAGCGTTGCCTGGATGCAGAGTGATCGTGATGTGCGCATTGTAACCTGCAGTGACGATGCACGCCACAAGGTATGGCGAATCGGTCCGGAAGAGATGGATTCGGACGAGTTGCAGCAGCTGCGCGGTACTGCACAATACTGCGATTCCTATCGTTCGGATCATACGGAAAAGGTTCGTTTGAAATCGCTTCAATTCACACCGAAAACGGTACGTGGATTAATTCAACGCAACGAAACGACACCCAGTACACAGGAAGATATAAATCGTACACCAAAAGCATCCGGCGCAGCGTTTAAAGTTGGTACAGTTTCTTTAAGTGCCGGTATTACGTCCACTTCCGAGCGTGCAGCAAAACGGACCTACTCCGAAATAGCCGAAACGGATGGTGAACGCCCACCAGTGAAACGTTCGCTTCGGGAGGAAGGCCGTGGTCGTCGACTGTTCAGTCCGGCCAACTCCAAAACATCGTACAGCTTTAAAGCGCTTGAAATTGCATCATGTTCCTCCAACTCGCGCAGCCTGAACGTCATTCTGGAAGCGTCCGAAGAGTTGAACGTAGGTCCTTCACCCTGTAAATCACCCCTAGCCACCGCAGACCTTAACATACGCTCGCCGGACAATCCGCTGGCGCAACGATGCGCATCTCCAACGTTAAACCTAATCCTACCAAACTTTGTGCTTGATGGAGAAGCACCGCATCTGGTGAACGTGTTGGCCGCGTCCGGAGGTAGCGAACGCGGTGATCGATCAGCATTTTCTTCCAGCTCGGCGTTCGGTGAAGGTTCCAGCTCGATCGGTGGCAGTGGTGGTGGCGGCGGCGCTGTAAAACGTAAGCTAAAGGAACACATTGACTGGTTGACAAAGATCCGGAAGCAGAAGCTGCTGCAGGCGGCCAAAGGTATCGAGAACAGCTACGGTACGGCAATGGATAAAGCGTCCGTATCACAGCAGCTTCTTTCGCCACGGCTTCAACAGTTGAAATCGTGTGACGAGGGAGGTTCCAGCGATAGTAGTAGTCATAATCACCGGCAAGAGCATAACGTTGCCACGGGTGGCGGTAGTACCGAAACACCGACCACACCACGAAGACGATCCTCGTGGGCATTGAGCAGTTCGAGCAGTCCGCACGAGAGCGGTGACGAAGCAGGTGGCCATCGCGGTGGTGGTGGAGGGACAAGAACAACGCCAAGAAGTCGCCGCTATTCCATAAACGGCATGCGTGTTACACCGGAATCCACCTCCATACGACGATTCCTCACGGTGACCACACCCACCAGCCGGTCAAATGCGCAAGCCTCTAGTTGAAAGCCGGATGGTTATATTATTCGTCTCGTGGCCTTATCACTTGGGAATGACTGATTGTGTAGGGCAAATTTGAAGCTTCACACTTCACAGCGCACGAAGTGGACCATAGTAGATTTCTCTTTTAATAGCAACCGTAAGATTAATTGTACAAGAAAGCCAGAATTGTGACATCATTAGCGTTTAAGTAAATATGCCAGAAGATAGAATGTATATACAAATTTGCATAAAACAAAAAACAAACCTTTCGTTTCGAAACGCGAAGGGAGTAACAGGGAAACAGCTGTCTTTAACTATTTCTTCTTTTTTTTACCACAAGAGATACATCATCCTACGAATATGCATCCCATTCGCATTACTTATGGGATTTCAAATTATTTTTACATGTTTCTTGCTTTGGACACTATAAATACGCCCTCCTACTATCGAGCACATAGTTAGGGGGAAAAAACAGGAGCGCAAATGAATTTATCGTGTTATCGTTTTAAAAAGGTTTTGGAAAATTTTGCAACCAACATTATCGAACTCGATGTGTGATACGTTAGCTTTCATGTGCAGATTGAACTCGTTAGTGTTTTTGAGGATCGAATTATGTTGTGTTTTGGACCATTACAATGGACAATAAAATCGCTCATATCTCTTTCTCTGTGTGTGACAATAACTCTTTGTGGAATGTGTTTTTCATTTGTGTAAACAGCTCGTATGGAATAGTCGTTTAGATATGGTTTTATTTATCGATCTAGCTAAACTTGTCCATGTATTTGAGCTCGTTCCTGCCACGATAACACCACCGAAACGTTCCAATGTTTTTCACAGACTTCAATAGAACCCAGAGGCGTTATTATGTTAACTGAACGATGTGTGAGGTTATCTCGGCTTATTGATAGTTAGTACTTGATACGGGGAGACGGTCCAGACGGGATTCGATTGCCGATATTGCTGGCTGAAGAACGACACCGGTACAGCGTCAGCCACTGAACTCATAATGATCTTATGTAAACGTTTCATGTAGCTCAACGGTTTACCAGTACCAGTAAAGATTATGCCGTCAGTGTAGTGCCAAAAGACGAGTCCAACTTAGACCAGACCAGATGTTCCTGGAAGATTCCATTTCCGAGTCTCGGACGGCTCTCATGGTAACAACCGTAATGAAAATACACCAAAACAAATGAAGCGGGAGGACCACTCAAACTGAATGGTTCGTTCGGCATCTTAACCATAATATGACGCGTCTGAAGTGCTCTTCAGCTTTTGATTTCTCTCGAACGAAGGCGAAAGTGTTGCCACTTCACTTTCGTATTATAAAACATCCTGCTTCTTAACTGCAACACTCCATTCGTTCCGTCGTTCTCAGGCAAGCGCGAACCGATTAGTCTGCGATGAAGTCTGCTCTGTTTCTAGCTATCGTGGGATGCGTTCTGTCCGCCTCCGAGATTATCGCACTGCGATGTAATCCCACTGGAAACGAGAACGTAACAGCGAACGGTAGACCTGCGTACGCCGGCCAATTTCCTCACCATGCCCTGTTGATGGTAAGCTTCGGTGAGCAGGAAACGCGTCACTGTAGTGGAGCGCTGGTAGACGAACGGCACGTCGTAACTGCGGCACAGTGTGTTGTTGGTAGCAGTTCCGTCGTGGTCCATCTCGGTTCGAACTGTCTGCTGGAGGACGAGAACGATCAGTTCCGGTATGTGTTTACCGCGGTGGAAGTTACCGTACGCGAAGGGTACGATACGGAGACGTTTGTGAACGATGTGGCCGTGGTTCGGTTCACCGACGAAGCGGTCAGACTTCCGCCCTGGGTACGTCCCGTACGGTTGCCGGAAATGGATGAAGAACAGTACACCGGACAGGAAGTCCTCACGAGTGGATTCGGATTGATGAATTACGGAACGGAAGGTGCGGCCGATGCACTGCAGTACATGCGGCTGGTGGTGTTGGAGTTGGAACCGTGCCAGGAGGAGTTTAATTTCATCACACCCGACACGGGACGGTTCTGTGCACAGGAAGCGACCCACGAACGAAACTGTGTCAGTGACGTCGGAAGTCCGTTGGTGATGAAGGAGAATGGGCTGCATCAGTACGTGCTGCTGGGGTTGACCAGCTTCGGACAGAAGTTTGCCTGCGACAAGGGTAACCCCGGTGCACTGCAAGAGATGCGCAATCATGCGGCGTGGGTACAGGAAGTGATGGCCAACGCTAACTAACACCAAAATAAACTATGTTTAACGGATACAACAAAAAAACATTTCAAATTATTACAAAAAAACTGTGTAAAATGATTGTTGCAAAATAAACCTCCCCGATCCTTCAGCGCTGCTGACCACCTCCCACTCCCTCTACCCATATCCAAACATAAACACATCCACCTGATCGATTTAAGCACTCACAAATAAACACTGCCGATGGCGGATCCGTTGAAAACGTATCAAATCATCTAATAAAAGCAAACACATACAACCGCCCATAAACAAAACGCAGCACGTGTGTGCATTTAATCGTGGCGCGCCGTAAAGCACCATGCGTTCCACATCGTAAAACACCGGGCGCCTCCATATACACGCCCGGTGAGCTTGAGAATGTGAGATGGAAGAAGAAACCGCTTGCGGAAGCAGAAGCACTGGGCGCGTGAACACGTGAGACGGTGAGTGAGTGACGGGATGTCCCGTCATGTGGTGAATTTGAACGGCAGAACAAACGACAACAAAGGAAACGCTGTAGAACAAGAAATGGCGAGTTCCGTTCGGATTCGGTTCG
>KZ061608.1:180842-209306 GCA_002091835.1 Anopheles maculatus
GCTTTCCGTGCTCTCTTCGTGTTCTTTCTCTGCTGCTCACAGCAGCAACAGTTAATCGTCTACTACGATGGTGGTTCGTACGTACGCGTGATAAAATACACACGCATGTGGCTCAGGTGTGTTGGCTATTTTTATTACTGCACTGTTGGTTTGGTTTAGCGTAGGAAAGTTTAGGATATAGCACGGAAAGCGATAAAGCAACTCTTTAATACAATATAGGAGCGAATCAGAAATTATGGATTCTATTATTTTTAAAGACGCTTGGAGGATAATTTGCCCTACTCATTGCATACTTCCAGGAGCTCTGAAACCGATGCATTACGTACAGAACTGTCTGCAAGCAGTATGAATCATACATTAGCGTCACACACGCATTTGTAAAACAAAACGTGCCGAGAGTTCTGCTCAGACATTCCTTCAACATCGCTTACTGACGTACGAACGTTTGCAAAAGTCAATCACTTTAAAGCCGAATGCCACGCTAACCTATAACGCGCAAGTGAGCTAATTAGCTCACGGTACACCGCGTTCCTCGGTTTACGTTCTTGCGGGACACTCACTGGGACGACTCACGCAACACGTTACGCGCGTCGTGCGATTCACCTTCGTCAGCTCGTACGTACGAGCGCGTGAGTGACCGATATCGAGCTGCGACTAAGTAACGACGCTGTACGGGCTGTGGGTACTATAGTGGGGCGAGCAGAAAGAGCCAACGGTGTAGTGGTGGTGGTAGTAAAGTATAATAGGGCAAAATTATAACGTTTGAACGAGTTTTTAGACGAGTAAAAATATTTAGGCATCAAAAATTCAATTAAAGAACCGTCATATAAGAGTCACATTTTGAAACTTATTTGCAATGTATCTATTCCCATACGTACTCGCACACACACACTCGCCCCACGGTACTCTAGTAGTAGTAACACGCACTCGATACGGCGGCGGCAGCAGCAGCAGCAGGCAATGGCAACCCGATGCCAATACGCCGTCGGTCGGTGTCGTTGTAGGCGAGTTTGGTTTTGCGAATTCACCTTGCCCGCGCGCAGTCAGTATTCTCGCGTTGCTTCGATTGAGCGGTCGTGTGTGTGCTCGTTCGCGTGCATCTGTCTGTATGCACGTGCGCCTCTCTGTGCGTGTGGCTGTGTGTGTGTGTGCGCGTGTGTAACGGGTTTTGGATATATCGGATCGCCTTCGCAAAAGACGGTACGCATCTTTTATCCCGGAGCATCTCGTACTCACTGCCAAAAATAAGAATATTCACACACGAACGCAACGGTTGTGACGTTGAAGCTAGGAGGGGAAAGATTTTCGTGATTCGTTTTCACGGGCCTTTCTTGTTTCATTTGTCCCTTCTCTGTGTGGGCTTATCACGAACGCGTGTGATCGTGTGTGTGTGTTGCGGTTTTCTTCTAAAAGCGTGTTAGAGTTTTCGCACCTTTCCGGTTACGTTTTACACTCGGCCCAAGTGCTGATTACCGTGGACCGGTGACCATAACCGTGACGCCACACGGGCTAGAGGGCTGCTGTTGATGATGACGTGTGTATGTTTGTGTGTGTGTGTGTTAGAGTGCGTTAGATTCTGTTGGGCCGGGAGCGTGATGTGAAGTGAAACGTGAAGGCTTCCTATACCCTTCAGAATGCGTTCTGTTCTCTGCTTCTGCTTTTGTTAATTACAAGTGTGAGGTAATCTGTCAAAATCCAACGGGAACTCACACATACGAAATGGAAACCGCTGTATCGAACCGCAATCGAACGGTATTAACGATCGTTCGCTAACGATCGTTTGCTGTTTCGATCGACTACTTTCGGGTCTCGTTGTATTAGACAGAGGTGATGCTAGTGATATTCGCTTTCGTCTCAAACTTCAAACTACTCACCAAACACACTCCTCGCACAAGGTCGTCAATAATGCTAATGTTTCTACCTCTTTTACCTTACAAGAGGACTCCCCCCCCCTTGTAGGGTGAGCGTTTTACTGTGCCACGAACAAAAAGGGACGACGCCACATGTTCCTATTCTCACCGTGTGTTAGTGTGTGTCTGTGTTCTAGTGTATCCCATTATTTCTACTGTCTACTTAGATTCGCACTAGAGAGCGCGACCGCTTCAAATAAAGAACGCACTCTTCACGATGTGTAGCTGTGTGTGTGTGTATAGGTGAGATATAGGAAGAGAGGGGCTCAGTATGCCATGGCGAAAGATGGGTGACAACGTGTGCATAAGGATACTTTTCCGCTTTTGTGCTTCAATTGGCAAACCCATGAATTCTCCTTTTGTCCTTACCCAGCGTGACAAGCGACTGACGTTCTAAAGTAGCTCTTTGTGGGGTCGTTCCCTGTCCCTGTCTCTGTGTGTGAGAGTTTCGCGAAATAGAACACGAATTACAGAAATTACTGGATCGGGGCACTGGCAGCTGTGATGAGTAAAGAATGGAACAGAAGACTGCCTTTTTGTGACTGTGTGTTTTTTTTGCGTTCGCTTATGCTCAAGCTCTCCATCTCCATTGTATGATCGTGCTCGACAACAATCGAAAATGACAGTTTGGTCGCGTTTGCCACAAACCATTGTGTTGTCCTCCTCTTCGTCGGTTTCGAATGGTAGTATCAGCATTTACTCATATACCTGCCCGCCAGCAATTCTTGATCCGGACGTCTTGATCCGACACTGCATCGTTAGGTTGAGTTTTGTTGTACGGGCGATGTCAAAGATCGTCGCAAACGTCCGAACGTGTTTGATGCAGCAGTATCATACATTCATCAACCCGGCTGTGTGTATGTGGGTGAGCCGTTTAACTAGACATGCATGCGAGGCTCTCCGAACCCCGGTAATGATTATTACAAACGAGCAAACGAGCGAGCGAGGTGATCTCGGTTGGGCCGGTGCGGTCTGAGACTGAGATGAGATTCATCTTATCACGCTCCCGCACAAGCGAACCATGTGATCTCTGTGGTGTGCCGCATTTGCTCGTGATTTTTTTTGGTCTGCTTCTTCCTCTTCGCTTCGACGATCGGTATAGCTGGATCGGACACGGGGCGAATCACTCCACAGCAGCGGCACAGATTTGCAAACAAGACCGAAGTTTGCATGAAAATCAGTGAACCAAATATTCTACCAGTTCTTTTCGAGTCGAGACTTTACTACTTTAAAATGGCATCTTGTCGGTGTGTGTGATTCGAGTGTGTGTGTGCTCGGGGGTGGTTGAGCAGAGCACCCGCAAGGCTATCAGTGACGCACGTTCCGTCTGTACAAGCGCGGGGCAGTGAGCTTGTAAATTTTGCGGATAAGAACTCTTTCTCACAAACCCCCTTCGTTCGCCTACCACCGTAGTGACTTGACTGACGAGATTCGAGGGCGTTCTGCTCGCTGATAGCTAAGGCAGTGTTGCACGTAAGGCGCAAACCCCAGCTTCAATACGTACCGTACCTTGGTTTCTTATCGGAAGCAGACGCGCGTATCCACCGGCCGAAAATTGACACACACACACATACTGAGGACCCATGTGCGTGTGCGTTGTGTTTCGCGTGTTTTTGTTGTTGCTTTGCTTCACTTCTCCGGTCCGGTGCTGGTGTTACGCGCGCGCGCGCGCTCGTGTTTTGTTCGATTGTTGCGGAGCCGTGTCGAACGAAGCGCCGCTAGGCCGGCTGCTGCTGTTTACTGTGTGTCACACATTATCGCACCTAATCAATCCCAGTTAGAGCGTCGCGCGGTTCGAACGGGCTGAGCGCGAAGAAGAGGAAGTGTCGATATAGGGAACGTTGTGGTGGTGAAGAACGAAGGTTTTATTTGGTTTGTCGAATTTGTGTAAGATTCCGAAAACTGAGGAAACCAATGAAGCACTGGCTGCACTAGATTTGATAGTTAAGATATGTACCAGGAGCTTCAAACTCTGCTCGAATGCTCACGCAACGAAATGTATCTTAGGATATAAAAATGTTGAAGCACTTGTTGAGCTCATTATAAAAGCTGTGTGGAAAACTTCAAACTTGGACGAAACTCGTCTAGGAATTCTTTAAGCTCAGCACGAGCTGTAATAGTTATCAAATTCTAGGAAGTCTTCATATTCGGAGATAGCTCGTCTAACAGTGATTGAAGCATATCAATTAATGCCTTGTTGAATTGACAAGTGTTCCGAAGAACTCGTCGAAGCTGGAGGAGCCTCGCCTAAATACTCTTGATTCAAATTTTCAAGAGTTTTGTTTTTTGAAACGGTCTTGTGGCGGTTTGGTAGCCTCGCCAGACTCTTACACGGCCTGACCGGCTTCTGTATCACATATTGATCGCTCATCGCCAAGCCACCTGTTGGAGGTTGTACTACCGAAATGTCAAATTTAAGATGAAGTTGAAGCAAGTCATCCAAATTTTGGAGACAACTCGTCTAAGAACACGTGTTTCAACAATGTTAAGCACTTATTAGATGTACAAGAAGGTGTACTCATGTCACCAAATTTGTAGACAACTCGTCCAAGAATTCTTCTCTAATAGCTACACAAAAAAAGTTCGCCAAAAGCAACACCACATGGGCTCAGTCGAGAATTACCCAGGACCGTAATCTAATATACCTACAGCGTGGTATTTAAATCGTCAGCAAAACCCGGTACAGAAAACAACCCTTTTCTTAAACCCATCACACCTTTTGGAGTTGCCCATAGACAAAAAAGGGGAACTGGCACTACTACTGCTGCTAGCCTCTGGCCACACCGCTGCAAATCATCTCATCTGCTGCAGTCATTCATTTGACTCGCTGCGTCCGGGCTTCCGGAGGGCAGTAGCAAGTTTACGGTTTGTTTACTAATTACACCACATTTTCGCACCACATCCACACACACACACATACGAACTCCCCCTTTATGTGTCCGAAAACAGTGTTGGATGGATGGTGTCTCCCACAAAAGCCGTCAGATCTGTAGCCAGGTAGTAGCACGCGTGGTGTCCGCGCTCGGTCCCCGATTCTCGTGGTTCCAGAAGCGTGCACACGACCGCGTTTGTTCTCGTGGTGCTTTTGGTACGCTGGCCGTAATTTTCCACCCCGTTCGTGTGTTTGTGTGTGTGTTATTTTTTGCTATTTTCACCGTGTGATGGAAACGGTAAACAACGATCGTTGCACAGGCCCCGTAAAGTGTGTGTACGAGCGTCGGTGCTGCTCTCAGCAGTTTTTCGAGCAGTTTTACAGGTTACAGTTTACAGTCGAGCAGTGCAGAACGTCCAAGAACGATGGAAATATGGGTGCCCGCCTGTGCGAAGCACTAGGAAAACAAGACCTGGAGTTTGTTGGTCTCCTGTTTGAGAGAGAGAGAAAAAAAAGAAACAGTATCATGGGCCTTCCTTTTACGGACCTGACCTAGATAACCTAGGGTACGTGTACGGGTGAGTGTTTTTGATGTAACGTGTACGTGTGTGTTTGCGCTTTGCTTGGAAAAAAGCAACAACATCTAGAACATCGGCGAGAGAGGTCCGGTTGGTGGACAAATAATTGTTCGTCTTATTACGCGTGTGTGCCACCACATTTCGATCACATTCCACGAGGTGCGAGCGTGTGTGTGTGTCAGTGGAGATTCCATCCGGAGAGGTGTTACATCAGGCGAATCCACTTCGAGATCGGATGTCGATCGCAAGCAAGCAAGATGCACCCATCGACGAATGTGAAGCGTGAAGTCGCCTAAACACCTTGCCGGTGGTGTTGTGCTGGAATGCATCCAAGGGTAAGTGTATTGAACTCTGTCCCCGGTTTGGTTGTCTATAGTAGACGCACATTGCGCTGTCTAGTGCAGGCGCGTGTAATCTTGTAAGCGAATAGAAGGCACCCGCAGAAGAGCGCATGCCGTATGACGTGTTTGGTGCTGGGTAGGTCGCTAATGTCTTTTTATTCTATTTTTGGTACGATTTACTATGCCACAAAGTTTGTCTTTGGACGCTTGGGAATGAAGACCCTTCTTGTCGAGTCTACGCAAAAGAAGGCTGTTCAGATGTATCTCCTCTCCTGCTACAAGAACTCAATTATTTACGATAATATTGCTTTCGATCGATCATGCTGTAAGTCAAATATTTTGTAAAAGCTTTACTGTTAAATTTACCCTTTTTTTAGGAAGTCGTAAAACCGTTGAGCAAAACCCTTTTAGTACATTCCGTACCCTCTGGAGCTTACAAGTCTTCCTTTTGGTCCTGGGTGAGCTTTGTTTTATTTTTATTTCATTTCAGCAAAAAGGGGTTTTTCTGGTTTTTATTTTTCCTGGAGCACACATATCAGCTTCAGCAAGCTCTGCGAATGTGTGGTTGTACCTCTTCTTTCTGTGGTCCTGTGTGTGTGTGTTTTTTTGGGAGGTTGGCAAACAAAACTTTCCTCACTAATGCGCTCGAATTTCCCAGCGAAAACCCGCAGGCTCAGTAACAGCGCTGCTGTGTAACCCGAGGTTTTTGATGGAAAGATTTGGGAAGCTTGTCAGGTTCAGCAAACCCAGACCGTTTGGTGAGTGTTTTGGTTTCCAAGAAAATGGCAGCCAAATGCTGCCGGACAGGTACAAAAAGGAAAGAGAGATCCAACAGGTAAAGTATGTGAAGGCTTGGCCTGAGACATCTTTATTGATTTCTGAGATGTTATGTAGGATTTGTAATTAATTAGTGTACAATTTGATACACTCTCGGTTTAGAGAGAAAGAAAGAGATGTTTTAAGTAAGTAAGAGCACTTTTTTGTGTACTATTTACCTTACAAATCCCTGCAGATTTGGCAGGGATCGGCGCAAACATAGCCCACAGTTCGTTTGCTCAATCAACCTGTTTGACGAGTCAATTCAAAAACAGCTTTTCGAACCGGATCGATCGTGTTCGATTGAACTGGTTCTGATTGTGGTGTATAATGGGATCGTTTTAACAGAAGATGAAAGGTATAGAGAAACTGAGTACCTAACCAAAAAAAAAAACACACACACACATTTCCTATCGCGGTTGTAATGCTAGAGCGTAACGTTTTCCCACCGAGAAGAATGCATTCAATTTGCTTTTAGCCTGGTATGGGGTGTTATCACCAGCGGGCCGAACGACGCGGGTGCTGTGTTCCATGATGCCTCAAAGCGCCAAACCTTTGTGCTCAGTGCCTTCTCCCAATACAATCTCCCTTGGCGTTTCCCTGCACCGAGTTGGATGACTTTTTCCTTTTTCGGGCCCATTTTCAAACAGAAACATTGTTGTCGATTGTGCCTTAAATGGGCCTGGTACAGTCAACAGTTTAATATCGTGGCGTGGAACAAAAAAGCGACACTAGCGAACCAAACTCGTGTACCGAACAACACGACACACAGCAACAGCCTTTTTTTTTCGGGGAGTGTGCGGGGAGGCTTGCTGTTTTTTTGCACCTTCCACGATGATTGTTCATTCAGTTAACTGAAACATGAACATAAAACACAACGAGCGCCACTATGTGCGTATGCAAATTGAACGATGCTTGCGCCACACAACCATGATGGGCTCGTCTTGTTTTTTTGGGGGAGGCCTTGGGTTTTTGGACAAACGTGCTGTGGTAGGTTGGTGTAGCGCGTTGACTGTATAGGGCCAATTTTCCGCCATTGCGATGTGAACGATTTTATCACCTGTATGTTTTTGAACGCGTGCAGAAGGGGGAAAGTTTATTTTTGGGATCGTTTTTTTGTTGTGTAAAAACTTTTAAACGTACTTCTGACTGTTTGTGGAATGATTGATTCTCTTGTATGAAAGATCATGCTATGGTATTGCAGGCATAGTTGATAGATCCCTTAATCTCGTTCATGACATTGAGGTGCAGGATTCGAATTTAATATCTCTAAAGAAATTGTGAGTCTCAGTTCAAGTCCAATTCCTTGGATTGAACTAGTTGGGGAGTGAATTTAAATTTCACTGAACCAGTTAGAAGGATTGTTGACCCCGTATGTCGGAAGGACAATGGAGGAGCCGCTACAATGACGAACTCTATGAGCTGTACGGTGATCTCAACATCGTGCAGAGAATTAGGCTCGACAGTAGTGATGAGAAAAACGGTTCCGAAGCCGGAGCCGGCTCCGACCTGTTCCAATAATTTTCGGAACCGGCTCCGGAGCCCAGTGGCAGATCAAGCTCCTACGGGGCCCTAGGCGGTAATGAAGGTGGGGCCCCAACAGTTCATCCTGTGGTATTGCTCTCTGAGGGGGGGGGGTTATTGTGACACCGTTAATTTGTTTTTTGCACAGGGGCCCCTTGCTTAGAAACGGGCCCCCCCAGTAAAGGAGACCCGCTACTCGTGGCCCCCCAAATGGGAAGTCATTGGTAATCAGGAGTAATCAGGAGGTCCCTTACCAACTGCTTCTTCCAAATAACGTGAGCGGGGGTGGTGGTATGGCTTTCGTATGTCGGGGCCCCCCAAACGGCGAGGCCCTAGGCGGCCGCCTCCTCCGCCCACCGTTTGATCCGCCACTGCCGGAGCCGTTAGTTCGTAGCCGGCTCCGGAGCCGTTAGTTCACCGTTATGTCGTAAGGAACCTGCTCCGAAGCCGTTAGTAAGGAGCCTGCTCCGGAGCCGTTAGTAAGGAGCCGGCTCCGGACTTAAACCGGAGCCGTTTAGTCGGAGCCGGCTCCGGAACCGTGGGTGCACTCCGGAGCGCACATCACTACTCGCCAGGCTCCGGTGGGCTGGTCACGTCATGAGAATGGCACCGGACGACCAAGTCCGTAAAGTCCATTTAGGCCGTCCACATGGACAGAGAAGGCGTGGTAGGCCCAAACTGAGATGGAGTGATGGCGTTGATGCGTTCGCCAGAACGGCCGGGATATTGGATTTGCAGACGACGGCGCTAGACCGTGAGCGGTATCGAGGATTATTGTAGCAGGTCAAGACTGCGAAGTGGTTGTAGCGCCTGATAAGTAAGTAAGTAGAACCTGCTAGACCATTTAGACAGATTAGTACGTAACTTTAATGGATCTCTATTGTACATGGTACTTCGAATAGTCCAAGAGACTTGGTCAACCCATCTGAAAGCCTTAAATAATAAACATCCTACATTTTTGGTCTAACAAAGCTTTTTAGTTTTTCCAGACTTGGAAAATCTACAAGAAGACTTGAGAATTCTTTGTATCAATCGGGTAATCTTTTTAACATTCTTTGGCCGTGGTTGATCTCACTGAAATCGCTGGAGGACCCAAACAACAGGTGGCATCTACACATCGGTCGACCTGGTTACATCATAGAATCACCTACTATCTTCTTCTTTCTTGGCCTAACGACCTCTTAAGGTCATGCCTGCCATTTCTGGCTTACTAGACTTATGTTACCGCATAGTTGGATAGTCAGTCCTCACTATGGGGGAACGGCCCAGATGAGACTTGAACCCCGGTCCTGCCGTGTGAAGACCGGCGCCGCTGTCGCATCACCACCGGGCCGCCCCAATCACCTACTATAATCAGTTTTATTGAGTCGTGCATTACCGGCTAATAATATTCGTTCTTCGTTCACCAATGCTCTTTTAAATGCTGAAATCTTTTCTCAAGCGCTTGTTTCCTGTATTTCAATTAATGTAAAAGTAAATTGAAACGATTCTTTTCAGAGCATTGGTATTGAGAACCCTCCTTCTCTACAACTACAAACCTGATAAGCATTTGCTTACATTATACGTTTAAATAAATGTTCTAACAGTCTTATACTCCAATGCACACACACGTTCATCAAAGCCAGCGTGCAAACCTTTGGGGGCGGGGGACCAGTTTTGGAACGTTTTGTTGCATTCACTGTTTACGATCGATTACCTCAAAACGGTAATTTTTCAAAACAAACAATTTTTTTCTGGTGCCCACATGCCCAACGTGCCTGGGCACTGTTGTTTTTAGCCAATAACGAAATAACGTGCCATTGGTCATAAACAGGGGGGTTTTTTTTTTCTTCTTGCAAATTCTCAATCTCTCGCTCTCTGTTTCTACAAACACACGAGGAAAGAAGAAGTGGAACACAACAAAAAGTAACGTGCACACCGAATTTGTCGTGGTTTTTCCACCCAAATTTAAACACGAACTCCGAGACGGTACCGGTGGCGCTCGAGGCAACTACGATACGCAGCTTCACCATGCAAAACGATTCCACCGTATTTAGTGTGTACCGACACACAGAGGTTTTGTGCCATGTTGCTGCATGCCGGTTGGAAAATGTTTTACATCCCCGGAAGCGCTTTTGTTTCATCCCGAGTCGCGAGCGTGTTTCTTGATGTGATGTGAGAGATACTCTGTGCACGACCGTATCATGGTTTTTTTTTGGGAAATCACGGTTTCGATTTCTTCTCGTTACGTTTTTATCTTATTACCCCGTACCGTGGTTGTAATGCGTTGTAATTGATTTTATCGATCGAAAATCCTACGAGTTGTTTTTGTGGATGAAAAATCTGAATTTTTGGTAAGACAAGAATAACATTTTCCACCAAGAAATTCTTCCCAACTTACGCTTGTTTAGTCAATTATTTTCCGACGTAAATGTGTAACACTAATTTGATTATTATCACACGATTCGTTAGGTTAGCACTGGGGACATTATTAAAGTGTCACCAATCGTCGTGAAATTGTTTCGAAGGACAGCGTTTAATAAGGCTCGCCCAGCAACGTATCACATTTTAAAGCGTTCTTTTCTCGTGGGTAATAAAATTTTGAACCTGATAAATGTAACATAAAACATCTGGCTAGTATAGAGTGGCAGGAGGACAGACGCACACACACACACACAAAACGAACGGAAAACCCCGTAACACATTCGCTGTGACTCGAAGCAGATTTGACGATTTTTGTGACATTCCCCAAGCTGCTGCCGTACACTGTGCTCGTTTGCTCGTTGCGTTCTTCCGGTGGGAATTTCACTGTCAAACGTTGTACTTTCCACCGACTGCAAACGCTTGAGCGAGATGACTGACGCTCGTACAGCAACGGCGATCGGCTAAGGTATGTTTGAAAGGCAATGGTGAGGTCCCGTCATGTTGCACAAGTTGTTCCGCTTATTTAGGGAAGCGATGAGGACTATTTGAGAGTGTTGTTTTTCTTGCCTGCCCGTTAAAATCACACACGCCAAGACCGTTTGGTGAGAAAATTGCAAGGTTTAGACATTAGATGATATACAAACCTCATTGACGCGTCGAAGGCTTAGCATGTTTGGGTCAACGTCAACCGTAACAAAAACCGTAAAATAATAACAAATGTCTCACAGTCTCACGACGCATTTCGCTTCCGATATCCAACCGGCCAGCAATCGTTCATCTAAATCTAAAACACTTTTGCCGCGCGTTAACTGCTCTTGCGGTGTGCACCGAACGAACGCACAATGGAGGCAAAAAGAAACAAGATGCTAAACAACGCTGAAGGACACACTGTTGCGGCGTGTTACCTTTTTTTCGTCTCACCTACCCGTTTACCCTACGCATCCCCCGGCATACCGTACGTATAAACCAATTGCGAGCGATACGGTTGAGTTTGCATATTTTTAGAGCGGAAAATTATGACAAGTAGGAAAAATGAGTTTTTTCCTTCGTAAAGGAATTTTTAATCAACGAAGATGTCGCGCTTTCGGTGACTTCCATCGCGGTTGTGTCTTACTAGGGTGGATGGGGAGTTGGTTTCCGTCATTTTAGCTAATCGTTACGGTCGTTTTAATAAGCGCTTCGGGCGGTGCGATCGTGCGTAGATATACGTAGCAAAGCGGGAGATAATTTTCATTAGCTGCTGGGTGTTGCTCGAAGTTTGCGTGGTGTTGATGTTAATAATTAATAATTTTAAATTAATGACAGTTTGTTTGTGACACGAAACAAAGAGAGGAGCGTGTGATCGCTTTGCTTTGCGTACTTTGGTTTGAAGATTGCATAGATTTAGGGGGTAAAGAACTTAACATTGCTTTAGAAATGCATTACTTACCTTTAAACTTAGTGTAAAATAGAATGTACTGTTCGTCACTGTTTTAAATGAGGTTTCACCACATGTAGAAAGATTAAAAAGAAATAAGACGTTAAGCAAAAATTTATAGTGTCCCGTCTACAACTATTCCAACACTTTTTCTTTGAGAGCTAAATGCAGCAAGCGAGCGAGCAGCACACTCATAAAAAAGAACATGTTTTGACAATAAAAAACTGCAAACCAAGAAGCTAAAGATGGTTAATAAAATGATTAAAAAATACATTAACTTTAACGTAGGTCGTCTTAAATTACTGGTATTTTTAAATGGTTTTTAAACCTATTAAATCTTCTTACACTTCTTCGGTTGTTACAACCTTCAAAGGTTTTGGCCTGCCATTTCTGGCTTCCATGACTTCAATTTTGCATACTTTTAGGCGCTTTATAACTGCAACGTATTAATGCAGTAAATCATTATTGCAGTACCTTATTTGTTTGCTTCCAAACCCTTTGCTTGTAAAGATCAAAACCACTTGATCAACAATCTTACAGCCAAGTTCGAGCACGCTTGACTACAGCATTAAATCGACAGTATATTTCATTTCACACGAAGCATAACCGGAACCGGGGGGAACCATGAGAACACCGCAACGGGTCGCAAACTAAACCCGTATTTATATATTTCCTAGCACCGATGCGTGCGTCCTGCCGTTGTATTTCACCCAGCGAGACACAATCCTTGCCACCTTGGTAGGGTAATGTGTCTTCCCACAGAAATAGCAATATTGTCCCCTACAACAACAAAACACGCACACACACACGTACATATCCCAGGCCCGGATAGGATGTTCTTGAACTTTGTCAAACTCGGGGGGCCGCTCGGCAGACCTCGAGCTCTTTTCTTAGTCTCCGGCATCTTTCCGGTGACGGCCGCGTATGTAGTGTGGCCGTGTTTGGCCATTACTGCGGTCATAATTAGCCGCTTAACGAGACACGAGGTTTAGAGTGAAGTGAACACGACCGAGAAACAGGGCTCCCATAATTTGTGGAGTGTGTTCAAGTGGATGGGTTTTTTTGTAGCAATGCTGGAGCAGATCATTTGGCCGTACCGTTTGGCGTAAGGGGTTTAGTAAAACGATACACAGCTATGGGACACGAGAGATGCGACACACGAGTACACAACGAGCACCGGTTGGAAGGATGTCACGTTGCTTAGCGAGTGTGCTGTTTTGGGGTGTAATGTTCACTTTTATTAATAATGCGATAAAATGCTGTAAATGGTGTGTCGTTGCTATGTTGGGTGGTTTGTGGTTTCGTACACTCCTTTCCCGGGCAACATCGACAAGAAAGCAAGGGCTTGCGGGTCGCTGTAGACAAGCGTGTAATTAAATAAAACGGTGTTTAATTTAATTCTACAAAACGGAGCTACATAAACATGTGATTTCATACTTTTGTCCATATTTTTAACATTGTTGAAATTGATTCGTATAGCTTCATACAAAAAGGGTTTGTGACACGACTATGTGGAACGTCCAGCGTACAGGACACCTTGCCTTAATGAGGTGACAATCATCATCTGTGAACACACAAATGTGTGTTCCCTCTATCGTCCTGCCAGCACACAGATGAGCAAACGAAACGAATGACCATCGACGATTTGCCCGGAACAGAAAGTAGGCCAATCGGTCCACAACGAGGTCCGTAAGCAGAGCGTCATTTGCGGTTGCCTTCCGTCCGTTATAGTCCACCGAACATCGATGGAGGCGGCTGGTGGTTTGTACAAAACGAGCACTCGGAACCTCGGAGCCGGTGAAATGTCTAATTAGCTTGTTTCGTTCGCATGGCTGACAGTCTAGACCGTACTAAAGACTGCCGGGTCGGGGTCTCGAGAAAAATCTGTGAATCTGTGGGGCGAAAAAAAAAAACCTTACTGCTGACGTCTCACAGCGTTTGTTTGCCGACGTTTGTTTATTTCTTTTCCCGAGAGGGTGAAAAATCGAACTTCCGTTCGTTCGTTTGGGTTGGATTTTGTGATGATTAAAGTGGATCGTTCGTGTGAGAAGCGTGAAATTCGCAGTGTCTGTTGTGGCTTATTGACCAAACTAATTCCCGGTGGTGGTACTGCTTAAAGGTGATTAAAGCGTGTTCCGAATTTGACCACAATTCTCGGTTTGTGTTTTGTTCTTAAATGTCATCTTGGTTTTTGTTTACTTTTTAAATTGATTTCCATTGGGAAAATTCACTTTTATTTCCTTTATTCAACACCAAATTTGAATGCGATGGTTCATTACATAAATTCAATAACTCTGACAGTTTTTCGATTTCCTGGATGCGATGCCCATTTCGTGCTAAGGAAACATTCAGCAATTCCAGGGGCCAGTTATTTGAGGTAAACCATTTTTTTTGTTGCAGGAAACAACTATTGGGTTCTTTATGCGCCTGCCATCTCATTTAAATGCCGAACCGTAAACGGTTCGAGATGTGTCCGAGCTAGATCTATTCCTTTGCCTACAGGAATTCCGCAGAAGAACAGAAATGTGCTCGATTTTTATCGATTAGCCGGAATCCAACAGCAGACCGGCAGCCAGCAAGTGCTTTTTGGTGGCGTGATAAATAGTTATTGTTTTGCTTACGGGTACCACCGTCATCGTTCGGGTACGGCTGATTAAGCAAAAGGGACCAGGAAAGGCGGCGATACGGGTTTTTTTTTATGTGCGAAGCAGTTTTTCACCCGGCAGACCACATAACATCAACCAGCCGAAATATGGAGAGCAATTTCGTTGGAGGTTTGTTCGGAGAAAACCCTTATCGTTTATGGATCGTTTGGGGGCTTTTCGAAGGACACTTTTGTTTCCGTTGGGGTAGTTTTCTGGTGTTTGACATTTACTGTGCTACTGCTGTTGCTGTTCTGTGAAGAAAGGAAGCATAAAAAGTTCAAGCTTCTTGGATTTATTTGGTTCTCACAATGCTCTCAATAGATAAGAAAATTAATTTAAAAATTTGATACACCGAAGATTTTCTTGAAGATGCTTTCTCAAAGTCAGCTTTTGATCATTGGCCCGATATTATAATCCGTTCAGTATGTTATTATGTGATAAGAGACATGAGTGGGGAAAAGCTTAAACTACAGACCCGGGTGTTCGACAATGGTGCCCTTGGTAGGCACTTTCCCGAACGGCCACTTACGGCACACGCTAATACACCGATCCACGTGTTGCTGTCAGCCGGTACGCTATCAACGATCAATCAGAAACGCACGTACAACGCAACACACACACACAGAACCCATCCACCACCGAACCACCGGCGGGGTAATAATCCCTCGTGCTTCGTGCGTTAGAATGGCAGGCAAGTTCGCCAGGTCGGGGAAAATTAAGTTCATTTGTGGCTTGTGTGTGGAAGCGAACAAAAAGATGTATACTTATGAATAGCCTGATTAGATCGGAGTTTGTGTAAGGGATGCCTGTGCCCGCGTGAAAGGAACTTCCCCGTACCAAACTACGCATATTGAACACGATACACGTTCAGGCCGCAGGATGAAGGAAGCGAAAATTCCAAGAAAAGTAAAGAAAAACGATAGATAAAAATAAACCATACCCTTTTTCCCAGGTCCTGCTCTCTGTACCAAGGGCCGCAGATGTATGCATGTGCTTTTCTTGCGGTACATACGCGCGTGTCAGCAGTGTGGGGACCAACCTTGAGCTGTCTGGCTGGCATTATACTTACCCGTACCACACCGTGACACTTTTTGGACTGTGTACTATGTATCTCACAACGCACCAACGCAAAGGTGATCAATATCTGTGCTGATGGGGTTGGTTTTTTTGGGAGGGGGGATGGATTTAAGGCTCGCCACGTACATTACAATGCGACTCACCTGTGACGCGACGTGTCAGTGTCGATACATATATATTTTACAATGAGCTTGCACGAACCAAAAGGCTTTACTTTGCCAACCGGTGGTAGGAAAGGCTTTTCGAATGTGGATCTCGTGTGGAGCTATCGCCCCGCAAACATGAGCTCAATAAAGGGTGAATAATTCCAGTTTTTGAGAAGAATAAATTTTCCCAAAAATAGCTTCTCAAACCTTCGGTTGAAAAGTGTGACCCTGATGGTGAATTTCTTCTGCAACAATTCATCCTCCAGGAAATAGGAAGATGACTGGTAAAGGAAGCAAGGTGGTCTCAAAAAACGTCTAGATTGGTTTGGGAGCGATGTTGCGGCAGTCTTGAGTGGAATGATATGCATTACGATGGGGGAAAACCCCCCCCCGAAAGCACATCACACTTGACCTGAAGTGGCAATTGATATCGTCTAGGTGGTTTCGGAGACTTGCGTCTTTCACGCTCCCGCTTTGTGGTGACCCTTTTTCGGTGAGCCATCACCCTCCAAGAGCCTGATGAGCTTCAAAGCGGGATTTCTCGAATCGATTTTATGCGGACGCTGGCTGATGAGAGTCGGAGCTGGAATTTTGCTTATTACTATGGATACCGTTACGGTTGAGATGTATGCCGGATCTAACCCAACCCTGTCTCTTGGACACCAGACACAGAAAGGCAACATTGAAGTTTGCAGATGAAGTTATACTTTATGGCAATGGAATTCAATTGGATTGGAATGTGGAATTGGAATAGAAATTGAGATATTCTTACGAGAGATTTTGGAAACGGGATCTGCACTTAATGAAATTGCTTTAGTCTGACCATCTTTGTTGGAGTACACGAAACGAAAGAAATAGTTAATTAAAACATGATAAAGCTGCTTTTTTTATTCAACAAAGTAAATCTGACCTTAACTTCTATTTTTCTTCTCCGTTTACCACACGAGACAACTAGCGCTAATGCGAGCTCGATGTCCTCAATGTCCTCGGGAACAGGACAGAGCGCCCATATTTCTTCGCAAATCCTGGCAAAGATCATGTTCTAGGCTCACGTATCCGTCGGTACCGAGCTCCGAACAGTAGAACGGAACGCGTCTTGTGCTTGGTCAGATTTCTAGGTAAGGGCGAACCCCGTGACGATACACAAAAGGCAAGGGAGAGGCCAGAGAAAATGTTAAGCAAAAATTATGCATTCACATTGCATACGGTACGATGGTTTTGCGAGATTTTCCCAATGCTGTGCCGTTGTTCTGGCGAGTTTTTCTAGCGCATCTCTTCCCGTCGCGTGATAGTTTTCATGGCTCACGTGGGGCTTACTTCCAGTGGCCAACTATCTGTCACTGATGTATTTTTCTCTTGCCTGTTTTTTTTTGTCCTCACCCACGAGGGAACCATGATTTCAATATAACTCGTCTACGCCAAAACGGTGGATAACGAGAAAAAATGAGCTTATGGGAGAGAAAAACGACATGCCAACAGTGACAGCATTAAAGCGTTAGCTTGATCTGATGCTGTAAGTAATATTTATTGCTAGCGTAACAGGTATAGTTTATTGTGGTTATGAGTTTTCGCGTTTTGGAACGTTTACAAATATAATAGAGGGGAACAAAACCTTCGAGAATGAAGCAAAGTCCACCTTTTTTCCACACAAGTTTCATCGATTCGCCGAGTTTTAAGATCAACAAGTGGCGACTTCAGCCGCAGTGGACTTTGAAACGCGACCAAATGGTTCGCATCAGCCCACATCAGACCACATGCGTCATTTCGTACTGTTTTTTTTTTCGGTTCCGTGATGTGCAATTCCTGACGCAGCAGATCAGATTGTCAGAATTGTCTCGTACGCCCGGTTTCGTGTTTAAAGAAAGCGAAACAATAGCTCATTAGGGTGGGCTGGTCCGGTTTTGCCCTTCGACTTCGCATAGCGCGCGATAAACTGTCGACGTAGTAATCCCGCCAAAAGGGTTTCGACTTCGGGATCGTAAGTTGCTGTACAGAAAAGTGTCTGAAAATAAATAACTGATAAGCGATGTACGTCATCGATTGCAGTTTAAGAAAGCGGACTAAAAAGAACTTAAAAAAGCAACACAATTATCATTTGTAGGTTTGTTAAGCCTAAAGGATTTAAATATAAAAATGACGACGTTTGCCCTGAGTTCCTTTGTTTTTTTTTGCTGGGTGATTTCTTTCATCAAATTAAATTAATGCCCAACATTCGCTCATTCCACCGAGGTTTCAACCGGCCCTCCCTCCCGCGACTGACGTAAAGCAACATGCGTCTTCATATCCTTAACACGCTGCCAATTTATCTACTCACGTTTGTTATTGTTTTAACCATGCGTTGTGGGTTTCCGCCACTCGGGTTGTGTGGTACGCGCGTGGTCAGAGTATAGCGTACGCTTTTGTGTTTTCGCTTTCTTCGTCCGGGTTCGCCTTCAATCTAGTCTCGTTTGGCTTGTGCAGCATGCTTCGACGCACTTGTCCGCGTTATGCTCGATTACAGTTTGCTGCCTTCATCTAACCCGATGATGACGTCAATAAGACGCTCGTCTACCGTACTGTCGGAGTGTGGCGAATCGGTGGAAGAAGGCGTTTACGGGTGGGGGAGAGTTCCGTGATTTTGTTTGACATTCGCCCAACCTATTGCCAAGGGCTGTTGGTTTGCTGTACCGTGACATTGGCTTGATTGCAACTTTTGGACCGGGGGCAGTAGTTTGACGTCTGGCCGGCTGCTTTATCTTTGGGATTGCCGATTCAGTACAAGTCGGGTTTGTACCGGTACTGGCATAATCTATCGAGCTATCCGGTTTTTTTGCTATCCACGAGGTGCACGGTTTAAGCTGTTATTAATTTGTTTCGAAATTCTGTTCCAACTGGGGGCACAAATTTTTGTCGTCACTGGTGATAGATGATTCATTAGTACTTGGAGGAACTTTTGCGGTTTATTAGCACAGGGAAACTAGATAAAATGAGTGGTAGTGATAAATATGGCGAGAAATGTACATGTATGGAAGTTTTGGGGACATTAAAGAATCAGGTGGATGACGATTGAATCATTTCGTTAGTTTATTTCAGTAGAAACTTCAATCCGTCACATGAAATGTCATTGGGACACTTGCTTTTTGTCGATAGTAGCGCCCTCTGTGAACAAAGCTGCAAGTATTTGCAGTGTTGATTTTGTTTTGAATTATTCCGAGAACTTGAATACTTCTACGTTTTCTTCAAGACATCTTTATCTTCAACTGAGTTTAAAGATCTTTAAGAAAAGGCTGATCGCAATATGCCAATTAATGACTGACCGGTGTAATGTACGCTTCCGAGGATAGTTCAAATAGATCTGTGTAGTAAACAACCTCTATGAATGAAGCTATGAAATTCCAGTAATCAAGAACGACGATCTACAATTATACAGCGCTAATGGAGATCATTTCATCTGGAAGTTATCTTGAGTCTCGTTGGACAACTGAACAATTGATGGAGCATGTTAATTTTGCTGATCTAAAATTGTAACTTCAGAAAAAGATTAATACTGATATTATAATTTTTATCCACAATATTGTACAATATCATGTCTAAATGGACTCAGCTTTACATGGATCATTGCCGGTTACCATTTTAAACTCAATTGTGGTATGCTACATCCTACGATGGAATGCTCTTCACAACGTTACGAAATAACCAAAGGATCAAGCCTCCATTCCCGGAGAGCAACAAGGAAAGCTTAGGTAAAGGGACCCGGGAATTAATTCGCTAAAAGACGTTTCCTTTTCTTCCCGTTCCCTTTCCACGTCCGCCCCGGGTATTGTCGTAAAGTTTCAATTTCAAATCCCTACGGCGTTGGCCGTTGTACAACTAACCAACCTTAGCCCGTGCTCCCCGTGCAGGTGGTGGTCAATTTATCCTTTCGTTGTCTGCTTTTATTAAAAGCCATTTTTCCCGGACCCAGCGCAGCGGACGCGTACCTACGCTGAAGTTAATCCTTTACGTTCGCTACGCATGAGACGAGAAAAGGATACGAACAAACATCCAATCCCGAGTGCAACTAACGAAGAGCCAACGCTTCTAATCTGCTCGCAATGCTTGAAGGCCACCGGCAGCTAAAAGGTCGCGACCAAGAATCCGCGTAAATCACCTGATTATTTCCTGATTGGTCTCGGACATTGGCGTGTGGGGGGACGTCAAGTAACGCTCGCAGTATATAGCACTCGGTTCAGATTTCTGGATTTTCTTTTTGTTCCCTTTTCACGCTTCCCCAAAAGCGATTTGCTTCTTCAATTTAGCAGAAACAACTTGACTGTTTGCAAGCAATTTCCTTCCAGTTTTTCCAAGCGTTTTTTTCCGGCGTTCTTCCCAGCCATCCGTGCCTTCGAAGGTGGGCAAATAGCTGACATATGCTTTCAATTTGTGTCGTGGATGTAAGTTGCAGTTTTTATTTCCTACCAGTTTCTTGTCCACTTTTATCCCCCGGCCTTCTTGGACTCGATGATCGTTGAAATGACTGTTCCCTTTAGGGTGGCCTTTAGCTCCTAGGGGGGGCGGAAGGAGTTGGCCTTTTTGCCTCGGCAGTAGAAGGGCAAAACCTCACTGAAGGAAAAAGTTTTCTCCATCATGCTTCACATTCTTGGTTGTCCGGGATGAAGGTTACACGGGAATTTGTTGCGACCCAAACGACGTAGTTCGAAGCTCTATCGCCCTTCTATTACATTGTAGTCTTTTAACGCAATACTTTCGATACACGCTTTTGGGGCGCTAGCCAATCTGCCACGTTTCGCTTACTTGCACAGAACAGTCGACAGAACTCTTGAACGACAAAACAACAACAAAAAAATGGCGCAGGAAAGAGCTAAGTAGCAGAAAAATTGCACCAAATAAAACTAATGGCCCGAACGTGGACACAGGATGGCCATTAGGTGGATGGTTAGCGAAAAAACACAAACAGGCACACCAAGCAAAACCAGGTTTTGTGGAAATTAATTTTCCCCGTCCATAAAGTTCCGCCCAAACCAGAAACAATTGTTGCATCTTCGTCTGGGTCCGCAACCGTTGGAAAAATGCGGTTCCAACATCGGTTTGATTCGTGGCGGACAAAGTTTGTGGTTGGAAAAATAGGCGGGAAAAAAACGATCAAATAGAACCGTTCGTGGGCGCCATCCTAGAGTAGTAGTAGTAGCAGCGGGTAGATTGAATTGTGCTGGTCAACCGGTCAGGTGAATTTGATTACTTTCCCCACAATGGGCAGCCAACCGTGCACTGGTCGTCCTAGCTGTCTAGCTCGCTAGTTAGTGGAAAATTACTTTGTCTGTAGTGTGCCACTTTACCCACTGGTTTCCTTTTTTGTTTTGCACGACTCAGCGGAAAGTTTTCAGTTTGTAGGAGGCGAATCTAGACTTTTGCTTGGTTTTGTGGGATTTTTTTTCCTTGTGCCTGCTGTGAGTCTGCGGACTTGCCAGGACTGGTTGGTAATTGGATTCCAGTGTCACGATGTTGGGGGCCGTTTTGCGAAGAAGCTGATTCTGATATTTGATAAAGATTCTCATCACGGAACTGTTTCAATTGGTCGTTACGGGAACATTTTATTTGTAATTAATCGCTTGCCAGATAGCAATTAATGAAGCGGGATGCTCAAGGTGGATTTACAGCAAATGTGGGATTTGAGTTAGCAGCCTGAAAGTATGCAATATGCAGTATGAACACTTTACTTCCCCATAAGAGCATTCTAAGAGGGCTTGAAATAAAGAGGTATTTTTATAGTTTAAAGAACACAAACCAAGAATGCTTCCACGTAGCGTATGCTACACTATTTATAGAAAAACTTTAGCATTGCAAAGTTCCACCATATGGCACCCATTTGCTTTATCAACTGCTTATCTTGTCCATTATCGAAGCTGGTTGAACAAATTGACACCGCAAACTAGCGTGTTGTACGTTTGTTTTCTTACGCCCGCTGGTGGCATAGAAAAAAAAAACACCAAACTTATCCATCCCCTACTAAAGAATGGATAGAAATAAGTGCAAAAAGTGAGATAAAAAAACTAAAAACCAACAGCATCTAGCGTTTAGCTTGGGAACGGTAAAGTTCTGTTCGTTGTGAGATGGAACGGGGCCGAACCATTCGTGTTCGTGTTGCGGGCAGGCTAACTGACCAGTTAGCCTTTTGGCAAGCAGCTGCAGATGCCTGGAACCGAACCGATGCTAAGAAAAGCCCCATTCTGCTTCACTTTGGCCAGTGTTCTAGTTCTAGTAGCCGGAAGTAGCCGGAAGTAGGAATGGATGATAGCAAACTTCATCCTCGGCTACGGTGCAGAGATGGGTAAGTTTTTGCGAGAAAATGAAATGAAAATAAACTTTCTTCACTTGTACGCTGTGTGTGTGTGTGCTCGCTGATGGTTAAGTTAATATTTGTATTATCAGCACAGGAGTTTTTGTTGAGGTTTTGTTGGAAATAGCTTACGGCTAGGTTTGATTTGCTGTGAGTGAAATACGAGAATTGATTCGAACTGCGACTGCGGTTTATGTTTTATATTTAGATTTTCAATTTATCGTTTAGCACAAGTAAGTTTAACGACGTTAAAGAAGATGTATTTTATTGTTGTAGCATACTATATCGCGACTTCTTGCGTGTTTTATCTGACTGGACCGCAGCAGAACTTTTACTGAGCATAACCAGTTGTTGACCATCGATAAACAAGCTTAAAAGCTGCTTTGGGATGTAACGCAGAAGAGAGGAATTAAAAAAAATCTTGAACTTCAACTTCAGCTAAGGCAACAACTATCAGCTAAGAACAAGATTTCTCCCATGCTAGTAATAATTTAAAGCAGTACGAGAGGGTAAACGTATCCGGTGAGCAAGTCGAGCCACCAGAGCTTTTGAACCTTCAGGAAACCTTAATGTTGAAACAGCACAAGGAGCGTTAAGTGCAATCGCTTCCCCAAGGACACATCCGGAAAGAGAATCGTTTGTCGCGTTGTTTTTTGTGTGTATTGCCATGAATCCTTGATATTACTCCCAAAGTTCTCGTGCTGATCGTATTAATGTTTTTGCTGTTGCTCGCACACTTTACAACACCACCGACACAAGGGGGCCCCATCATAATAATTACAAACTCCGGGTAACTCATAACACAGAACCGAACATAAAAACCGACCGTCCATCGGTGGGTGTCGCCATGGTTGCTAATGGCAGTTGCAAAAAACAATAGACCAACGGCGGGATTCGCAGTGTGCATTAGACGGACGTTTGGACGGACGGTTCCGTGAAGCGAATTCTCGCATACAATCACACCTCCAAAAATCACACCACAAAAACCTTTCAGCTGCAGCGCAAACCCCGATGGTTTCGTGTGTCGTAAAGCGATCCGGTTCCGAAATTCCGAAATCTTCCGTGCGGCCATAAATCATCCGGTACGCGGATGGATGGAACGGATTGTCGTGTGCGTCACAAGAGTACGCCAGCGGTGTTCGGTGTGATGCATTTGGTTATGATAATTTTGGGGCCGCTTATGAAAAGCACTCGAATGAAGTACATAATTTGGTAGAATGGGGTAGAATCGCAAGTCTACTTAAAATTGAGCACTCGGTGATGGTTGGCGGCACACACACACATACACATCGGCAAGCAGGAAGCTATACATAAGTTCGTACGTATTAATGTGGTTGGGTTGGTGATATGGTGTTTTTTATTACCCTTTTTCTATTAATACCATTATTACACGAAGTGATATATAATTCCGCGGAAAATGGTCTCACGTACACACACACACAGACGCACACAATTTGCCGATGGCAGGAAAGGGACATCAGAGCGAGCGAGGTACGATAAAATGTATATTGATCTTTTGCTCGCCTTCTTCTACCGCTGAGACAATCACGGGCACCGCTCTCAAGGACGCCGCTCCAAATGAAAAGCCGTCAATTTTCCGGAACCATTAGGCAAAAAAAAGGAGTGTCAATGGCTTGTTGAAATCCAATTACGTTGATAATATTTACACCGCCGGGCGCCTTCACCCGAAACGATGCACACGAACGATGGCTCTGGTGTCAAGAGCGCTTAAGCGGGGTACTTGGAGCCATTAAAGTGGGTTTGTTTTTGTCGCGCCATTTTAAAATGGTTAAAATAAGTTGTGGAATTCTTAGAAGCTGCTTAAACGGCGGCTACTAAAAGGTTCGTGGAACGAAGAAAGCAGTGATACGGTTCATTTAAACCTGAAAAACAAGACTCACTGCTGGACGCGAATAGCGTGACTTCGAGTGTGTTGCTATGCGAATTGCATACATTGTGGCGTATTATTTTATTCGGTACAAAACATCCATCCCCGTTTGCGTCAATGTTTCATTGTTCAAATTCTATTCTTCCAAAGCGAATGTCTCGTTTGCAGAAATTAAAATTCTTATCAGCTGTTCGCCTTCCAAATGTCCAACGACCGCGGCGACTAAGGTTATTGACAACGAACCCCTTATTGAACCACCGATGCTGATGGGTGCAAAACATTGGTTGTCGCACGTTTGGCTCGAAGGTCATCCATCTTCTGCCACGACCCGGTCCAAGCACCTTCGGCTAAAGATTATGCTACCGGCGTGCAAAATTTCGAAGGTTTCGGTCACCTTTAAGTTGTCCAATTGAAGCACAAAATATGTGTCCCGGGTGCTGGGTGGCGATCGGCCGCAGGAAAGAGACAACCCGTCGTAGTACTGTACTGGACCAAAAACGCTCGTGGAATATGGATTATAATTTGAATAAATTACCGATCGCATCAGACGACTTTGGAGAGGGCGACGGCATCGGTGCGAATAATGCTGTATCTGCGAGGTCTCTTGGCGGTGCCGAGTGGCACAAACTTAAATCGCTCTTTCCTCATTTGTGGTGTTCAAAAGCTGGAAGGAGATTTAAATGTATTACAGAGTTTGTGGGGTTTATTTTTTGTTCACCTTCCTGTGCTGCGTGTACTGTCGGTTGGGCACGGAAATTGGGTCACGGTTGAAGTTGTTTCTTTCACTTTCTTCCTCATCTTCTTCAGCTGGCACGTTTGTTTGGGGAGCTGGAAGTAAGCGAAACATTAAAGTAAAACGGTCCAGAACTTGGACCATTTCCTTACTGCTGGCGGGAATAATGCTCGGTGCTAAACGATGATGAAGCGAATTGTGCTTGGGTTGAGTTTGGAGTTTTTAAAGAGCATGATCCCGGTCGGTGGGATTTAGCTAATCCGGTAGAAGTAAATACTGCTCAGGGTTTATGTTAAAGAAACCTTAGATTTAAATCGTTTTGGAGGCGTTTGAGACGAATTCTGAAACGTTATTCTTACAATAACTCGAATCGAGCAAGTAGCTTTTCTTGGTAATATTTTTTCTAAACTAAATAGCCCATTTTTAGCACCAAAAATATGTACACACCGCTATGAAGCGGTAGCACATCCGGACGTGTAATATTTTTGCAAACAAACTTCATTCGTCCGTTTCGGCAGTCAATCCCAATTTCCCTGGAAGGGGATCCTGTTTGTTCGCTCGGAGTTCATGTTTATTTTGCATGTTCGAGTGGAAAGGTTCCCGTAAGGTGCAAGGTGTTGGTCAGTGAAATCCGGGAAGGATGGTCATTTTTCCTTCACCCATCCACCCGCAACCAAGATGCTCGCAACATAAACAACTCATAATTAAATTCTTCGAATTCGAATCGTTACCGATTTCGCCGAGGGATTTTAGCCATTTCGCTGTCGAGGTTTTGGGGATTGCGTTACTTTGCCAAAGCAACAAAATCGTGGCAGCAGGTGGATAAGATGAAAACGTTCGTTACGTTCAATGCGCAATAGGGAAGATAAATGGAGTTGTGATGGTCTTGTTCCATGGAAAATTGTGATCTTAATGGGAAGCTTTCGGTTTTTTTGCAGGCTTCAAAATGTCATTCCGGTATAAACAAGTTCAAATCGCCTTTGCTCTTCATCGAATTGAGCTTAATCAAATTGAGCAGTATTATCATTCATCAACCGCTTCCTCAGCTGGTGCTATTATGTAGGCAATAAACAGATAATGTCATACCGTATTGTCCGTACGAAATCACACTCATTAATCACACCTTGGGCAAATGGGTAATTCCTATCCGGTCAATGGGTCAAAAAAAAAAATGTTCACCACCGATCAAAGGCGCGGGTTTATCAGCAAGGAAGTGAATGGTGTTGTAAAGGGAATTTCCGGACGGACACGAGAAAGCCCGCCGTTTATCGTAAACCGCACAAATCATATGCATCTATAGAGCGCTATCTTGGAAAGACCAGTTGTTACGTGTGTTATCTTGTTTCCTACAACATCCTCGGATATTGGACGTTTATGGGAGGTGGTTTTACACCATGGAGGTACCGGGAAGACAGCTTTCTCGGAACCGTCGACTGATTGTAGGGTAGAAACGTACACAAAAGGATTACCCTGCACGTTGCTTCTACTGCTGCTGCTGCTGCTGCTAATGGATAAGATTCTGTGAGTGTTGATCACACTGTTGGTATGGTGTGACGCGTGGGCAAAGTAAATGAAATGAATCTTTTATTAATTTCGGACCGCTCAGGATGCATCCCGAGGAAGCAACAGCGTTCAAACAAACAAACAAACAGCAGGCAAACATCAAAGGAGCAGAAAGGACACATGGACTGTTGTGTTTGTGCTTCGCATTCGAACCATGGAGATTGTCCATGCTGTGTTACGCTGTTAGTAGACAGCGAACCAACCACCAACACAGTTTCCCCTTTTGTTGTCTATTGTTTTCACGGTTTCCATTGTGGTTCCTTTCTTTGCGCTTGATGCATTGATGTATGTGCAGAGCATTTTCCTCACGGCGTAAAAGGGGTTATTGGATTGGATACGCTCCCCGGTCAAACATGTGCTGTGTAGTTGTACATGTAATAAAGTTCCTGAGCTCACACTCTCACTCTATTTTCGCGCTCGAGCAAACGCTGCTGATGCGATTTTCCTCTGGGAGTGGTTTCATTTTGCAACGTTGTTTAGTGTCCAACAGAAACTGGGGTGTATCGAGAGCGCGATTTTCTTGGGAAAAATCAATAGCAAAATGTCTTAACACACTAGCGACAGAAGAATTACATTCCGGAGCTTTTTTTTGCAAAGAAACCTTCCATAAAGGATCTGCACACAAATTAAAGGGCTTCAAGAGTTCGAGGGTTTCTGTCTTGTGCGTAACAAAAGAACCAACAAAAAATCGTTGCTTAAATTGCCCTACTTTCTTTGTTTTTTTTTTGCTTTAGGACTTCGAGTCCCATTACTACTGTCTTCTTCCGTTCCGGCGACCGGATGATATGGTATTCCAATAAATGTAACCGATCTCCTAACTTCCACCGAACATCATCAAGTGCGACGTGCCTTTTTTTGGTTGGAGGGTTTGAGATTTTCGCCGATGCGAATCGATGACAATTTGTCTCGACGCGACCACCGTCACCGTCATTGTTTGCGGTGTTGTTGGTTCGATCGATTCGCCAAAAAAGGGATGGCAAAAGGAATGGGTGTCTTATTTTCCATACAGGCGGTCACATTACTCCCTGCCCTAAGGTTTTGCTCACCCACCCGGGGGTACGGCGAACGTGATGAAAATCAACCGAAAAGTGTCGAAAGTGTCGAACCGCACGACAGGAAGCATATACTTCTGGGAAGGATCTACGATGCGGTTGACTTTCCGACCGAAAAGGGACTGTCCTGCCCGGCGGATCCTTATCCTTCGGGCACCGAGAGCCGTGCGAGTTCAATGGCTTCCTGTGCGTCGCGTTTTGTCGCCTAGTGTGGCGCCTTCTTGCGAAGTTTTTTGGGGGGAGTTGGACACGGTCGTACGGTGACAAATTGTTTGTTTAACCGAGCAAATGATGCAAGCGTGCCGTGGTGATGTTTGGTCTGAATGGAGTTGCTATTTGTTTTCATTAAAGGTTTTTTTTTGTGTCTTTCCATCTTCAATGGTGTAGGAAATAATCGACAAACTTTGGCCGAATCTCTACACGCCGTTCCTCTATTGACTGTCAATCTTAGATTGTTTGCAACTTGTAAGAATTGTTTAGAAGCCAAAAGGTTTGTAATGCCAAAAGTGTGAAGCTCAGTAAAAAAGTTTTTAATTGAATGATCTCAACGAGCTGTCAGATGGAAAGCTCTTGGTCAGGCGTACAACAACATCCTTATTTACCAATGCGCTTCGTAATGACCATTAATGGCGGTCACGGTCATGCTGTACGGATTGTTCTATCGCTTAATTAGTGCACAATAGATCTCGATAACGAGGCCACACTCAACCTAACCGGGCTAAGGTCCGCCAGCCACTGTCAAGCAGTCCACCATTAAAAGCTCAGCTTTCTTTTGATGATGACAGAGGAAAAAGGAGAATGCACAACAATGGTCCGGAGCTAAGTGGAGCCCTGTTCCACTTAATTGATAGCGGTAACAATCTTGAAGTATCGAATAGTTTTAACAAGACCGTTGACAGGCCCTGTTCTCGGATATATGTTTGTGATACGGTGCTGTGCACTAAGTGGGAACAGACGAGCAGGGAGTAATTAGTGCCGGGTAAGTCACCGTAGTTCGAAGTTCAATCATCATCCGTCAGGGATCAATGTCAAGGAACAAGTGCATCGTTACGCTCCTAATTAGCTCTGTTGACATATCAATCGCTTAACAGCGCTTTATCCTCTTCGTGGTTAAAGTGAAGAAGTGTTTTGCTTTGAAAGTTGTGCTGTCAATTACTTAATTCAAGAGGTAGTTAGTCTTTCT
>KZ061608.1:217246-267433 GCA_002091835.1 Anopheles maculatus
CAAAAGGTTTGTAATGCCAAAAGTGTGAAGCTCAGTAAAAAAGTTTTTAATTGAATGATCTCAACGAGCTGTCAGATGGAAAGCTCTTGGTCAGGCGTACAACAACATCCTTATTTACCAATGCGCTTCGTAATGACCATTAATGGCGGTCACGGTCATGCTGTACGGATTGTTCTATCGCTTAATTAGTGCACAATAGATCTCGATAACGAGGCCACACTCAACCTAACCGGGCTAAGGTCCGCCAGCCACTGTCAAGCAGTCCACCATTAAAAGCTCAGCTTTCTTTTGATGATGACAGAGGAAAAAGGAGAATGCACAACAATGGTCCGGAGCTAAGTGGAGCCCTGTTCCACTTAATTGATAGCGGTAACAATCTTGAAGTATCGAATAGTTTTAACAAGACCGTTGACAGGCCCTGTTCTCGGATATATGTTTGTGATACGGTGCTGTGCACTAAGTGGGAACAGACGAGCAGGGAGTAATTAGTGCCGGGTAAGTCACCGTAGTTCGAAGTTCAATCATCATCCGTCAGGGATCAATGTCAAGGAACAAGTGCATCGTTACGCTCCTAATTAGCTCTGTTGACATATCAATCGCTTAACAGCGCTTTATCCTCTTCGTGGTTGAAGTGAAGAAGTGTTTTGCTTTGAAAGTTGTGCTGTCAATTACTTAATTCAAGAGGTAGTTAGTCTTTCTAGAATGTTTTTGTCTGGCAGAAATGATGTTAACAAAAATAGGTTGTATCTTTGGTATCCAAGGCCTCTAGTATTTAGTAATGAAAAGGGGTTTTAACACTAAAAAATCCGCGAGAGGGCGCTTTTTGATCAGTCCTTTCACAACCTTTATCTCAGTCATTAGTGAAAGAATTACGATTCTTTGACAGTTGTGTTTCATGGTATTTTACGATAGATTACTTTCCCGTGATATCCTGAATGGCATTGTTTTTCAAGTAACGACTTAAGTATCAAGAACTGCACTAGATGGCGCTCTAGTCTAGAATACTAGTCGAAAAATATCAAATGAACTGCCAGGAATTGTTATCAATCTCAACCTCAACCATCGGTTCAAAAAGCTTAACCCCCAGCACTACATCAAACTCTATCCTATCCAGTTTATTGCACTTTAAGAATAAAAGTCCCCAAGATAACACATTTAATATCCCTCCACGAACCACGACAACCATTGTTCAACGCTCCGACCAGAATATAGAATCACCCCGGGACACACCCTACTGTAGCACAGCTTCTGATAGTATTTTCTCCACGCCGGCAATGCCACTGCTTCTTGCAATGCAGCGTTACCGGTTTGCGCCATAAATTCAATTTGCGCCATACGTAATGGAAGGAAAAAGCGGGTCGAGCGGAATTATGTTTCCGTGGCGATTGTTTTATGTGGGTAGAGGAAAAGCTTACAGTACAGCCAGGTTTCGGTTGTGCACTGGTTGGCGTGCATTGGAATGTTGTGTGAGCGCATCCAATCGGTGGTTGTGGACTTCTCCACTTCAAATGCTCCCAAATAATGGACAGAAATTCAATTTCCTGGACAAAAATCGGAACCACAAGGCAACTCGTACGCCTGTAAGCTTCGATCCTGACAAAGCACAACTGCATCACCGTTTGTGATCGATTGCACCGAACAGGGGAGATTCTGGATCTTAATCGTGTGGAGCGTAGGGTACGCTGTTTACCAACCGAAGCGTTGTGGTGGTCCACATACTTCAGTAATATCTCGTAAATGTATATTGGATTTTTACGCATACCGCACCACTTGTAGCTTTGCCGTATGATTGGTGGTGATTTGGCACGAAATTCCCAAAATAGTCCAGTCCAGCTGTTTCGACACAAGAAGAAGCATCCGGTAGTCAGCGCTTCCGGGGGTTCCAGGGTATATCGCATGCTAACCAGGAATGACGAAATTAAATTTCCTTCTGCTTTTTTGGGAGTCCGTATGTGCCCTCTTTCCGGGAGAAAGATCGCACGAAATGGAAATATGATCCGTGTAAAAAAAATATATGAAATATGATCTGTGGTAAAATATCGTACAGCAAAAATGGACTTTATAGTATGCAACCGTAAATAGTTTTGCGGGAAGCAGAAAGTTAAATCTAAATTGAGAATGAGATTCTGCATTTCTGGAGCTTGGATATGCCAACAGACTGGTAAATAAAACTCTCATCAAGCGATTCTTTTAACACTTCATTATCATTAACTTCTGCAGTTCATTATAAAATAGACGTGGCACTAAATCTGGCTTATGGCGTCTCGGACGAGTTTTGTATGTGTTTTGCTACGGGTGCAAATTGGCGGTAGACTCCGAACCGAAGCAACGTGGACTCGAATTGTGGACAAATATTTCCTCCTTTTCCGCGTAGGAGTCCGGAGAATCTAGGGCAGCAGGCCTAGCAGGGGCCGCGTGTTAGTTTTACGTTTTTTGGCGCGGTAATTAATTGCGCGAGTTGAAATGAACGAGATTTGAAGGGTGTCCTTGCTTAGGAAACCCCGCAAATGGGGAAAACTCATGAATGTTTTGTGGTTTACTGAGTGCGAGTTAGGGCGAAACAGAAGAAAAAAATGCTGAAGCGCACCATCAATCTCGTATGGTGACCTAAATACTACGGCAGCAGGCCCCCATTGGTGGTTTAGTTGGAATTTGATAGGATACATCTCTAAGAAGTCATGAAACCCTCCCGAAATGGTCCTAAAGGTCATGCCAATGGGTCGACCTAATTCGGAATCGGTTAGTGTAATGTGTGAACCTTCCGCGAAGCACGAATGTTCCGCTCGCTTGATCCGAATGAACTTTCATTAAATTGAATTTCTCAAAATTAATTGATTACTTCTGCAGGCCATCTAACGCCGTCTCCGAAACTGGAATGACTTTCCTTCGCCACTTGGCACGATACGTAACGAAATTCAGCCTCCTCCAATTCGTTCGATCGATGGCGCAACAGCTTTCATCGGCTGTACATGTGGAAGCCACTCAAGAGTGTGCGGCAAAAGGATCTGTGTCTAGTGTTTCTAGCGGCAGTAAGTCTTTCTCTTCGTCCACTGTTAGGCTTTAATTTTCCGCACGCTTGGTAATTTCCCTGCTTTTTCCGGGCATTGCAAAGACCACAATGGGAATCGTCGTTGTGCGGTTTGGTTCGAAAATCAATACGCCAACAGCATCTCAAGCCGCAAAGGGAGGTTACGGATGACTCTTAATATTGGAAAAGTTTTCCCCCCCCGTTTCCCTTGGGGGAAAGGGGCGGGGGTCATGGTAAGGCGTCTTTCGGCCCTTGAGCGCGTTGCATCCTTCGGTGTAGTGGGTTTTTAAGTGAACCAACAAAGGCTGGTTTTAGGTTGTATCCTGCTAGAGGGCGCTGTTGGCGTCTGGTAGTTAAAGCTTGATTGAGTATAAGGTTTAATACTGGAGGTTTAATACTGGAATTTAAAATTCTCTGGGTTCTGGATTTAGAATTAATCTTTTATTAATATTAATTTTAAACCAATTCAATAGTTGTAATAATTCTTTTAATAACCATCTATGATTACAAACAAAAACCCAACCATATCTATTACAACAATTTTATTGCGTTTACTTTGTCTATTACTTCAAACAAATCTTAACCACCATACAGTGAGCCTCTTCTCTTCCTAAAGCAGACTGACGCACAATGAAAACCGTATCCGACAGGTTCGTGTACCCTATTCTCTCTCGCGTAACCTATACCCTCCAATTTTTCCGTCCGCTCTGTAGCTGTCCGGATGTTCCGCGCAGCAAGTCACGGAATAAATTTGCCCTTCCGCAAAGGAGGTTAAAATAAGCGTTGCATAATTTTGACAGCAATGTCTGCGGCGCCGTCCCAGAACCCGTTGAGGTGAAAGATGAAATGAAATTTGCATCTTTCAGCGGGTCGGCAAGTCGTACTCAATTTGAGTTCCGTAGACACACGCTACGGAAAGTGGCTTAGACTTTAGTTAGGGAAGAGTTAGCTTGAAGTCACTAACCGTTGTCATTATCGATGGTCAACCGTGCTGGAAAAGGAGATTCGTCATTCATGCAAATGTACTGTTAAAAGTTTGTTGCCTCATCAAAACCTTTTTGGGAAGAGTTTCCCGAAGACGGCAAAGATGGTGAAATATTGTGACCTAAAATTATTCGCAACTTCGCCGACATCGGCCATCACACTGTGGTGTTTATTATGCAAAAATACACCCACGGTCCGGAGTTCGCATCTTGCATCGGAGTTGAGTGAAATTTCCGCTTCCAAAATCGAGCATCAGGCACACGCGTAACGTGATGCGAGTACTGACGTGTGTTCCAAGCGCCCCTCAGGCACCAGCCTGCTTTTGTTTGTAAACTGATTAATTTTTCCTGCCCAGAGGGGTGTCCGTTGTGTTTTTGCGTTCCGTATTCGAATGCACTTTTAGGTGGTGTTTAATTTTTGGAGTCGGAGGAAAGCGAGGACGGAAAACGCGTACCCAGAACGGATGGAACATTAAGCCGGTAATTTCGCGTCACACACGCTCCTGCTGTGGGCGTATGTGTGTGTGTCATGGGCAACCGGAAATGCACTTTTCGCATGCGAGTACTGTAAACAGTCGGGCATGGAGCAGCAGTCTGCTGTGTCCCGTGTGTGTTTATGAGGCACTTTCCTGAGACATCTGGTTGCCATTTGTTACTGGCGCTACCGAAAATAAACTAATCTGATCGAAAACAGACGCAGCAGCAGCACTTAGTGTAGTGCGCACTCCGTACATTAGGACAGGAAACAGAAGCACGCACACACACACAATTTAAATTGTTTTAAACCGTACTCGACGGTGTACCGATAGTTTTTATTTGTTATTATACTACTTATGCATTAAATCAAATTGAATATGTCATCAGTTTTCATTTCATTGCGTTCGTTGGTTGAGCAGCCGTCCCTCTGTCTGTCACTGTGTGTTGCACTTGATTTTCAATCCCGGATTCAATTTTCCTGCGCCCGACTTTTCATCCGCTCGTAATGGACGGGTGACGGTGTGTCTGGCTGTGTGTGTGTGTGTGCACCTCCCTTCCAAGGTATACATCCTTTTACTGTCCCGGTCGGTGTCGGTGGAAGTTGTCGGAAACATACACCGACGAGACGATACCGTTGGACACAATTTTCTGCTCCATTTTGTGCTGCTGCCATCATCATCAGCCCTTCGCATGAGAGGCGGGAGTCTCTCTGGTCTCTGATAGAAACAAAAGTTGAAGAGTATCACTGTGCCTGGCAAGTGTTGAATTCTAAAACCCGGCGAATGATGATGATGATGATGATGTGTCATGCACCGCACCATGCAGTGAACATTCCATCGCCGCTCTTGATGGTGTCTTCTGATGCTCTATTCCGGCCGCTGACCGCATTCGTCTTTGCACGCCTCCAGTGGGCGTCATCTTGCCGTTCGACTTTCCCTGGTGTGGTAGTCGGTGTGTTTTTTTTGTTGTTGTATGCAATCCTTCCATTTGCCTGCCATCAGCGTACCAAATCGGATGCCCTCCGTGCAAGTACGTGGCAGAGTGGGATGCATTTTCTACCAAACTGACAGAATTATGATGGAGCCACAGGAAGCAACAGCGAACGACAAGCAAGCATCCGATGGGTGCTGCTCGACGATGATGCTGCTGCTTCTTTGCGGGACGTTTTTAATGTACGCCCTGGCTGGCTGGGAGGAAAATTATCCTATGGAAAAGAGCGGGAAGGTGTTGTTAGTGGAATGTTGAAGCTAGAGTGCTCCTCCCCGATGGTGAAATGTTGGTTGGCCGTGCGGGTTGATTTGAAACGGTCGTCTCTTCCTGACACTATTTCTGACACCTTCTGTCAAAGATAAGCGCAAAATGTGACTCGTGGCGTTGGTGCAGAAATGTTCATTGTTTTGCAATAGTTGGGAGCTATTCGGAGCTCAGCAGAACCTCGATCGGTCCGGTAGCTGATGAGCTCTTAACTTGGTGTTACTTGATTTTGAGCTAATACAGCGTGACTAGTGAAGGGAGTAAAAGCTTTATGCAGAGTTCTTAACGACTTCAAATTACTGACAATATACCTTACTTAAATACTCTAAAAGATTAGCATGGTTCTGTGCAATATTTACTAGAACTATTTAAAATCCCGATGCCTTCCTGGTCCGCTTAGCTTGTTAAGCGGTCGTACCCGGGGAGCATCATCATCGACCACCGATTCGATGCCTTCACTTAGCATGTTAATTGAATTAAAGCCAGGCCAAAACTTTTCCGCCTCATCGTGCCCAACCGTGCGAAACGGGTTGAATCATCGAACTGTGCGGGGCGCACGAAATTTGGCAGACTTTCATCAACGGCAAACGGCGAGCGCCAAAAGACTGTGTGCCACGAGGCACTACGAAGCGAAGACTTCTTTCGGAAGCTGCATGCTCAACCGGGGCAAGCTTAACACATTAAAATGCTCAAACATTCGTGTTCGACAGCGAGCGATGAATGGAAATTTAATTTTAGTTCTCCGCGGAAAACTCAGCCTCCCCCCGCGGTGGGGAAATCGCTTCAGGCGTGATCGTTACTAGCGTTGTGCTTTGACTTGGTCGCTGTGGTTGGGTGTTTGTAGTTCCTTAGACGCTTTCGCAAAATGAGTGGCTCTAGTGCTGAGGTTTTGACAGTCAGCGGTGCTGCCAACTCACCCACACACAAACACACAGTGGTACTGTTTGTTGTGGCCGATGGCGTCGCTGAGTTGCGCGAGGCTTGCGGCTGACTGATTGTTTATCGTAAAATTTATCTCGAACTCGTTTACCGTACATGCTTGAACGTCTGTGTCTGCGGTGAACAATGGTTCGGTGTTAGGCGGAGTTAAGACTACGCGAAGTGAAAAGAAAGTAAAGCTTGAATAATTTCATCAGGATATTTGGAAGGAAATTAGGCAACGTACGAAAGGGGTGAAGGATGATGGGGGTTAGTATGACTTTAAAGCGTTTCAACTGTTTGTCGGCTATTCGTAAAATCAATTGGTTGCGTTAATTTGCTCAAAACAGTCTCTGAAACAGTATCGGAATGATTTTGGTTTATTCGATGTAGCTTACTGCTTGGAGGACATATTTTGTTGACAAGAATATTCAATCATTCTTACTGTGACAGTCAATCTGGAAGGACGTGTTTTACTTGTGCTCCTAGTTTGTGATCTGTTGCCGTGTGATTTTCGAATGATTTTGGTTTATTCGATGTAGCTTACTGCTTGGAGGACATATTTTGTTGACAAGAATATTCAATCATTCTTACTGTGACAGTCAATCTGGAAGGACGTGTTTTACTTGTGCTCCTAGTTTGTGATCTGTTGCCGTGTGATTTTCGCCTCCTTACTGCTATATCGCTTCACCGTGTTCGCTGTGCAGTGTGGTGTGCAGTTTGCTACCCGCTGTACCCGTAGTTTTTCCCCGGGGGTTTTTACCGGGGCATATTGTACCCGTTGGTGTGTGCATTGGTGGGAAAAACCCAGAAATAAGTTGTGCTTGGGTTTGCGTGTGTGCGTGTGTGTGTGGGTGTGTGTGTGTGTGTGGGTGTGTGTGTGTGTGCGAGCGCGCGTGTGTGTGGTCTTTTTATTTTCTTTGTTACGGGTACATAAAACATTATTGTGACAGAGAGAACATTTTAAATTTTTTTTTGGGCCCGGCATCATTATGTCAGGCCCACCTTCCCTCGAGAGGGATTTTCCCCCTCTCGGTGGAACCTCTCGAAACGAGAGGCCCATCCCTCAGTGGATGGATAAAGACAACAACAACGGCGATATGAAATTCCTAGTCCTGCAAACTCCCGACGGCTCTTCCTTACCCAAAAATCCCTTCATTATCGGCAAATCCATTTCCTGTTGCGCTGGTGATCTTACCGAGCCCGGTAAACTCATCGATAGTGGGAAAAAACTATTATTAAAGACCCGTAGCCAACGCCAATTTACCACCCTCCAATCCCTGACAAAACTAATTGACGGAACCGTAGTGACAGTGACCCCCCATACAACCCTTAATAGTGTTCAGTGCGTTTTTTATTCCCCGGACCTTAAGGACGTCAGTGACGAGACGATCCTTAATGAACTCAAAGACCAACGTGTTGTTTCTGTGCGACGTTTTACCCGGAAAATTAACAGTGAAATAGTGCCAACCAACATATTCCTGCTCCGTGTTAACGCCACTTCCATCCCATCTACCATCCGCCTCGGTGCTCTGCAAGTCTCTACCCGTCCGTACTACCCGAAACCGATGATGTGCTACAACTGCACTCATTTTGGTCACACCAAAATGAATTGCAAGGTAGCCCAATCCTGTGCCAACTGCGGTAAGCCTGCCCACGGAGACTGCATCGTCGATCCCGTGTGCGTGAACTGCCAAGGACCCCACAACGCCCTCTCCCGTTCCTGTCCCCGGTACCTACAAGAAGAAGCGGTAATTAAATATAAGGTAGATAATAACTGTTCGTATGGTGAAGCCCGTAGATTAGTTAGTTTACCCGTAGTTTCCTCCCCTATCCAACAAAGACTCTCATACGCACAACAAACGACTCAGGACGAAAAAGACATTATTATTACTAACCTACAAATCAAGACCAAACAACAAGACGATCTTATTAACAAATTACAATCATCCCTAGACGAACTTAATAAACAATTACATGACCAACGTAAATTGATGAAATCCATCATTAAACAAAACACCAAGAAAGACAGACAACAACAAAACGACAGTTCAATAGAATCAGAGACAGACACAACTTTGACCGACTCAGACGCGGCCTCTACCACCTCCTCCACTTCCACCACCCGCAAGCGAGCCCGCGGGAATAAGGGCTCCCCCTCCTCGGAAGAGGAAACTCCCATCCCCATTGCCACCCTCACTCCTCTCTCTCCCCTTCTCCCAAACACCAACCCCATCCCCTCTCCTTCCCACATTTCCACCCGTAGTAAGAAAAAGAAGAAACCTAGCTAGATAAATCCCTTTATTCCTTATCTAGCTTCTGTTTCAACCTTACAATTGAATCCCCTGCCCATTCCATTACGGGCGATCCCCAAAATCCCTTAATCACCAGTAACCAAAACCCCATTTTTGCATTATCCTGGAATATTAGAAGCATTAGAAATAACATAGATGAATTAAAACTCCTTATTAACAAACATAATCCTAGCATTATCACCCTACAAGAAACTCAAGCCATTCCCTCTCTTTCTAACACTCCTTTCAAGAACTATAACTGGTTTTTTAACATAAATCCTACCCATCCTCATCACAATGTCTGCTTAGGTGTTCTTAAGCACATTCCAACTAAAAAAGTAGAACTAACCACCTCAATCCCATCAGTAGCCGTACAAATAGCATCCCCGATAAAAACAACCATTCTCTGCATGTATCTATCTCCCTCTCTCAAGCTATCTCCTATACAAAACGATCTTCCCATCCTTCTCTCTCAGCTCTCTTATCCATTGATCCTCCTCGGAGATCTTAATGCCCAACACAGCACTTGGGGTTGTCCCCTTACCAACTCCCGTGGCAACCTCTTAGATAGTATATTCCCTACCGTAGATTTACAAGTCCTGTACAACCAAACCCCAACCCGCGTTTCCCCTACTGACGGGAAAAGCTCCATCCTTGATTACTGTGTGGTATCATCTTCCATGGCACCACAGTTCCACATAGACGTTGACAGAGACACACACAACAGTGACCATTTCCCACTTTTCATTCGCAGTACCACTCGCAATAGTTGTACCACACATGTAACAATAGACAGAAAAGAGGCGAATGAGGTCTATGAGACCCAAAGCCTCTATAAATAAACGAAAAAAAAAAAAAAAAAACTATGCTTGAGTACGTGTATGAAATGCAACGCATAGCTCGTGACGCCGATATTGACGAATGCAGCCTAATCGAGTACATCGTGGACGGCGTGACCCATGAAACCAGAATGCGTGCGTCACTGTATCGAACGAGCAACATGACCGAGCTAAAGCAGGAATTGTTATTCCTAGAAAGTGGCCACCTTCAAGATGGCGTCAAGAAAATATTGTCGAGTTATCTATGTCACCCCGTTACATGCCCGAATATCGTCTGTTTTCGTCTGTCGACGGCCGCTTCATCGTAGTGTTTCTTCTATTTGCTTCGATCGCAGCATCAGGACCGAGAAGAATCGAGTTTCCGGCTTTCCTCATTGTGTGTCACGCGTTTTTTTCCACCCGCCACTTCACGCGTTTTTTTTTCCCCCGCCACTCCACACCGTGCCCGGTGCGTTAGACAACGTTTTGCGGAAGCGGAAATGAAGTGGATGCCGTGAAGGGTGGCCAGGCACGCCACACCATGGTAGCGAAGCGCGCTCGGGGAAAGGAATTCGATTGTCGTCCTATTTATGCCTTACTGTTTCTGCTCATCGACCGGAAAGGCGGAAAAGCATACCAATTGGCTTGATGGATTTTTTTCTCGCGTTCTTCTTCTTCCTCTTCTTTTGCTGCTCTGGCTGTTGCGAAGCATCACGGGATGGTGAATTTTGTGCCCTTTATCTCTTTATCCCTGGGTACTTTCGATAGGCTCCCTGGATGGGGTTTTGGTTGGTGCGCTTCTATTGGCGTGTTGCTGTGTCCTTTGTCGCTTGCCGGCTCTCGGTGTGGGTGTTTGACTTTTGCGTGGAAAGCCGACATGCCGGCGAGCTCGTCACACAGACACACACACAGACCGGGGGATGTCCGGGGAGCGAGGTTTTTGGCGAAGACAAAAGGCATCTGCATATTAAAGCTGATAGATTTGATGAAGGCGACACAACGGCACGGGAACAGCTTATCACTTTATTGTGGGAAAATAATGATAAATTACTGGGGCCATTTTTGATTGCCAGGATGCCGGCTAGTCCAGTAGCACCTTCGACAGCGTTCAGCGCTCGTATTTATGCTAAAATAATACACCTTTCTCCGCTAGGTAGGTTAAATAAAGAAAAATTGGATTCAACCCCCCTGATGGCTGATCATCAATTTCTATTTGAACGATGAAAAAATGGCTCTTTATTGGATTACTTTCGTTTGCCTTTTTACACGGTCACCATTTAAATTAACCTTTAAAAAAGTGTGACGATGAAGTGTCCCGGATGAATTGCTTTGTGTTGTTTCCTGTTTTATTTTCTTTTCTTCTCAGGATGAACAATTTTTCCTACACATTACCACCTGTTCGTGAGGACCCAGGCCGCATGGGTAGATGGTACATCAATTTTTTTGGTCTGTTGTGCATGAAAAATAATCCTGCCCCATTTTCGCACACGTTCAGCGCTGTTCCGAGATCTAATCAATCGGTTGGAATTGGGAGGTTGGGAAAATCATTCTCGGCATGGGATGAAAAAACAACTTCAACTCCACTAAACGGTAGCAAATGCAATATTGGATGGGAAAATAACTTTTTTGCCATCACCACGGTTCGTCCGGTTCGACGCACTAGGAAAAATGGGGGAAAACAACCCCCCCCAGGTGTACTAGAAAATGGTGGCTACGTGTGTTTGTTTTGAAGCGAAAAGTTCAACCGAACGAGACTAGTAATTTGTTTGTTTTGTACCTTTTTTGGGGAAGGATTTCGGTTTACTTTGAGAGGATAATGCTTTAGGTAATAGAAAATGCAAACAGGATAATGATAAGGGCATACAAAGTTCTGACAATCTAGTTTTGGATATCTAGAATAACCTTGAAGCTAGTTTTTCCTTTAATTTTTATTAAATTAAGCAATAAGCTTTAATTAAAAATCATCATTAAAAAAGCTTTAATGACCACAGTGATAGAAGAATGATTTTTCTTTATCATTAGCACATTCATCTCATCCGTTCTTTTTTTTAAAGCTTAGTGAAGCGCTTGTGCACTTGCATTAACATCATCATCGCAGCCATCTGTGCCGTTAATAACTCATTAAAATTTTATCCTTTTTTTGCGTTCGCTCGCTCTCTCTCTCGGCTCTTCTCCACCGGGTTTTTCCCCACTGTGCGTTTTCTGTATACATATATCCGGAAGATGGTAACATAAGGCTTGTAATAAATTTAATCCGCTTATCGAACTGGTGATGTTGCTGTTGAATTTGTGGAACCTGGCAAGCTGGTGAACCAACGAAACAAAACTGACAAACCAAAAAAAAATTTGCTGGACTTTTTATTGCTTAAATGTTTGTGCCAGATTTTGAACGCGATGTCAACCGTGTAATAACCGGATTGAACCAATATAAAAGCATGTAGCGTATTTTTAGCCAACATCTCGGCCACCGGTGGCCACCTTCAAGATGGCGTCAAGAAAATATTGTCAAGTTATCTATGTCACCCCGTTACATGCCCGAATATCGTCTGTTTTCGTCTGTCGACGGCCGCTTCATCGTAGTGTTTCTTCTATTTGCTTCGATCGCAGCATCAGGACCGAGAAGAATCGAGTTTCCGGCTTTCCTCATTGTGTGTCACGCGTTTTTTTTTCCCCCGCCACTCCACACCGTGCCCGGTGCGTTAGACAACGTTTTGCGGAAGCGGAAATGAAGTGGATGCCGTGAAGGGTGGCCGGGCACGCCACACCGTGGTAGCGAAGCGCGCTCGGGGAAAGGAATTCGATTGTCGTCCTATTTATGCCTTACTGTTTCTGCTCATCGACCGGAAAGGCGGAAAAGCATACCAATTGGCTTGATGGATTTTTTTCTCGCGTTCTTCTTTTTCCTCTTCTTTTGCTGCTCTGGCTGTTGCGAAGCATCACGGGATGGTGAATTTTGTGCCCTTTATCTCTTTATCCCTGGGTACTTTCGATAGGCTCCCTGGATGGGGTTTTGGTTGGTGCGCTTCTATTGGCGTGTTGCTGTGTCCTTTGTCGCTTGCCGGCTCTCGGTGTGGGTGTTTGACTTTTGCGTGGAAAACCGACATACCGGCGAGCTCGTCACACAGACACACACACAGACCGGGGGATGTCCGGGGAGCGAGGTTTTTGGCGAAGACAAAAGGCATCTGCATATTAAAGCTGATAGATTTGATGAAGGCGACACAACGGCACGGGAACAGCTTATCACTTTATTGTGGGAAAATAATGATAAATTACTGGGGCCATTTTTGATTGCCAAGTTCCCAGGTAGTCCAGTAGCACCTTCGACAGCGTTCAGCGTTCGTATTTATGCTAAAATAATACACCTTTCTCCGCTAGGTAGGTTAAATAAAGAAAAATTGGATTCAACCCCCCTGATGGCTGATCATCAATTTCTATTTGAACGATGAAAAAATGGCTCTTTATTGGATTACTTTCGTTTGCCTTTTTACACGGTCGCCATTTAAATTAACCTTTAAAAAAGTGTGACGATGAAGTGTCCCGGATGAATTGCTTTGTGTTGTTTCCTGTTTTTTTTTCTTTTCTTCACAGGACGAACAATTTTTCCTACACATTACCACCTGTTCGTGAGGACCCAGGCCGCATGGGTAGATGGTACATCAATTTTTTTGGTCTGTTGTGCATGAAAAATAATCCTGCCCCATTTTCGCACACGTTCAGCGCTGTTCCGAGATCTAATCAATCGGTTGGAATTGGGAGGTTGGGAAAATCATTCTCGGCATGGGATGAAAAAACAACTTCAACTCGACTAAACGATAGCAAATGCAATATTGGATGGGAAAATAACTTTTTTGCCATCACTACGGTTCGTCCGGTTCGACGCACTAGGAAAAATGATGAAAAAATGGGGGAAAACAAACCCCCCCAGGCGTACTAGAAAATGGTGGCTACGTGTGTTTGTTTTGAAGCGAAAAGTTCAACCGAACGAGACTAGTAATTTGTTTGTTTTCTACCTTTTTTGGGGAAGGATTTCGGTTTACTTTGAGAGGATAATGCTTTAGGTAATAGAAAATGCAAACAGGATAATGATAAGGGCATACAAAGTTCTGACAATCTAGTTTTGGATATCTAGAATAACCTTGAAGCTAGTTTTTCCTTTAATTTTTATTAAATTAAGCAATAAGCTTTAATTAAAAATCATCATTAAAAAAGCTTTAATGACCACAGTGATAGAAGAATGATTTTTCTTTATCATTAGCACATTCATCTCATCCGTTCTTTTTTTTAAAGCTTAGTGAAGCGCTTGTGCACTTACATTAACATCATCATCGCAGCCATCTGTGCCGTTAATAACTCATTAAAATTTTATCCTTTTTTTGCGTTCGCTCTCTCTCTCTCTCTCTCTCTCTCGGCTCTTCTCCACCGGTTTTTTCCCCACTGTGCGTTTTCTGTATATATCCGGAAGATGGTAACATAAGGCTTGTAATAAAATTAATCCGCTTATCGAACTGGTGATGTTGCTGTTGAATTTGTGGAACCTGGCAAGCTGGTGAATCAACGAAACAAAACTGACAAACCAAAAAAAAAACCCTCCCACCGACAGCACACTAGAAACAGTGTAATAAAAGCAAACAGATTACTGGTAAAACTTTGCCTTGCTTTTCATTTCATCGAGACACACACGCACACACGCACACGTATCCCGCGGGGGTGGAAAATTCAATGTGAACGCGCTTAACCCCTTGGCAAGCAGGCAACTTTAGTCCCGGGGACTCATTATCGACTTTCATCGAAGTTGCTCTCCGATGGCTGGAGCGATACCCGGTCATACCGTACCTATCCTGGTGGCCCACGTGTTGCTTGTTTGTTGGTGCTTACCCGGAGAGGTTCGCTGCCAGGTACGCTGCCGATAATCGCAACGGTGAAGTTTTGTAAGCTCAATAATTATCCTCCCGGATGCGATGAACGACAGTGACAAAGTATTTAAGGGGAAAGTTAGTCTTTGGCGGGATGCGAATAGGATTAATTCCGTAACCGGGAAGCTGAGTTTTATTGTTGGGTGATAATTTATTGCACAATATTGTTTCTCCTTCTTTTTATTTTAGCGGAGAAGTAAATAACCTCGATTAAACACATTGAAGTTACAGAGCTTAAAGCTTTTTAACTAAGGTTAGTACAAAAATTAAGTCACTTTGAAAATCAGTGACCTGTGCAATCGTCCCCATTAAGCTCCATTCGCTCGTCTAATGCCCAATTCCCCGACTTATCAATTCTCGACGCGCTCGCGGCGTCTCCACTAACCTTGAAATGAGACGCACCGATTCTCGTCAGATCACGCACTTTACTTCACATCTTAGCTCTTCCCGCGGCAGGGCGGGGAGTTTGTTGTGGTAGAGAAGGGAAGAAAAATTTCCATTGAATGGTTTTTAATTAACTAAAAGCGGCATCACGCGCCGATGATGGCATAGCATTCATAGTGCTGTGTGTGTGTGTGTGTGCGGGAGCACTGCATCCAGCGTTGCATTCTGTACCGGGTCACGCACGCACGCTAGCCATAGTGCCGCGAAGGCGTAGAATGCAGTTTAAGTGCGGATGTGAAGTGGGTCGTAATAATAAAACACGCCAATCAAGTTATTAACACCACCGGACTAGCACCACCACCGATTCGAGAAATAAAAATGGGCGTTATGACAAAATAGTGTGTTGCAAAGAGTGGCGATGGTACCCGTATGTAAATTGATGCTTCGAGTGTAGTGTAATTGCTGCTAAAGAGTCGATGAGATGATGATTGATCGAGTTTTTTTTGTTAATAAAAAAGATATAAAGTTTAAATCTTACATTTGTGGCATTATAGCATATACCATATGGTAACGATCGTTTACTAATTCGAACCTTTTTTTGTTATTTTCTTCCTAATTTCAGATTTACAACACACGGCTAGCTTCATCAGCACAGCAAATGTTAATGCTCTGCGCCATATTGCACCCTGTCCGGAACCAGCTGCGTCACATTCTGGTTGAGATTAACTGGGCCTATGATTTAGAACGAACGAGATCTGTGCTGGAATCGTGAAGGAAGTTAAAGTGGACTAGGAAACCCGATGCAAAGCAATACTTCCCCGTTGCTGCATGCTGCGGGTGGGTTGATGCAGCACAACCCTGTGCAAGGAAGGGATACAACCCGATCACCGTTCACCGATCGTACCGACAGTGTTCAGGGTCAGAGTCAGCTGCTCCGATCGGTGCAATTATAGTGCGGCACGCTAGAAGTTAGAATCTCGCGCGGCCGATCGGTTTGCGAAACGGAACACGGCCGTGTTGACGATGAATTCCCTCCGCTTGACGTGCTAGTGCTGTACGAACAATCGTCGCGTTAACGTGAATCTTGGTGTTCTTGGTGGGAAATCTGTGAAGAGCCGTGTTGAGTGGTGTGTCTTTGCAAAACGAATCAGAAGGGTGCAGAAAAGTCTTGTAGACGAATCGAAACATTCGTCGAACCAATCCATCACACTCATAAATCCATCAAATAACGATTCAATTGAGCGATTTATAGCAATGGTTTAAGAAAGGAATGGAAAGAAAAGGCGCCTTGCGCCAGTTTTTCCGGTTCGTCATTGTCACTGCCACTTCTTTTGTCATCGGGTGCGCTTGTCAGGATTTTGCTGTCATCGTGATTCTGTCTTGTGCCGTTTGAGCTTTTCTTTCTACACAGAACAAAAGGACAAAAAGGGGAATCGGGATGTCCAGTAGTGACCTTAAAAATTGAATGAGATTTTAAGACTGTTTCTTCCGAAGAAGTTTATTTTTGTGTTGCGAAATCTGTGACGTAGTGATTTCAAACGTTTGTTAGCACACAAAAAATGGTCTTTGCTCGTTTAAAGACCATCCAAGTCTTAGTATGTTTATCTTCTTTGGCGTACCTTTTTTTTGTGGGTGAAATCCTATTTCTGTTCCTTTCTTCCTTCGTCAATCTTTACTAAGTGGGCAACCGGGCAATCCTTTTCGCTTCCCTCAACCAGAAGCGATTAGTCGTGAGCGATTACATCCCTTCGAGAAGATAAACAACAGTTTAGAGGATGTTTTAGCTCGTTAAAAGACGTGATCCGGCCGGGCCGTTCTCCACAGTGTGGCTTTCATTATCCCCGACGTTTTTAAAAAAGCTCCCATCATACGCTCAATCGCACGTGCCTTTGTTAAGACGGGGTTGGCTTGGGATGTGCTCGGGCTCGTTGAAGCTGAAGCAGATCGATTATTGATGCGTGTGTGTGTGTGTGAACAAGACCGAGACACAATGAGCTGGAAAAGGCAGCAAGGATAAGCGTATTTTATGGCGAAATAAGAAGACAAGAAGCAAAACACACGAGAAGACGTACAGAAAGATTAATGACGTGTAAAGAAGGTGATAATTGATTTCAGTGGAGTGGTGTTTGTTTCTTTCCCAGGTTGCTTCCCAGCTGCCGGTGAGCAAGCAAAGCGACCGACCAAAGTGAGCAAGTGAAAGTGAAAGTGAGCAAGCAATTGTGTTGCGCCTGAATGTATGCAAAGTGAGCGCGAAACGTGCAGGCGGTGTCAGGATATTGGGAAAAGTATAACCTGCCGTATTATCTTTACACCCAAGGTTGCCCGCATCACGCACCGTGCGTGTGCGTTAATGAATAAATGATGAGCGACTTCCGGGCGCAAGATTCATCTCGCTGCTGTTAAGCTGCCGAGCTCGTGCCGTCAAAATGTGTGCCGGAATTTGCCGAAGCATTGGGAAGACCACCGCAATGGGTCGCACGTGTCCGCGATGGGTGGTGGTGTTGGCGTGAGAGAGGGTGGACGCGCGCGCGTTTGCGAAAGTGAGTGACGAAAATGCGAATTGTGTCCTTGAGGCATGTCCGGCTTCCCTACCTAACGTGCCAACATGTCCTGAATTGTTTGCGCCGAGCGTACGGTTGAAGGTTTGCCTCCTTGCTTGGTTGGTTGGTGTGTCGTTTTGTTTTCCGCGGGAAAATCACACCGTGGTGCTAGTGTTTGGCCTACAAAGTGTAAAGAGTGTGTGAGTGTGTGTGTGTGTGTATTTGTAGTTCGATTTGTTTTCGGAAAACATTTAGTGCTTTTGCGTTCGCTTGCCCAACGGGTCCGGCACTCGTCGCCATTTGTCCGTCTGACCCGGTCGGGCAGTTGCATGTGGTTCACCGGGTACTGCTGTGGCGTGAAAGGAGCACGCACAGCAGCGGCGGTCGGTCGGGATTGCGACGACGGTAACCACAGCCACGACCACTACGGCGAAGACCAGGAAAATTACAACCGGAAGTACCAGCAGAAGCAGCAGTACGAGCAAACCGTTATGGGTTGCACGCCGAGCATCCTTTCGAACGGAAGCAACAATCAGCAGCAGTCGCGCAAGGATAGTGGCCTGTACGTGGGCAACGTGGCGGCCAGTGGCAATGGTAGCAACGATACCAGCAATGCCGCCGCCAACAACAACAAGCTGAGCAACAGCAGCCCGGTCAACCCGACGATGGTCAATGCGCCCTACCCGGGTGCAGCATCGAAGGACGGTGGTACGGAAAAGGTACGTACCGGGCCGTACTTGTTAATCGGAAACTTTCGGGGAGAGAGTGAGAGAGAGAGAGAGAGAGAGAGAGAACGAGAAAGAAGAGGATAAGCTTTTTTTTAACCATCTCATCCCAAACACATCGACGCGTAATGCAATTTGAAACCGTTTCGTTTCGTAATTAAATATTCCCCTGGCGACATACTGTGTGTTGGGAAAACACGAAACACGAGAAAATATTATTTTCCAAATCAAGCTCAGCGTGAAGCGCTTTCCTTTACTTTTTGTTTGAGCGTGGTTTTCCAATAGAATTTCTCGTTGAAATCGTATTTATGCTTCGTGGGAAGATCGTGGGAAATCAATCAAAACCAGTCGAGACATGTGATATGAACGTACCGAGATCCCCGAAATACTCGAAATAAGAAATTCAATTCCCCTTGCGGATGCGTCTGAACAGGCGAGGGAAGCGTTCGAGCTTTTCCGGACCACATTTGCGGGCGGTTTATAGATTGAAGACGGGATAAACATTCCCACCAAAAAAAAACACGTGCCTCCCGGGCTGTTAAATGTGGTTATTTTGAATGGGATGAAAGCGAAATATTTTTGGCAAACTCCAAGCACCAAGTAACAGGTGAATTGAGTTTAAGTAAAGTGTGGTTTGGGGTTTTGTTCCGTGCGTTAGGAAAATGTTTTGTGTGATCAAATAAACCGTAATCATATTTCGTTCGTTCGACTGTTTGTGAAGTCGGCGCTGATCGACAGCGACTTCTCCCCCCCACCCCAACGGCGGTGACATAAACAAATGACAAACCCGCGTTTTCCTTAGACACACACGACCTGTGGCTTCATTTCCGTGGGAATATATTCTTCTAAAATCGTTTCCTCCGTTACGTTTTTTACTTTCAGGAAAGTGCGAAAAAAGATTCGATCGTTTCGATATCCGCCACGGGGCACATTACAAGCTTTCCTGTCGTTTCCACCACCGTTAGAAGACCGACCGCTGGAAGTAAGTAAATGTACATCCCATACAATTGAATTATATCGATGCTGTGGGTTGCAACGTGTAGCCAGGTCTTCTGGATCTGCGTTTTAAGTACGGCTCAAAATTGTATATTTTCATGGAAAAAAAACCTATAAGAGTTTAATCAAAAGGTTTTCTGAGGATTGCCGACAGGTTTATAGAAATTGTAATCACAATTCCGGAACAAAAATGTGTTGCAAAACATGTTTATTATTCGTTGAATTCTCGTCCTGGTGCGCAGCAGAACATCAGCAAAAGCACAAATGTGGGATGCTATGCGTCTTGCATAGCTTTAGGCGCTTAAACGATTTTTCGAATTTAGGTGCGTTGAATTATTTTCCGATGCTTGGCATGGAATTCATTCATTATTCTCTGTATAGTTTACATTTTTGCTTCGAGTAAGTAATTTTTGGAATCATTTTGAAGTAGTTTTTACAATACTTAAAATTATAGCTCAGGACGAAAGAGATATTAATCTTTAGCTTAGCTTTATTCAATATAACTCCATCCGTATATGTAAAAGAACAAACTCCTTGCAAACGATTTCCAGCTTCAATGCACAATTGTTCATTTGCTTTTGTTGCGAATATTACGATTACACCGCGCGTTACATACCGCGCACCGGGTGACACGCTGCGAACGGTGTGATTGTATCAACAAATCGGGAAAGGTGTTGATTACATGTCACCCTCTCGCAGTCTTCAGCACCGGCTCACCGATCCGACGGATCAGGTCCAGCTTAAAACCGCAGCAATTCCGCACTTACATATCGCGTCACACTTACGACCCGATTTGACTGACTGAGAGATCCGCCCAGGTTGTGCGACATTTAAGGTTTAGCTGATTTGTTGCGAATTGCGGGAGTTGTTGTGCTAAACGTGCCTTTCCGTTGCCCTGTTGCGAGACTAAACGTCATCGCCTTCAATGGTACGGTGTGGTAGAGCCAAGTGACTGCAGTGCGCCAATCCGCACCGTTTCATTCGCTGCCCTTAATGGGCGGATGGCTAATTAAAAGTGACGCGCTCGGTAAGCGAGATGAAGCGAAACGGTTCGCGAGCGGTCGCCGGTGAAGTTGCAGCCGTGGAGCCTTTTGGGAAATTAAGAGTGACTTGTGGGAGTTGAGAGACGGCACGATGGAACGGACAAACGCGATCTCATTCCACGCTCGCGGGCAGCTGTCGAACAAATTGATATTCGCACATCCAAACAAACATTCGACCGGTGCCAGTCGCTAATGAGATAGTAGTGCTCGTTGCAGAAACCCTGGCGAAATGGGGTTAGGCGAGATTTTGTCCCGTGCATGATCAGCAGCACACGTGGAAAATCGAATCTATTCTACAGAATAGCAATCATCCGCCGGGTTTATTTAGTTAAATAGAAGCGTGTGGAGTATTTGGAAAATGGTTGAGTCGAGCTGACGTATGAAAGTATCAGAAATCACACATTGTATCGATTGTGCAATCATAACAGCAAGAACAGTGGAGCACGAGTTGCTATGAAGATTTTTAACAACTCAATTTTCGGTTCTTCGATCTCATGTTGTGATAATTGGCACGTCTAAGCGGAATGTGCGTAGAGTTAAGATGTTTTGAGTCACTTTGAGCTGAAACGACGACGATGATGATGGTGATTCTGCCGAAAGTCACGATCGTTCAAACAACGGTCCACATGTACGCATGCTGATATGTGGACTTTGGTGCGTGAGGAACCGTGGCAGACTGATGAATACGTGTAATCGTGAGCTATCAATTTCTCCTGTCGCGGTGTAACGAGAAAGATAATGTGGCTATTACTGATTTTGAAAGTAAGTTAATTCTAATTTCATCACATTTCCTGGGAAGATGACTAACTAAGGAGGATTTTATTGAGGATTTAATTGTAATACCTCTATTTTTATTGAATATTTTGTAAAAGACAAACAAAATTTTTGCCTGATATTGTAGGCAAACCTTGAGACCATATAATCCTCTACAAAAAAAACCGGCGATCTAAATTCACCATTCCTTTGTTGTGATGTCAGGGCACAATCAAAACAATACGACCAGTAATAACTACACGTCCGTTTGATCGTGAAATCTTATCTCGTGTCCAACATGTCTGGATGCGTCTTGCGTTGGATGCTACTTACATCCGACAGTATTCTCGGTGTCTCTCCCTTCTTTTTTTACTGAGTAATGTTTACTGTGACGTTTCACAATGTCAGTTGCTCCTGTTACTCGCACCCGAACCGGCTCGCTCGCCTAGATGCTAGGAGGGATTTTATTTCCTTTGCAAACGGCACCGTTCATCTGACGGACGGCTTTTTGCTTCCGTGATTCCACAGCCAAAGCTAGCCGCCGTCGACGTTGTCAATCTAGCGCAGTAAAACAATGGTGACATGGATGGCGGTAAAGGGTGCGGTTGCATTCATTTTCTGACGGCGATGATATGGCGCCGGGTGCTACGGTTGTGACAGCTAGTGTGATGACTGTTTGGCTGGTTTGTGTGCTAGATCTGTCTAGCAAGAAAAAAAGAGCCAAGAAAAAAAGGAGTAATTGAATAATTAGCTAACGTATACCACTTTCGAGAGTTGCTCTTTTAATAGCCAAATGATCATTTGCTTATTATAACGATCATTTACAACGATTTCGAAGTGGCATTTAATAGCGGTGAGTCATTCGTGACAGCCAGTGCGTACAGCCCTTAGGTAACTGGAACTCTGATTGATCTGTGCGCAACGAGTACACGTTCGATTTAATGCAAGATTAATGATCTCCTCACGATCTCTCTACGATACCCGCGATTAGTAAATTGAGAAACACCTTCTCTAGTTTCTCGTGCGGTCCTTCTGCCGGTGGCATAGGGTTACGTCAAATAAATAAATCATACTTTTGCTACTAATTTGCCTACCGGTACGATCCCAAGGCAAGCGCATGTAAGGAGGCACAGTTCTCTCAGCGTCTTCCAACGATCGAGACGTTCGAACCATCATTTATCATTGCACGGACAGTGGCGGTGCATATGGAAACCAACGCAAAATCATCCTTCACATAATCATGGCAGCGAGCCAACGTTCCAATGGCCCAGTTATGCAGTTGAAGGAATAAAACAGCTTGTTGATGTTGAAACTGCTTCCCAAAAGCGCTATATGATGAATGAACCGATGAGGTTTTGGTAAAGGAGGGACTCTTGTGTTTTTTTGTTGCAAGGGTGACCATGCTCGATTTCTCGAGCTGTCCATCACCCGGCCATGCTTGCCCTCGGATTAGCGCATAATTTGTGTCTTAAATCACTGGACACACCCCAAACCACCTGCTGGAGATAGGCGGACGTGGATATGGACCGTGGCTGCATTGGCGCCGAGTGGTCGATAATTTGAGACTATTTGAGAACCGGTTAATGTCAGGGTGGTTACTGTTTTTTGTTGCTGTTGTCTGGGAGTTAAAAGGTAACCAAACACCTTCCCGGAGGCTACTTAGAGATCATTTACGATCACGCTGAAAAGTAGAGTTCGTTAAAGCAATTCGTTGACGTGTGGTTTACTGAGTAATTTTAAAAAAGGCGATCGTATCACACCGATTCTAATCTTTGTTTCTCAGAAAAAAATAGAAAGATTAAAGTGTAGAAATGCCATTAAAAAGTCCATCAAGATCGGCCTAACCTTGGATTTAAATTTTATAATCTCCGAAATGCTAAATGAACAAAACGAACGTTACCTGCGAGTGTAACCTCGGAGCGTATTTTTTTTTGTTTGGTCAATAATTGAGGAAGGATCTCCGTATCTGGTACGTATCCCTCCATCTGAATCATGTCAGCGAGTAGGCATCGATAAACTTGTGTAAAGGAACCAAAAAAACCTTCGACTCGTGTCTAAAACCTGGCACCGAATATAAAATCCCGCCACCCGAGTGTTCCAGCAGGGGCGATAAAGGCGAGGCGCACGGCAATAAAATAAAGATCATGTCCATTTATGGAATAATTTACTTCTGCTCCTCTGTGAGTGCAAAAGGAACAACAGCAACAAAAAGCACCAGTATTCCGACAATGCTCTGTGCGCTTCGGACTCGGGCTGATTGTGATAATGAATCTGGCCAATGGCACACATTTCAACGCGAAAGGAGTTCTCCCTTGCGCAAGCACGGGAAGGTACTCGATACCTTTCCAATTTACAATGGCCACCCTGGTACCCTTGCGTGAGTTTGTATGGGCGCGCGCGCACAGTAAAAGATTAAACTTTATTTTGTTCTGCACAAACTCTACACCCTTTCAACTAGGATTCGCTCTGCTCGCTGCAAAAGGTTTTCTTTTTGCACAATCGAATCTGCGGGGATTATTTTATTACGCCCCGAAAAGGTTATCCGCTGCAGCAACCTTCAAGCAGAGCGGACTTACTACCACCGTGTGGAATCCGTGCACAAAAAAAACGTTTACGTTCCGATTTTTATGGCGCACACCGTTGCGTGCGTTGTTAAATCGAGCCTGCGATTGTGAGTAGCGTGAGATTTTAATAACAGTTACCAAAAATGTCGATAACGCCATCCGGTGTGTGGGGGGAATCGCTACGGATCAATAAAAAAGGGTAGGTCGATGCCGTTCCCTCGACTTGGCAGGATTCATCTCCGTGAGCTTTCCGTGCAGTCGAACCTTATCGTCCGATAGCGCTTTATGTGACAATCCCTTATTAATTCGGACGTTAATAATGACATCAAAAGTTTTGTATCAACGCGTTTAACGGTGCTGCCCACGCGTCCCACTCATATGCTGACGATGGGATGGGATTGATACTCGGCCATCTCGGGCGCCGATAAACACGGGAATACCAAGAATTCACGGTCAGCTGGTGGGTTGGTTCGTTTTTTGTGCCAGGATTATCGTTATCCTGCTTTTAATGTTAATTATTTTACAACCGAGTAGTGATGGGCACTCGGAATCGGAACTACCTTGTGCCGATTCCATAGATGGAACCGAATCCGGAACCGATTCCGGATCCAGGTGCATTGGAGGCCCCGAGTTTATATATTAGCTCGAACTTCCCAAGAACTCTAAAACTGTGGTGGGTTAAGCGGTGGGCGTACTCCGCCTAGGGCCCCAGCATATGAGGAGGGGGCCGAAAAACGAAGGAATGACCAGACCTACCAGACTAAGTATCACGTACTTAGAAAGAACACATCTTGCAAGGGCCCCGGTTCCGGATCCGGGTGCTATTCCGGAATTGGTTCCGGATCCGATTCCGGAACCGGATCTGGACCTACTGTTCGGAATCGATTCCGCAAAATTCGGAGCGCTCCGGAATCGATTCCGATCAAACCATCATTTCGCCCATCACTACAACCGAGTCACAACACACACACCGTGGAAAGAAACGTTGAAAAGAGGAGTGCAAATAGTTCGGGAAGTAGGTTAATTAATTGATGGAAATGGTGGACTGTTTTTTGTGCGGTTTCTCTGTTGTGCATTTACTGTGCATTAAAATGGTGTTTTTACTACCAGCTGCACTGTTGTGCAGGTGAATTTATGTTTCCCCTCAGTTACAGTGGCGCATCGTTTGTCACATATGGTCACACAAAGATGGAGGTTCTGGTGCTTTATGTTACACAGGACACTGGTTCGGTTCGTTTAAAGGGAAGTACCGTGCCTTCCATTAAGTACAATCGATTGAGGTAAAAAGCAATGGAGAAGCTTCTAGCAACGTTTTCCTTAGGCGAAGATTAGCTATGACCGTACCACAGCAGAACTACGGCAGAAGTTGTGCACCATTGCTCTTACTATCTTGCTGCGTATAGTGGTGCGCCTGTCGGACAGGTATCGCGTGCATTCTGCCGTTTGTTGGTAGCATCACGGCGACAAAAAGCCATAATTTATCAATTTTCTATTTTCATTCGCCCGCGCACATCGTGTGGTGCGTCGTTTCCGGGAGCGAAAAACCCAAGGACAACCGGGATGCGATGTTTGATAGTGCTGGTTTTGTGTGTGTGTTTGGGAAACGGTAGCACGGTAGCTAAATGAGGTGTGTTAGAGTTTGTGTGTTTCTGTTTGTTTTCCTCTCGTACCAAGCGGGAGCGAATTAATGCTAGATTTTATTTTCCGAGCGAATGTTTTTCTCGGTAGCAAACAGGGAGTATTTATGGACCGATGGTAGCTGTCGGTGGTTGTTTGTAACGATGTGCTTTTGTGATGCTACAAGAGAATGAATGCTTGTTTGTTGTTCTATACAAACTATGTTTATGTACTTGTCAACGCTTTTAAAATTGAGGAAATTAAGCTCAAAATATAAATAAATAGATTTCGATAAGAGAATCAATAAGTTTAATAAAATATTCTCTAGCAATTCTATAAATAAATATTGTGATAATAAGATATAGTTGTTGAGGAAAAACTGTAGAATGAAATCAACAAATTAGTGCATCAATTTAAAATTAAACAGTTAAATATGTTCCCACCTTCAAGACAGGTTTCTCAACAACTCACTCCACTTTATCGCCCCGGTTGACAAATCCTTTTGCGGACATAAATTTTCACACCCTTTGCTAACCGACGAAGCGGTAGACGTTGAACGGGTGAACAAAAACTATAAAACCAAGCTGGAAAAGGAGATTAGAACGAATTGTTTCGTCGGAACCGTACATTCTTTACAGTTTGCTACCGAACCACCGTGTCCCAGCGTGACATGTTTTGATAAGATTTATTTACCAGCCCATACAACGCGAGCGCGAGTCACAACATTGTAGTTGCATCGTTGGTTGCACTGATTTGCTGCTGGGTGCAACGAGGGCCGAGTGAAAACTGAACGTGCAAATAGAACGCAAAAAAAGCGCTCAGTGTCCAGTGTCGTGTGAGGCTTGTCGAGAGGAACATGCGAACAGAGGGAAGGAAATTGCACGTGCTGACGCATGTCAAATGATTTGAATGCGTGCCGTGGGATTGTCCTTTTATGGTAAGGGTGCACCTGAACCCGGGCTCGTATTGTTTTTGTGCAATCAAAATGCAACGTCAGCTTTGGTGCTTTAAAAAAAAACGGCAAGGAATACAAATAACGAGGTGGGCGTTTGAGAGGAGAAAAAAAAACGCGATCCTAATCTGGTTCTGCGCTATTTAGCCTTAAATGGGTATGGACAAAACTGAGCGAATGACGTATTTACATAAGAGGTTATTTTGTTCTTTAGAACTACAAGAAGATTCGAAGGCATATTTTGTTTTAAAATTTTTATTAGTGTACTGTAAAATAAAGCGAAAGTACTAAATCTTCCACAACAAACCAATAAAGTCATCGACTCAAGCGCCACAAGATCGACGACCACCCACGCCCTAGCGCGCGAAACAATCGAAAGGCCGGTTGCATTGTGGCACGTGTGAAGTCGTGCGACACGAGCCGAGTGAAAACTGAACGTGCAAATAGAACGCAAAAAAAGCGCTCAGTGTCCAGTGCGTGTTGAGCTTTGTCGAGAGGAACATGAGAACAGAGGGAAGGAAATTGCACGTGCTGACGCATGTCAAATGATTTGAATGCGTGCCGTGGGATTGTCCTTTTATGGTAAGGGTGCACCTGAACCCGGGCTCGTATTGTTTTTGCGCAATCAAAATGCAACGTCAGCTTTGGTGCTTTAAAAAAAAAACGGCAAGGAATACAAATAACGAGGTGGGCGTTTGAGAGAAGAAAAAAAAACGCGATCCTAATCTGGTTCTGCGCTATTTAGCCTTAAATGGGTATGGACAAAACTGAGCGAATGACGTATTTACATAAGAGGTTATTTTGTTCTTTAGAACTACAAGAAGATTCGAAGGCATATTTTGTTTTAAAATTTTTATTAGTGTACTGTAAAATAAAGCGAAAGTACTAAATCTTCCACAACAAACCAATAAAGTCATCGACTCAAGCGCCACAAGATCGACGACCACCCACGCCCTAGCGCGCGAAACAATCGAAAGGCCGGTTGCATTGTGGCACGTGTGAAGTCGTGCGACACGATCGCGATTCGGCGAAGCAGCAAACGAGACGCCTACGAACGACAGTATCGGTGCTCCACGCACCAAGGCAAGGTCTAGGTCGTACCGGCCACAAGTCATCGCGGTACGAATGCCACCCGTACGTGCGTAGGCCGTAACCGGGCTTTGTTGATCATTCGATCGACGAAGCAGCAAATTGTGTGCTCGGTGAATAATTTACTCACCGAGAGACCGTCCGTTGGATGATCGCTTAATCGCGGGAAATTAAAAGGCATCGGCCAACCTGATGTCATCTGCCGCCAGAGCGTGTGTGTGTGTGCGGTTTTGCATTGAAGATTAATTTATGAAAATTAAAGCTAGCCAAGGTGCGCTAGCGATGAGGATGAGCGTTTTTATTTATTGGCTGGATTGGTGTGAAGGATCTTATCTGGGCGATAAATCAACGGCTAGTTTTGATGTTTCTATCCGTGCGGTGAGGACACACTTTGTCGCAGCAGTGTTGCGATTTGTGGCGATGATTTGAGGCGATTAATTAATTGTGTTTTGTAGTTGCAATTTGCATTACACCCAGTAGAAGATGAGTAGTCAATGTATGAAGTAATCACGTTTAAAAATTATGAGGAAAGGTTCAAGAATTCGGACATTACTAGAAATAGAAGACTTGCTTGTTAGTATTTAATTACTCAAACAACAAGCTCTTGATAAGGGTTTAAAGTTTTAGTGAGATCTCACATCGATTGCCATTCTGTCGAAGGTGTAAGACATATCCAAATCAAAGCATAACTTCACCCCAAACAAATATATCTTTCCTTGCCACTCTAGCCGATTACAGAAATCAATTAAAAGTCCTGTGTGACATGGGTATGCGTCGGCTCGAGTCTGCTTTCGCTCCATAAAAAAAAAACCAAACCACATGATTAAAGAACTGTTGATTTAAGAAACGAATCGAGTTGAACAGAAGTTCCTCCTTCCAAATCCCGGTGGGAAGTCGGCAAAAAGGAATGTGATCGTTAGCGGTTTCTACGGACAGAGTGAGAGCCAATTTAATTGATTTAATGGCAACGGTCGTCAACCAACCAGTGCCGGTCCTTAGAAACGCTCTGCCACGGATTCAACGTTGTGTGCACCAGCATGCGTACACACGTCCGTGTGGGTGACAGTTGATGAATGGACTTTTATAATTTCACGACTCTCTGAAACCGCGTGGAGGCGCACACAGCAGCAAACGGATTGAGACGTGATGAGGTTATGTTTCTCGTGTTGTATTCGGTGTACGACTAGTTTTCATCTACATTGGTGAGCGAAGCGCGTAAATCCCTAAGTCTAATGTGTCTTCCCGGGGCGAGGAACAGCACAACAGTTGCTGGTGAGTATTAGGTCCAAGTAGTTTCGAAGGTGATGTGTCAAATGTCATTCTTGAAGAAAAAGGATATAGTTTTTGTCGTTCCTTTTTGTCACCTTTTTGAAAACCCCAAAACAGCTACTTCTGGAGCATAGTAGCAAAGTGCCGAAATCTTCCCAAAGTTGGGCATCCATAAATATTCGTTAAGCAGCCACTGTTTTCGTGAGCGCTGATGGTAAAGATGTCCCCAAAAACTGTGTCGCGTACGCACCAAAACTACAGCAAAAGGATAATCCGTCACATACGTTGCGTCATCTACGTTATGTGACAATCATATTTGCAGTAAATTATGACGAATGAAGCAACCAAAATACTACACGAAGCAAAGTGCAAACAGAAAATGACCTCCGCTCTGTTTGGCGTAATTTGCAAAAAAGCAAGGTATTTGCGCATGCGGCACAGACCACCGACGGCTGTGTCTTCGAGGTAGCATTTGTATTCGGGCCGGATCATGGTGGTGTGCAGCTCAAGGCAGAGAACCATTACTCATGCACAAGCCCCGTAGGGAGGGTCGCCATTGCGGATTATGCGGATATCATTGGACCAGTTTTAAAAGTGTGACACCCGCACCCAGACCGCGGTGCGTTACGGTAATCGGTCGGGTAGTCGCATCGGAGGTCGATCGATGGGATGGCATTAATTTCTTGACAGCTCGATGATGAACGTCCGATCGATTGGTGGTCGTCTGCAACGTGAACGGCAACTAAAAGAGGAAGCGAAACGAGCTTGGAATACATATTGGCCGTGCCATCCAGCAACTCCCTGTCTGCTGGACGAAAGGTGATGCTGTGGGCACATTATGCATGATTATTTCACACCTTAACCCGTAAGAAATCGATCCCCGAACACCCGGGAAACCACCTTAACGAGCCCACTATTAATAGGCTCTCGCGGGTTGATGATAATTTGTGACAATTTTTTAATCAAAACACTCCACCGGACTTCGTGCGAACGCCGCCGTAACAGGTCGCTTTGACCCCAAAAAGAAAGAATCGATGCCGTGTCTCTCGAATGGTGCTCGGGGCAATTTGGGGTTCGGTGCAGTAAGCTCTGTCTCTGGTAGCGGAGGTCACCTGTTCCATATGTGGCTTGGTGGACCCAAGGTCCGATCCGATCTCGTTTACTGCTGCTCTCTTCTCGTTTTGGGGGCTTAATTACAACACCACGCTGGTGGAGACCATTGTTGTCCGTGATTCGTGGGCACAGTCCACACATCCAGGACCGGGCGGATGCGTCGAATGCCACCATAATGCAACATAAATTGCGCATGTTAAACGTCACCCGGGAGTAATGTGTAATTGCGTGTGTTTGTCTCTTGGAGGGAAGGAATAAGAAAAGCCCGGGAAGTGGTAGAAAGCAGCAGAGAGGACACAATTTATGTAGAAAAAAAAAACTGTAATGGAATCAGTATTGTAGGATCGCCCTTTCACGCTCTCACTCACGCAACTCCCGTTTTGTGCCGGATGGTCCGGATTCAAAGAAACAAGAAAGGTCAAATTCATTATCGATCATAACTCTTGCCCCGTTGCAAATTGCATTCTGGGCCAAACGAAAAAGGATTCCGGACAGGCTTCCGTTCCAGTACCGGGGGTTCGTGAATGCAGGGAGGGCTGCACCGGTTGGTGTGTAATGGATGCCATTGCCTGACGGGCATCGATAAGGTTGCATTACAACGGATTCAATTTCCCGAATCAACGGTTCTCGCCGTCCGGCTGTGGTCGCTGTGTGAAGTAATTGATGATTTTTCGCGAAATTCAACAGCGTACTGATGCTTATCACAGCGGCAAAATGCGTGTTAAAAGTCGGTCAGGTATTTTAATTCCATTATACGAAATATTTCAAAAAAAAAAACGATTGCATTACATTCTACATTGTAAGAGCGAATGGATGCGGATGCGGAATTTGTATTTATAGACACTTCCCGCGAACGCTGTAATGAAAACTGATGGGTTGCTCATTAATTTACTTATCAAATGTATGCCTGTGGGTAGATTTCAAATTTCAATCATCGAAACTATTAAAAAGCAAACCGATACCCTTAATGTCTCTAATGTGATGCGTTTTTAATTATGACGGAAAACATGGTTCCGGTATCAAACAATGCAACAATTCTCGCCATCGTTGAAGGTATGGTTTTGTGCTATATTCACCAAAAATAATTATTATTTAGCGCCGGGAGCGTAATGAGATTAGCTTACCAATAACAAGCTCCATTTATTTAACATTGTAATATCGGGTGCCCGGGAACATTTTTCAATTACACGAAAATTGTGTGCCTGTCCGAGGTAAATCAGCGCGTCCATCCGATATTACTGTGCCATGGTTCATTAAAATGATTTTGGTACGAGTTCGATTTAATCGGTACCGTCGGTGCCCATCCCCTTAGTGACTAATTAAGCTGCTTAATTATCGGGCCGCGAATCATAACGTTTATCCAGCCCGAATGCAGCTAGCGACTCGGTGGACACAAGGAATTTCAGCGATGGCGCTGGTCAGCTAGATCATATTTCAGCGTTTGATGTTTGCGTTTCGTCCACTGTTGGTTCACACTCTTGATACAATGGCGTTTTTGCTCACACGTGATGGGTGGCTAGTTTGGTTGTGGTCAATTAACAAGTGGTCAGCTGGATGATGGTGGTTGACGGTAATCAAATCAGCATCCCCCCCAAAAACCCGACACAACAAACAGCACGTTCCTGTGTGTGTGTGCGGTGATTTATTTACAATTAAGATAATGAATGGATTTGAATCATATTAATCCAATGGTTGGGTATTGGATGCATTCTTGCATCATTGTTGCATAAAAGCGTGTGTTTGTGGAGCGTAACATGCCACTGTTTGAAGGTATTAGAATAATATTTGGCGAGATAGGATGTATGCAATTTCGGCTAAAACAGCATAACAGTGCGTGGCATAATTATAAAAGAACAAGTTTTTTAAGTATATTTTACTTAAATAAACATTAGAAGAGAATGATAAAAATAATTGTGAACTAAGTTAAAAAAGGCTTCTGTAACAATTGCTTTCACAGTTTTTTATTTATTTGTAAGAAAATTGGAGAAAAAATACTTCAAATACATTTTTGAATGATTGATTTTCTTATCTACTGCTCACTTCCATGCTGTGCTAAGAGTATAAATATAAAAATTCGGCGAAACGTTCTTAAAATTTGTAGAATTCTTAAGAAACACAAAAATCATATCCCTAAAATAAGTTAAATAAGTTTTAAACTCGTTAAACCGGAAGGTATTGTAGATGGCTATGATGACTTAAGCCAGAAAGTTGATTACTTTTAGACATTTTGACAGATACCTACCATTTTGACTCATAGGTTGCCAAACGGGGAACGAAATTGCAACATTTTACGAAGAAAAAATGTAAAAACACTTGTATAATTTACTGCATAAAACTCTTTAAATACGTAAAATGCGTACCGGAGTCATATAAACATTGTAGGGCTTCTTCTTCTTTCTTACCATAACGACCTCTTAGGTCATGTCTGCCATTTCTGGCTTACTAGACTTATTGTTACCGCATAGTTGCATAGTCAGTCCTCACTATGGGGGAACGGCCCAGATGAGACTTGAACCCCGGTCCTGCCGTGTGAAGACCGGCGCCGCTGTCGCAGTACCACCGGGCCGCTGTGTAAAGAGTATAAATACAAAAAATCGGCGAAACATTATTAAAATTTGCAGAATTCTTAACAAACACAAAAATTATAGACTTATAATAAGTTTAATAAGTTTTAAACTCTTTAAAAAGGAAGATATTGTAGAGTTCTATGATGACTTAAGCCAGAAAGTTGATTACTTTTAGACATTTTGACAGATACCTACCATTTTGACTCATAGGTTGCCAAACGGGGAACAAAATTGCAACATTTTACGAAGAAAAAATGTAAAAACACTTGTATAATTTACTGCATAAAACTCTTTAAATACGTAAAATGCGTACCGGAGTCATATAAACATTGTAGAGCTTCTTCTTCTTTCTTACCATAACGACCTCTTAGGTCATGTCTGCCATTTCTGGCTTACTAGACTTATTGTTACCGCATAGTTGCATAGTCAGTCCTCACTATGGGGGAACCACCCAGATGAGACTTGAACCCCGGTCCTGCCGTGTGAAGATCGGCGCCTCGCTATAATTGTAGAGCTATAATTCATTATTATTATTTTATTTACATTTCTAAAGCATCGTTAACATGGACAGACCTTACTTACTTACTTATCAGGCGCTACAACCGCTTCGCGGTCTTGGCCTGCTGCAACAATCCTCGATACCGCTCACGGTCTAGCGCCGTCGTCTGCCAATCCATTATTACAGACCTTAGCCAATTCTTTTATCGATGGCTCAAAATAGTCGCAAAACGTCAAAACACAAACAAAAATGCTTAGATTATCATAGATCCCATAATTATGGTACACACTGTATAATATCTGATTTCAAAAGAATCAGCTTATCGTTTTATACAACTGTTTATATTATTTTTTTTAGTTTATCTACAATCATTTGTTACTTGTTGCACCCTCATTACCAGGTGCAAATTTTCATCATTCGGTACTGGTGCGTCACCCTGTCTTAACTGTCACTGGGGATTTAAAATATAACGCTAATTATTTGATATTTATTTAGCCCCGCATGTCATTGACCACCTACCGGGCATCAATTACCACTGTGGCCGTGTCGACAACATTGAAACCTGATCGCTTCCTCGCACCACCATTCCATCGCCACCGATCGATCGGCTGTTGGCGTATGATTTGAGCCGGCTTGCAATTACATAATAATTATGGTACCACAGTTACATCGTCCCGGTTGGCGGAAAGGAAGGGTACGAAGAGAAGCGAACAGAAAGATGTTATAAAAAGGAGACCAAAAACAAAAACTGGACTGAATTCATCGGGTCAGTCAGACTCTCCCGTTCTTCATTCCAACCGACGGGAGGTCCACCGGATGTGTCGGGCCAGCACGGGCACGGGCTCTGTCACGGATCCCAGGCGCGCCATAGCCCATATTTGTGTCGCTTTTCCTTCGGCCCAGCTCGAACACCAAAGGCATTCACACGCCACTTTATACGCGAGCGCGTGTGCACCCCAGCGTGGAAAGGCGCATTTGTAATGGACGCAACCCCCAAAAACGGGCAATGGGTTGCATCGTCACCGGGGGTGCGTTTGGACTGTCTGTTTGATTTAATTTCATACGTGTGTGGATGTCTCTGGGAGTGTGTGTGTGTGTGTAAACCACCAAAGATCGAGAGGTGCACCACAGCAGCACCATAAACGAACGATCTGTTCGCAACCGTAGCAAAAGTTGACTTCATTAGGTTGCAATATTTAATAAGTTCGCCGATTTTGTCCGTTCGATTCGGTAGCCGGCGACGGTCGGATAGATCGGCAAACCTCTCGCCCTCCTCGCTGACTAGACAGCATTAATGTCACTCATAAATTCATGCAAATGAAAATCAATATAACCCAACCAACAAGCGGTGTGTGACGGCTTGTTGAGCAAAAAGTATCATAATCTGCTTCTTCGGATAATATTGGCTTGAGTTGGTTGGGAAAGCTGACAGGGAGCCATGTGAAGGGACGAGAATGGTTTACGGTTTTACGTTAAGAATTAAGTTGATTAAATGTTAGAGAGCGGGCTTGTTGTGCACAGCCGGCAGGACAAGTGTCCACCGGTGATAGACAAGAAGCTATTATAAAATCAATCAAATCGATAAGCATCGCTGGTCGCTGGTGGGACGCAAATGCCTAGCCGAGCGTACTGGGTATAATTTTATCAGGATTTAAATATACACCGAGCCGGGTGTGAGTAGAGACAAATGACATCCTGTGGCACGTTGGCAGAGGTCACGCGAAGGTAAATTTAGTTCACTGTCACAAGCGGGGTGAGTTTAGTGAAAAAGAAAAACAAAACAATCGTTTGATTTTTAGCATTTTCTAATTATATTTCAACAAAAGTTCTTTCTCCTTCTCGGTTTAAGTGTTTTCCCAACGTTTTTTCTTCTTCTTCTCCCTCTTTTAAGGCTTTTAAATACGTCAAACACCGTTACCGATCGCCGCTAGAGTAGGGTTGAGGGTTATCATATCGGTGTCGGATATTGATAGCGGCGCGGTTTCATAATTCATTTTCCATTCCTTCGATGCATAATCATGTTAATAGGGCTATCAACCCACTTGTCCCGCCACTTTTTGTTGCTCTCGCGCACCTTCCTTGCACACCCGCCCGGTGGACAAGAAAGCATTAACCAAAATGTATATCGGTTTATCGGCTGAATGTCGTCCGCGCCCGGTTCGCTCTCACACCTTTACCGATCGATTTGGTTGTGTTGTGTTTTTGTTTAGCCCGTGCCTTGTGCATGTGCAACCATCACCGCGTCGTCGGTGGCGAAAGGGCGAGCGTTCGCTTATCGATTTTGAATATATAATTATCGATATTATTATAGGGTTTTTTTTGTAAGTACGACGAGGTACGGTTCGTATCAGCGCGCCGCGCTCGGTTGCAACCTTTCAATTACTCCCACTCGGGGCGACGGTGTAGGCCTTGTTTAGGGCAATTCTCCATTTTTTATTGAGACAAGCTGAGCGTGAGGTGAATTTGTTTGTCTAAGAAACTGTCGGTGAAAGAGAGGCTTGTGGCTTTCAAAAATTGGAGTAAAACAAACCCAAGAAAACTAAATAATTAAAATTCTTATGATGAGAACCTTCTTCTTCTTTCTTGGCCTAACGACCTCTTAAGGTCATGCCTGCCATTTCTGGCTTACTAGACTAATTGATACCGCATAGTTGGTTAGTCAATCCTCACTATGGGGGAACGGCCCAGATGAGATTTGAACCCCGGTCCAGCCGTGTGAAGACCGGCGCCGCTGTCGCATCACCACCGGGCCGCCCATGATGAGAACCTACCAACAAGGATTATTTGCGCCTTTTGCTTAGGCAATCCGCACTACACGGAAGCTGCAGAATAATTAAAAGACTTTGTGGTTGAAAAATCTCAACTTATTAAGTTCAGCATCTTGTAACTTTATAAATGAAAGTCCCCACGAGTAATCTTATCAAAACATTTCCTTATTTGGTATTATACTGCTACAAACAAGTGACAAAAAAACGCCGCTACCGTATTAATTCGCTATTTGTTGACCAATTTTCGTTCACTGTTTTACGCGCCGTTTTACCATCGATAACAATCGTCCAATGGGTTTCGCTCCGAAGTAAGATGTTTACACGAAACTTTAATTGATCTCGCAATTAATGAGCACCGCGGTTATCAATTATGTGCAATTAAATGTTATTTTGTTCCTCCCTTATGTTTCTGCTCGGTCCAGTCCGGGTTGCTTGTCCGGGCTTGTGGTGGGTGTCAAAAGGAACCCATATTGCGCATAATGTCAACTTGGTTCGCTAAAAAAGAAAAGGTAACGTGCCCGCCTTCGTTGCGTGAGTGATTGAGTAATAAGGGTTGGGTTGCATTATTTGTTACACTTACGCACGAGCTGTGTTTTTCGAGTGCTTCTGGTTCGCAATTAGTCCTGTTTGGCTGTTGTTCATCAAATAGAGAGAAAAAAGGTAGGTAGATGAGGTAGAAAAATTCATTCACTCCTCAATTTTTGCCTATCTTTAACTAACCTCTGCTCTGGTCTCTCGCTCTTCCTACTTCACCTGATTGATCTGCACAGTGTTACCAATTTTCCCCTGAGGCTAGGTGCCGTTCCCTTCCGAAGCGAAGGACGCCGTTGAATACACAACGATCGTTTAAAGGGTGGTACCGAACAAATCAATTAATGGGCAAGTTTTATCTTAATCGCTTGTGGTTGGACACAGCAAAAAAAAACACACACACACACACACACACACACAAACTACTCCCTGAGCAGTGCCACGATCGAAAGCCGGTTCCTTTGAATTTGTTTTCATGTTGCAAGCGCACCAAATACGTCTATCTGATCGCGCGCGTTGCACATGGATCATAATACGGCTCGAGTCGGCAAGGTTGGCGTTAAATTATAAGAATAGTAATAAGAAACCGAACACTAACGAAACGAAAAGAGTCGACTTTTGACTTGTGAGCAACAAAACAAAAAAAAGCAGAATTCGAGCAGATTTTGTGATTTGCCTATTACGAGCTGTCAATTGGATTGGATCGATTGGTCCCACCGAAGGCACGCAGGCTTTTCTTAACATTGTTATTAATGTGTTATGGTTTAATGATCATGTGTAATCTTTATGGAATCTAATAAATTATTAGTTCTTTTATTTGTGGTGCTCAATAGCGACGGTCGAAACGACTAAATCAAGATCAGCTCGAAAGTGTCTATCTGTCCTTATATAGAGAAAATTAATTTTGAGTGATTTATGAGGTTGTTCTTGTGTGATGAAAACTTGAACCAATAAAAAACGTCCACCAAGTTGCACCATCTCGCGTGGGATCATTTTCGCGCACGGTTCATTTCACGCCTTCCAACCAATTGACAGATAGCACGCGTACGGCGTGTCATCCGATCGGGACAACGGTCGCAATCGGAATGCTGAGTTAAGCAAATATTTTGCTCAAAAGTGAAGCAAAACCAGCGCACTGCTGCACAAGTGCAGCCCGCCATCATGCCAGCGCATTGTCAGCGTTTATTCTTTCAATAATTATTCTTCTGCTAGTGACACCGCAAAATAAAAAGGGTGCATTATGAAGCTACGCGAAAGAAACAAACGAACCGACCCTAGCCCAACACCTTCTCGATAGCAAGCGATGATTGTTTGCTTCAGCTGACTGCAAAACCCATCCCCTTTTTGGGCAGGGTGTGTTCTAGTGCCGGTCGGTGTGTTGGTTTGAAAATTGTTTTTAGAAAGGAAGCCATTCGGTTGAAGAAGGTTGCCGAAAAGGAGGGGGAGACTTGAGGAAAGACAGTTGGAAATTGAACCGCGTTGAGCCGTGAACGAATCGATTGACGAGTAGGAACCACCACAGAAGTGAACGACCAAACAACCACCTCCATTCCGACCGCCTGTCAAAGTCCTCCGCGTGTGACGTAGATGACGGGCCCGAAACCTAGAGCTCGCGATCAGCGTCACTACCTTCACCAACACTAAGGGAAGTGGGGATACTACCACTAGCAGGGGTGGTCGAAGGTATAGCTACTAGCGTGGCCGAGGAATGTACTAGGCTGACTGAAAAGTACCGAGTACAAGAGTTTGTGTGTTTGTATCGTTAAAATATTGAAAATAGACGAAAATGTGTCTTCCTGTGTGCATTGCATACTTCCAGGCTTTTGGTTTCGTAAAAAGGGAAAAAACGCCTTAAGTTATGTGATACGCAGCACATTCCACTTATTTTAAACTAATTTTTTAAAAGTCTATAATTGTACTTATCCTCTCTCGAATCGACCGATGGCAAACGATAAAGTTGCAGTAGCAAAAACACATTAGAACACAGACTGCACACTTACATATCGAGCTCTAACCCTGTGCCTAGGAAAGCGTTTAGGCTTACGTACCAAACCCACAAGAACAACAACTACCCCAGGCTAGATGAGGTACCTTCCCTTTGCCGCCTTTTCACAGCCCCCCACATCCCCCCTTCCCTCCCCATCCTCGTTTTAGGAGGTCATATTTTATAATATTTTCGTTGTGGCTTCTGCTTCGGTTTGCGGGTTGTTGATTTTTTCTGCCTGCCTGCCTGCCATTCCGTTCGGTTTTCGTTTTCATTTCGGTACCCCTTTTTCCATCCTTCACCCTCACTCACACACACACACGTTCACCCACTGATGCTCTCTCTCTCGCTCTCTCGCTCTGACGCGCTCAGCAGCAAGTCACAATCAGTCGGCCAACCCCCCCCCAGGCAAGTGGTGGCAAGTTCTTTGCGTACGCGAAGCCGACGCACGGCTCGCGGTTTCTCGCTGCTGCTGGTGTTGATGATTGTGTCAGCCAGTCAGTCTCGGTCGGGTCGGTCTGGTCGGTCTGGACGAGCGTAGCGCTCTGCTCAGCTCAGTCTCGTCACAGCTAAACAACTGTCATAACGCGTTCGCGTCATTCTCGCTGCTGCTGCTCGTTGAGTGTGTCGAGTGTGTGTTGTCGAACCACTGCATCGGGGTTCGTTTTTAATTTTTGGTGCAGCGTGCGTTTACGGTCACATTTTTTGGGGATCGAAGATCACGATCGTGATGGTGCGTGAGTTGTACTGTGGAGCAATTATTGTGGCCCAGTAAACCCAAGAAGTGATTTCAGTAAAGATGTGTGACAGTGTCCTAACGTCGGCTGCGAGACACAACCGAGCGTAAGCAGTTACGGGTGGCGTAATAGCTTCCGAGTTTGTCGTTTGAAGAAACCCAGTGGGGGGCGAAAAAATCGTGTGGGTAGTGTTGTGTCCAACTTTGCTCGACGCGTCCCTGGTGTACGGCGAGCGGCGTCCGTTGTTCAAAGTCCACCGACGAGGCAGCGTGGTGTGTGGTGTGTCCTAGCCACTAGCCCTAACCGCGCGCGCTCACAAAACTCGTTTGCTCGGTGGCCAACGGTTTCCGTCCAATGCACAGTACCGTGTGCCGGTTAGCCGCTCGTGTCTATATTGTGTACGGTGGTTACGATTTGCAATTTTTTGTTACCGCTCACCCTACCCGGGACCGTACCATCTATCGCGCCAAACGACGCACTAGCGTACTGTAGTTGATTGCCTACCGGCATCTACCCACCCGACCACTGATAGTGATAGAGCGGCTGCTATTGCGCCGCATATGCATACGTGTGCGTTATCTACCGTCAATTAGGTTCCAATATAAATATACCACCTTTTTTGCCCACACCTGTGCCCCTGCTACTGCAGAGTTGCCCATAAATTACGCGATCCTGGTTTTGGGTGGAGCGATCCCCAAAGGTCCTTTGCACGAAGCGTCCCAAAGACCGTACCACGTGAGAGCGGACCATCACGTTACATCACGAGCAACGGAAGAAGCGGTCGGGAGGTGATTGTTTGGTTGGATCGAAACATTAGGCGATCCTGCCCGTCTCCACCCGGTAATCCCCAAATGGGTACTCCATTTGCCAATCGGCTGGTGGCGAATCGGATCCCCCTATCTAGCGTACGTCGATAGATAATGAAGCACGTTTTTCGTGATAGCTTCAATCGATTGTATCCAACAGCGTGCTGGGATATAGCACTTTGGGGTCACCCGATATGTGAAGCACAGGCGGCAATGTAAACTGTGTGTTTGTGTGTGTGTGTGTGTCTGTGGCGCTAACCGCGAAAACGTTGAAGAGTTTGTGGGGCCATCGATTGTTTGCTGAAGCTGAAGTGAATTAGTTTTTCTAGCAGATTCAACCTTGCATGTCTGAAAAGTGTCTGTTAGGTTAGATTTTGTTGTTGTGGAAAGTGAATTTTTATGTAATTTACCCAAAATTTCTTCTAGTGGAAGGTGTAACAACGTGTTTGTTGTTGTGCAGTAAGATGCTTCTGTGCCATACCGTGTGTTTGTGACAGTGCAATCAACCAAATTGTTTATCAAGAGCGGTGATCGAATATTGTGTCCACTTCCTGAAACCTGAAACAACACAGCCAACACAACCCCACCAAGGGCCTCTGAGGATGGGTGGAAAATAAAATTCCCTCGAAAATTCCCGGCCACAAGATAACGTGAGAGTGATTTGTGTTTTGCGTCCGTTTTTGCGCCCCCTTTTTTTGGTGAAGATTGTGGAGCATGATTTGAGGGGGTCTCAAAATCAAAGATCTAAGGCCGATGCTGCTGCTGCTGTGTCGGAAGGTACCGGTACAAGCGTGTAATATCGACAGTCGACAAGCAGGAAGCGTTCTCGCTGCCGACACGGGTCGTGTTTTCGCTGGAACCTGTAGCAAACCTGTAAAGAGGTTGTAGTTGTTTGACAGAAAACACAAAACGGTGTAGTGTAGCAGTAGTTCTTGCCTGGCTCTTCCGGGCTACACAGGCACTACTTATCGTTCGTTCGGGGCGGTCGATACAGTGATAGTGATAGTGCTGGCAACATGATTATTATTACCGGCAGTAGTACATCGAACGGTGATGGCGATTTGCCAACATCGGTCGGTGAAGATGACGAGCGGCGTCACCAGATTGAACTGGTTGGTTACGGTGCGAGAAATGGGTCAGTCGGAACGTTAGAGGATGGGACATCGTTGGAGTTGTCACCTGTTGTTGAACGAGCATCGATGGAGGAGGACGACCAAGAGGAGGAGGAGGAGGAGGAGCAGATTGAGCTCAGTCCAGATATTTCCGGTGGAGATGAATCGACCGAGGATCAACAGCTGTCAAACGGTGCAACGTGTCAGGTTGAGTTGGAGCAGAAATGTGCGAGCGATGACGAGGATTCTCTACTCGTTGATGGTAGGTTTTGGAGATGTGGTTGGAACGAATTCTTGGCATTGGAAATCGATCTGTCTGGAAAAAAATTCCCCTAATTCGCCATCCACCGACACAGCTCATTCGTGCATTGCGAGTCCTTAATTTACTCGTCTAATTCACTCTGTCTCGCCAGGGCTAATAAACTAGCATGATAAGATTAACGTCCCGAAGTGGTACTTCACTTTAGTGTCGACCGCCTACTGTGGCCTGGATTATGCATGCAAAGGGGTAAAAACTCCAAACGCTTTTGCAACCCACCCGTACCCAAAGTCCATCTCAACCGGACGGACTCGATTGGAGTGTATTAGCCTGGCGCTCAACTTCATCGGGATCGGATCGGGCAGGCAGGATGGCACTCTGGATATATCTGGTTAGCACGTTAGTTCATCCAGGGACCAGGTACGGGCCCGGTACAGCGCGAAGGTGGTTCTGAATTTAATTTGAAATGTAAAACAGAAATTACACTGTTCCGGGATGTACGGCTTCCTGGCTGTGTATCAAGTCAATGAGAATAACCGCGCGGTGAAGTGCATACTCTCGTTGGCGTGCTGCTGCTGCTGGTGCTACCGTACCGTGGCAAAAGTGCATTAGATTGAACCGCAAAGCATGTCCCGCTTATCTGGTTCCGATAAGCTGAGGTTTGAATAAATTACCCCATTTCGGTAGTGGTACCTTAGCAAAAGAGGTGCTAGTAATAACAAATTGAGTTGGATTGTTTCCCGAGTACTGGCAACAACTGGCACCGGAAGCATTGTTTCGAAAACGAACGTTGTTGGAGGGTTATTATTATTGGTACGGGTAGGAGCTAGTACTCTCTTTGGTGAATTGTTGGGGAAAGTGGTGCAATGCGGTCGGCGGAACGATATACAACCATTAATCAAGGATGTGTAGAATTGGGGTTAGCTTCAGGACGTCCTATTTAGGTTAATATCTCGTCTGGACGAGGTCCTTAAAATTTAAAGATTAATTTTTCAGATAATAGGAAATATAAGGAACAAATATCGATGTTACGATGACGTTGGGAAATAGGAGACATTCTTAGGTGTTAACGTCATCTAAAGATACCACTTCTCAGACACAAATAGAATTCAACAGCATTGATTAACATATTGCATGATCCTGTGACTCATAAACATAAACATCCCCCATCTACAATATACTTAAATTCTGCTGGAAATCCCTGAGATTGGGTTTAGCAAAGAAAGCGTTCCTCAATTCTAAGTTCTTCTACGAATTGTCTATAAGACATCGTTGATTCATAGCATAAAAGTTTGCGTATTTTTATTAACCATTCTTCTTCTCTTCCTCTTCTCTCTTTTATCTTCCAGGTAAGTTGCGCAATCTTATCTCGTTTTGCAGTAAGTATGATTTTTCTCTTTTTATTTCGATTCGGGCCCGCCCCGAATCCGGTGACTAATCAAACATCATCGACAACATCCAAAACTAATCCATTGAACGCAAAAGTCGCGTTGTGTTGATTGCGCCATGGTTTTTAAGAGTTTACCACCTCCAACAACAACAAACTAAGACTATAAAAGAACACTTGCGGAAGACAACCATTCCACCTATTCCCACACGATGGTTGTTTATAAGTGTCGTAGCAGTGTTGTCACGTGACTCTCGGGCTCGGTGGTAACTGGTTTGGTTGTTTTATGGCGCGTTTCCTGCAACCACCGTTCTAAGAGCGAACACTTTAATGGTCGCAAAAGGTTTCGGGGTCGCTAGTTTCGGTTCGGTCGCTTTTGTCTGGTGCCCTCAGGAAATTCCCGGCCCAATCCAGTTTTCGGTTGCTTCGGGAGTTGTGTAAATAAACGAGAACGGCTTCTAGCCAGCGCTATGCCAAGTTCAAGTGTCAGAGAAATTTTAAGTCCGTAGTCACAAACGTTTCACCACTTTTCGCTTTGATGTCACACCCGATGTGTTTTTTTTGTTGTTGGTCCAAGCAAGTTTGTATTCTGATTATCGTGTGACCGTACCGGGTTGTTTTGAACGTAACACGAGTAAGCCATATCGCTATCTTTGGACTGATGCTTGCCGGATTGCTGGCAGGGTAGTAGTATCTTTGCCACCGAGCGTGCACGGCTGGAAGTTGTTAGGAGAGTGTGTACCTTGAGTAACAAAAATAAAGCTATTTTATGTTTCCATTATCACTTACCGGCATGTTGTGTAAATGAAGAAACAAATATGTGGGAGCTTCAGCAAGAGCGCACCAGCTTCGATAGTGCGAATTCTGTAGGAACTTTTCCTCAACAACATGTTTTTTTGTCTGCTTGGATTCGTTTAATAAATTCAAAACCAACCAAAGCCATTAAGTAAATCACCCTAAGCAAAACAATCACTCTCCCAGCGGAATGTAGTGAAAGAATTTGCTCTCTAATCTATGCTCTTCTCAGCTAATAAATCTCCCCACTACACGATCTTCACGATTGACATTGGGTTGAGCAGACGTCCCCAGCTGCTCCTCGGAATCTCGCCCGCTTCCCAACCAACCACCAAAACAGCACGCACGCACGTACGCAACCACTCACGTGCGCACTGATTTCACACTTCATAATTTATTGTGCAGATAGTATCGTGATTCATGAGATGAAAAATCTGTGAACTTCTTACCCCTATCGGAGAAGGAGGTGGCGAATATGTCTAGCATATCCTGCCCGTCGGACGATGATACTGACAACCCAGAAGCATCCGCGACCGGCATGTAATAAAGTTCCTTTTTTTTTCGGCAGCCGGAAAAATAAAATTCTTCCCTGACGTTATTTATTGTCGGGTTCATATTTGCATAAAACCCACTTTCACCCTACCGGTGCAGGGGCCGGTGGTGCTTTTGGGGCGATGGTTTTGTTTTGGCATGTTTTTGGAAGACACAAGACACCGTGTTCGGTTTTGGGTCTGGTCTGGCCTGGGCCGCGGTCAGGCAATTATGGGACGTGTTGAAACACAGTCACCAGCGTTAAGGGAATTTGGGGAACGCTTTAATAAATCTAGCAGAATAAATTATATCCCGAACGGCCATTTAGGTCACCGGGAGAAGCCAAGAGGGATGCTACTGTATTGGGTGTGAGTGCGTGTGTGTTTTTGTAAATGTGTACGGTTAACGTCAGATTATGATGGGATTATTTGTTCTTGGGTGAGTTAATCGTTTATTCATCGTTCCGGGTGAATTAGTGTTCATGATTTATAGCATCCTGTTTTGCGACCAATAAAGCTCGCCATTTAGAGCAATACTTCAGAAAGTAAGTTGAAATTTAGTAAGATTATTTAATTCTGATCAATTTAATAAATCAATTGTCTTCAGTTTATACAAAAATAAAGAATAATTGTTGTGAGCTGAGCTTCAATTACATGCTATAAATTTTTATATAGCTATTTATAAATGTATTCTCTAAAATCCTTAGCTTGAAAATAATGTGATTCGTTATAATTCAAGTAAAAAAATACAGCAATTACCCACAATTCTAATAATTGTGCTGATTTATGGCATAAAATAAATTTATAGTAAAACAAGCATCACTAGACCATACAACAGCATGAATACACCAATAAATCAGATGTATTAACCTATCGTACAGCAACCGTTGCCTATTGTGGCGTCTAATTTGCCATCCCTAATTCCCATTTAAACCCTCTCAACCGACCAACATTTCGACGCACTTTGACCGCACGCCATCAGCTGATGATGTGCAGCACGGTGGCACCGTTTTCCCTCTGTATCGCGGATTAAAAATGCATACACCATCATTAGTCACATTTTGCACCGTAGGTTTCGTTGTAATAAGCGCCTCAGTTGGATTTCCCACGAGGAAGATCTATCAGCTGTCATGATCTGGACCAGCTGGTCATCACGAGCTAGCCCCGGGGGTGGGTGGTTGGTTAGGCGCGAGCAGCCGTGTGTAATCTACCCCGTCGGGAGTCTCGCCGTTGGATGTAACGCTCGTGATCGCATCCCCCTAAATGGCGCGTCGGAGAGCAATCCCTGCCCGAGTATACTAACAGAGCACTAAGAGCCAACGCTGGTGCGCGTCAGCTTGCAAGAGATGGAGATATTTTTGCTTTCGGAGGGTTGGATGTCGGAGAGAATGAGTGACCGATTGGGGGGTTGGAAAGTAACTCAGTTTTTGTTTTGCTTGCAAGGGTGATAATGAGAGTGAGTGATTTGTTATCTGTGAGTGGTCGGCTCAGCATCACTCGTGCAGTAGTAGCACGAGAGTGTTCATCCAAAACAGATTCTCTCTTGGCCGTTCCTTCTCGCTCGCTCACTCATGTTGCTCCTCTTTCCCGCATGCTCGAACCTCGAACAGTACACACAGCTGACTATCTCGAACACCGATTGAATGTACAAAAGTGCGAGGTGGCTTACGGCTGGGGCGGGGATGTGTTTCATCCCTTGCCTTGCTCCCACCAAAACCTTTCCCGCCAGCTGTTGATTCGCAATCTCGCACACGGTGGTGGTGCATATACCACTACCAACCGGTACGTTCGGTACCAACACACGGAGTGCGCGCTATGTTGATTGTGATTTCGTGAACCAGTCCTTTTTCCATTCCCACCTGCTTCTCCCACCTGCTCCTGTTACCCTCGCTCGGCCCGCAACCCTTGGGAGGGCGCAGGGAATTCAGGCTGGTACGCTACTGGTACTGGTGTGCTGCTGGTCACCTGTGTGTGAGTACCGCGATACCGACCACCCGACCCAGCCCGATATACACCGAGTGTGTTTGCGATACACACGTACACACGACCGTGTAGCGGAGCAGATATTTCGTGCTATGTGTGTGCGCGCCCGCCCGCCTTTTCCCTTATTTCGTTTGATTAATTCTAGGCCGCACGGTCGCTGTATATCGTATGCCGTGCTCGTGGTTGTTAGTAGTTCTATCGCTCGGCAACCCCAACGGACTCGTCAGTAGGGCGCTCGGCGTTGGAGTGTGCACGCGAGTAGACGATACGGCAAGCTCGAAAGAAGCCTGCAAAGAAGCGACTGGCCTGCGCGCTCTGGATGCTCTGGTACGGTTAGTCCGTTTTTGGTAATTTGCAAGTGCGTTACGCGGTGCGTTACACGGTGCGTTATACGGTGCACGGTGAGATTGTGACGTTCCGGGGCATCAGCATCAGCAGCAGCAGCAGCAGCAGCTTGTTGTGGCCGCTTGGCCAGGAATGAATTTTAACGCACACACCAGCCGTGTTGGTGTTCTTCCTCTTGTTCGTAACTCACCTTGTGATTTGAAAGTCGATACGATGACGTCTTGGTGGTGCAACCTTCCTCTTTCGCGCGCGCGTTTGTGTGTGTGTGTATAAGTGTGTTTAGGGCCGTTTAAAGCCAGACTTAAAATACGGCGAAATGTACAAAAATATGCAACCGTTTTGTGATGGTGACCCGTGAGCGTAATGATAAAAATAGGCTCCCCAAAAAGGAGTACGCATACTCAACTAAGTTCGCGTGTTGACTCATCTCCCTGTCCATTAGTTGAGAAGTTGTTCCTCAACCTTTAAAAACTACACGCAAATCACATGTGCATGCTACAAAGTGTTCAACTGGAACCCTTCAGACGGTGACTAGAGCTTCTTGGTCGGGCCTAGTGTGTTTGCATACAAAAGTGTCAATAAGTGTTGGAAAGGTGTTGCTAGATTTTCGTTGGTTTCCGTCTCAGAGGTAGGTTTGTGGTTTCTGTGTACCGAATGCGAATGCCGCAGAGTGCGCTGAAACGAAAACCACCTGTATCACCAACACACACGTACGCAACGCCAGTATTATGCGGTCACAAAGTGGTTCAATTGAGCGGGACTAGAGGAAGCAAAAGATGCAGAAGCGGGAGGAAAACAAAAATTGCGCGCGCGTTCTTCGCTCTCGCCGTCATTCTTTCCCTCCAAAAAGGGGTTCGCCCAGGCAGGCGGCGGGCGAAAGAATCGCGATGTGCTTTTCAATTTATTTTCCCATTTTGGAAAGGTTTTAATTATTTTCTCATCATGCAATGTCCAGCTCTCTTGGTTTGTGGTACGGGATGCTGTACGGCTAGAGCATTGCTATTATCCCGAAGTCACTGTTACTCCCGCCATTGGTGTATGGGGTGCATGGTGCTTGCACACTGTAAGGCAGCGAGCGCTCAAGGACACCCTTTTACTGTGATATTACACTGTCGGTTGTGTCGGTTTACTTGTCATTCGTTTCCTTTGGTTCTTCGTTCGATTGTTTGTGTATTTCCTTATTATTTTTTGTAATTGGTATCGTGTAAGCTTGTGGTTGTAAATTTCGACGAGTAAAAAATCTTCCCCGAAACAGGCAATAACAGTGAATCTTTTCGTTCCGCGTTCCAACCAGCAATCTTTTCTTGTGTCATCTGTCTAGCCAATGTATGGTGACGACACTACCGAGAAACTCCCCGGTAACTCAGTGAACTCCAGCGCTCCAGAAGAAATCCAAAAGAAAAATTGCCATTTTGTTCGTCCTTTCCTTGGGTGGACCGGTTCAGAGGCTCGTAGTGCCTTTGCTTTGGGCAGGAAGTTTCAGCAAACCTATTTCCGGTGTATCGGAAGCAACCAGCATCGCCATCCACACAAGAACCTCACATACACATCACAGTGGTAACAACAACAAAAAAATCGATCCCCTCTGGGTTTGCGTGCTGATGAAAGTGAAGTGTTAGTTCCGGCATTCCGAAGGAAGCCATTTCCGGCTAAAGCAAACAGGGCAAAGTTCGAAGTTTCGTGCGGCGTAAAAAATCGATCCCCTCTGGGTTTGCGTGCTGATGAAAGTGAAGTGTTAGTTCCGGCATTCCGAAGGAAGCCATTTCCGGCTAAAGCAAACAGGGCAAAGTTCGAAGTTTCGTGCGGCGTGTGTGTGTGTGTGTGTTTGTGTGACAAAAACATAGAGAAAAGAAACCCCTTACCTTGTTCTGTTCCCCGGGAGAAGCAAAAACGGTGCAGCTTTATAGTACGACAACCGGCGACAGGTGAACGTAATTGTTGGGGAAGAAAAATCGCAAAACGATTCGCGCGACACTGTCACGGAGAGCACAGCAACAAACAAACAAAAGAAGGGGTTACGAGATTGTGTGCCGTTGTGTGCTTTTGTTGTGACGCCTGCACGTGACGTCACCTTGCCTTTGTATGAACCCAGCGTCAGTACCGAGACCGACGATGGCGCACCACAGCTCGATGATGGATTATACACGTAAGTAACAGATTGTTACGTCGTACAAGTTGGGAACAAGTTGTAAAGAAAGCGGTGCGAAAAGTTGTTCTTGGCTGCAGCACAAGAATAATTACTTCTCCACAAACCCGGACGGTATCCGTCACCAGGTCCACTTTACGTGGATAAAGATCAGTTGACACTTTTGTTGTAGCCCTGAGGATGCCCTTTAAGAATCAATAGCGCAATAAATCCACCAACGATTTGTGCGCCCCGTCCGAAAAACAATAACCTCTCCAATAGTTTCCTGTGGGCCTCATTTCCTATCGTATCTATCGATTGCGTCGCTCCCTTCCCCCCCGAAACAATGCCCGTAACACTTCGGCTGTGTTTAGTGAAAATATCAATTATCAGTTGTCCGGATAGAATGCCACCGCCGTTGGTTAGGCGGGGTAGCAGAAAAGCAATCCAATAAATTCCACCTCCATCGATGCGAGTGACATCGATTTCCGGCGGATTGACGATTGTTCCTGTATCGTGTACCGCTTCCGTTTCGTGTACCGTCATTTACTGGGGATCCGGACTTCCGCTTCCTACCGACAACCCCGGGACAAACACACAGTGTTGTGTTGTAGCGTTCGATTGTTGTAACTGTACTAGGCGCTGGTCCGTATTGTTCACCTCCATTCGGAACGATGGTGCAATTGACCCAGATAATGTCCTAAAGATTGATCATTCCCCCAGGAGGAGTGGATTGAATGTTGGGCCAACCGGCAGACGGGGGACTCACACACACACAAAACCTTGGGAAGAAGTTTTACTCTGCTGTGTGTGTGTATGTTTTTTTAGGTTCGATTTTATTTCTTTCCCACCGTAAACGTCGTAATGCTGGTTCTGTGCCGCCGAGGTACGACAGCTGGGAGCTTAGCTTTAAGATTCTTACAAAGAACGGTAATCTCTGGCGCATATCTCTCTCGTTCCCGAGGCACCGGGGCCACGATAAGATAGTATTGTGTGGTATGGGTATGCAAGGTTTCCCCATTTCGGATGTTTCGCTATCCAAGTTCCTCTTCTTGGGAAGCCTCTTTTTTGTCGTTGCTGGAGAGCTTCCAAGAGATTGGGTAGGTGCGTGCGTACGCCGAAAAACCAACAGCAACAGGTAGCACAACCGGTAGACGATACTGATGAATGTGCTCGGTTGGAATCTATCGTCAAAGTAGATGTCCCCGGGTGGACGACGGGGTTACGTGGGTTACGACAAAATTCCGTTGTACCATTATCAGCAATTCTTGGATGGTGAATTACGCGCTTGGTTTCGCAGACCATAAAAAAAACGTGGAGGATCTCCAAAATCTGACATTGTTTTTTGTGTGTGCCATGTGGGATAAGTATCGATGGGAGGACAAAGGCGTACCTACTTGCACTAAATATTAGCGCGTGACGTGCGCGTAGACAACCGGTGTGCCGTGCCCCGTGTGCCGTCAAACGATCGGCCATTGTCAACTATACTAATGAGCTGATGATATCATGTCATGCGAGCAGCAAGTTGACATTGACCGATGTCTATCAACATGTCTGGGAGACGGCGTAGAATGACGATTTTTACAAAACCTCACCGCGACCACCGCACGGCCATTTGTCCACTGCACAAGAACGGTGGCGCTTGCCTGACGAGGTCGGGGTCGGCTCGAGCAGCAGTACATTGTACTGGCAGTGAGTGCATGCGAGAGAGAGGATCCGAGGCGCCTACTCGTGTGGTCGATTACATTTCAATAGCAGTGTACACATGCTTCACCGCTAATTCTCATTCAGCTCTCGCCAAACTTCAAACGATTCCGATGATAAAAAAGGTGAGGGTGTCTGGCCCAATTTCTTAAGGCCTCGCCACCGTATTCCAACTCGTGTGCCATTAGCACCCTCAATTTGGAAAAATCCTGTTCCGTCTCAGCTGAATCGGGTTCTCGCACTTTCCAAGACATGTTAGAATCACTAAACGATTCACCGTATGCGTGTGTGTGTGATCTTGGTAGTAAATTTTGATGAGGGA
>KZ061608.1:270618-329626 GCA_002091835.1 Anopheles maculatus
ATCCCTAATTCCCATTTAAACCCTCTCAACCGACCAACATTTCGACGCACTTTGACCGCACGCCATCAGCTGATGATGTGCAGCACGGTGGCACCGTTTTCCCTCTGTTTCGCGGATTAAAAATGCATACACCATCATTAGTCACAGTTTGCACCGTAGGTTCCGTAGTAATAAGCGCCTCAGTTGGATTTCCCACGAGGAAGATCTATCAGCTGTCATGATCTGGACCAGCTGGTCATCACGAGCTAGCCCCGGGGGTGGGTGGTTGGTTAGGCGCGAGCAGCCGTGTGTAATCTACCCCGTCGGGAGTCTCGCCGTTGGATGTAACGCTCGTGATCGCATCCCCCTAAATGGCGCGTCGGAGAGCAATCCCTGCCCGAGTATACTAACAGAGCACTAAGAGCCAACGCTGGTGCGCGTCAGCTTGCAAGAGATGGAGATATTTTTGCTTTCGGAGGGTTGGATGTCGGAGAGAATGAGTGACCGATTGGGGGGTTGGAAAGTAACTCAGTTTTTGTTTTGCTTGCAAGGGTGATAATGAGAGTGAGTGATTTGTTATCTGTGAGTGGTCGGCTCAGCATCACTCGTGCAGTAGTAGCACGAGAGTGTTCATCCAAAACAGATTCTCTCTTGGCCGTTCCTTCTCGCTCGCTCACTCATGTTGCTTCTCTTTCCTGCATGCTCGAACCTCGAACAGTACACACAGCTAACTATCTCGAACACCGATTGAATGTACAAAAGTGCGGGGTGGCCAACGGCTGAGGGGGGATGTGTTTCATCCCTTGCCTTACTCCCCCCAAAACCTCTCCCGCCAGCTGTTGATTCGCAATCTCGCACACGGTGGTGGTGCATATACCACTACCAACCGGTACGTTCGGTACCAACACACGGAGTGCGCGCTATGTTGATTGTGATTTCGTGAACCAGTCCTTTTTCCATTCCCACCTGCTTCTCCCACCTGCTCCTGTTACCCTCGCTCGGTCCACAACCCTTGGGAGGGCGCAGGGAATTCAGGCTGGTACGCTACTGGTACTGGTGTGCTGCTGGTCACCTGTGTGTGAGTACCGCGATACCGACCACCCGACCCAGCCCGATATACACCGAGTGTGTTTGCGATACACACGTACACACGACCGTGTAGCGGAGCAGATATTTCGTGCTATGTGTGTGCGCGCCCGCCCGCCTTTTCCCTTATTTCGTTTGATTAATTCTAGGCCGCACGGTCGCTGTATATCGTATGCCGTGCTCGTGGTTGTTAGTAGTTCTATCGCTCGGCAACCCCAACGGACTCGTCAGTAGGGCGCTCGGCGTTGGAGTGTGCACGCGAGTAGACGATACGGCAAGCTCGAAAGAAGCCTGCAAAGAAGCGACTGGCCTGCGCGCTCTGGATGCTCTGGTACGGCTAGTCCGTTTTTGGTAATTTGCAAGTGCGTTACGCGGTGCGTTACACGGTGCGTTACACGGTGCACGGTGAGATTGTGACATTCCGGGGCATCAGCATCAGCAGCAGCAGTCGTTGTTGTGACCGCTTGGCCAGGGATGAATTTTAACGCACACACCAGCCGTGCTGGTGTTCTTCCTCTTGTTCGTAACTCACCTTGTGATTTGAAAGTCGATACGATGACGTCTTGGTGGTGCAACCTTCCTCTTTCGCGCGCGCGTTTGTGTGTGTGTGTATAAGTGTGTTTAGGGCCGTTTAAAGCCAGACTTAAAATACGGCGAAATGTACAAAAATATGCAACCGTTTGTGATGGTGACCCGTGAGCGTAATGATAAAAATAGGCTCCCCAAAAAGGAGTACGCATACGCAACTAAGTTCGCGTGTTGACTCATCTCCCTGTCCATTAGTTGAGAAGTTGTTCCTCAACCTTTAAAAACTACACGCAAATCACATGTGTATGCTACAAAGAGTTCAACTGGAACCCTTCAGACGGTGACTACAGATTCTTGGTCGGGCCTAGTGTGTTTGCATACAAAAGTGTCAATAAGTGTTGGAAAGGTGTTGCTAGATTTTCGTTGGTTTCCGTCTCAGCGGCAGGCTTGTGGTTTCTGTGTGCCGAAGGCGAATGCCGCAGAGTGCGCTGAAACGAAAACCACCTGTATCACCAACACACACGTACGCAACGCCAGTATTATGCGGTCACAAAGTGGTTTAATTGAGCGGGGCTAGAGGAAGCAAAAGATGCAGAAGCGGGAGGAAAACAAAAATTGCGCGCGCGTTCTTCGCTCTCGCCGTCATTCTTTCCCTCCAAAAAGGGGTTCGCCCAGGCAGGCGGCGGGCGAAAGAATCGCGATGTGCTTTTCAATTTATTTTCCCATTTTGGAAAGGTTTTAATTATTTTCTCATCATGCAATGTCCAGCTCTCTTGGTTTGTGGTACGGGATGCTGTACGGCTAGAGCATTGCTATTATCCCGAAGTCACTGTTACTCCCGCCATTGGTGTATGGGGTGCATGGTGCTTGCACACTGTAAGGCAGCGAGCGCTCAAGGACACCCTTTTACTGTGATATTACACTGTCGGTTGTGTCGGTTTACTTGTCATTCGTTTCCTTTGGTTCTTCGTTCGATTGTTTGTGTATTTCCTTATTATTTTTTGTAATTGGTATCGTGTAAGCTTGTGGTTGTAAATTTCGACGAGTAAAAAATCTTCCCCGAAACAGGCAATAACAGTGAATCTTTTCGTTCCGCGTTCCAACCAGCAATCTTTTCTTGTGTCATCTGTCTAGCCAATGTATGGTGACGACACTACCGAGAAACTCCCCGGTAACTCAGTGAACTCCAGCGCTCCAGAAGAAATCCAAAAGAAAAATTGCCATTTTGTTCGTCCTTTCCTTGGGTGGACCGGTTCAGAGGCTCGTAGTGCCTTTGCTTTGGGCAGGAAGTTTCAGCAAACCTATTTCCGGTGTATCGGAAGCAACCAGCATCGCCATCCACACAAGAACCTCACATACACATCACAGTGGTAACAACAACAAAAAAATCGATCCCCTCTGGGTTTGCGTGCTGATGAAAGTGAAGTGTTAGTTCCGGCATTCCGAAGGAAGCCATTTCCGGCTAAAGCAAACAGGGCAAAGTTCGAAGTTTCGTGCGGCGTGTGTGTGTGTGTGTGTTTGTGTGACAAAAACATAGAGAAAAGAAACCCCTTACCTTGTTCTGTTCCCCGGGAGAAGCAAAAACGGTGCAGCTTTATAGTACGATAACCGGCGACAGGTGAACGTAATTGTTGGGAAGCAAACAGGGCAAAGTTCGAAGTTTCGTGCGGCGTGTGTGTGTGTGTGTGTTTGTGTGACAAAAACATAGAGAAAAGAAACCCCTTACCTTGTTCTGTTCCCCGGGAGAAGCAAAAACGGTGCAGCTTTATAGTACGATAACCGGCGACAGGTGAACGTAATTGTTGGGGAAGAAAAATCGCAAAACGATTCGCGCGACACTGTCACGGAGAGCACAGCAACAAACAAACAAAAGAAGGGGTTACGAGATTGTGTGCCGTTGTGTGCTTTTGTTGTGACGCCTGCACGTGACGTCACCTTGCCTTTGTATGAACCCAGCGTCAGTACCGAGACCGACGATGGCGCACCACAGCTCGATGATGGATTATACACGTAAGTAACAGATTGTTACGTCGTACAAGTTGGGAACAAGTTGTAAAGAAAGCGGTGCGAAAAGTTGTTCTTGGCTGCAGCACAAGAATAATTACTTCTCCACAAACGCGTACAGTATCCAGGCCCACTTTACATGGATAAAGATCAGTTGACACTTTTGTTGTAGCCCTGAGGATGCCCTTTAAGAATCAATAGCGCAATAAATCCACCAACGATTTGTGCGCCCCGTCCGAAAAACAATAACCTCTCCAATAGTTTCCTGTGGGCCTCATTTCCTATCGTATCTATCGATTGTGTCGCTCCCACCCCCCCGAAACAATGCCCGTAACACTTCGGCTGTGTTTAGTGAAAATATCAATTATCAGTTGTCCGGATAGAATGCCACCGCCGTTGGTTAGGCGGGGTAGCAGAAAAGCAATCCAATAAATTCCACCTCCATCGATGCGAGTGACATCGATTTCCGGCGGATTGACGATTGTTCCTGTATCGTGTACCGCTTCCGTTTCGTGTACCGTCATTTACTGGGGATCCGGACTTCCGCTTCCTACCGACAACCCCGGGACAAACACACAGTGTTGTGTTGTAGCGTTCGATTGTTGTAACTGTACTAGGCGCTGGTCCGTATTGTTCACCTCCATTCGGAACGATGGTGCAATTGACCCAGATAATGTCCTAAAGATTGATCATTCCCTCAGGAAGAGTGGATTGAATGTTGGGCCAACCGGCAGACGGGGGACTCACACACACACAAAACCTTGGGAAGAAGTTTTACTCTGCTGTGTGTGTGTGTGTAAGTTTTTTTGGTTCGATTTTATTTCTTTCCCACCGTAAACGTCGTAATGCTGGTTCTGTGCCGCCGAGGTACGACAGCTGGGAGCTTAGCTTTAAGATTCTTACAAAGAACGGTAATCTCTGGCGCATATCTCTCTCGTTCCCGAGGCACCGGGGCCACGATAAGATAGTATTGTGTGGTATGGGTATGCAAGGTTTCCCCATTTCGGATGTTTCGCTATCCAAGTTCCTCTTCTTGGGAAGCCTCTTTTTTGTCGTTGCTGGAGAGCTTCCAAGAGATTGGGTAGGTGCGTGCGTACGCCGAAAAACCAACAGCAACAGGTAGCACAACCGGTAGACGATACTGATGAATGTGCTCGGTTGGAATCTATCGTCAAAGTAGATGTCCCCGGGTGGACGACGGGGTTACGTGGGTTACGACAAAATTCCGTTGTACCATTATCAGCAATTCTTGGATGGTGAATTACGCGCTTGGTTTCGCAGACCAAAAAAAAAACGTGGAGGATCTCCAAAATCTGACAATGTTTTTTGTGTGTGCCATGTGGGATAAGTATCGATGGGAGGACAAAGGCGTACCTACTAGCACTAAATATTAGCGCGTGACGTGCGCGTACACAACCGGTGTGCCGTGCCCCGTGTGCCGTCAAACGATCGGCCATTGTCAACTATACTAATGAGCTGATGATATCATGTCATGCGAGCAGCAAGTTGACATTGACCGATGTCTATCAACATGTCTGGGAGACGGCGTAGAATGACGATTTTTACAAAGCCTCACCGCGACCACCGCACGGCCATTTGTCCACTGCACAAGAACGGTGGCGCTTGCCTGACGAGGTCGGGGTCGGCTCGAGCAGCAGTACATTGTACTGGCAGTGAGTGCATGCGAGAGAGAGGATCCGAGGCGCCTACTCGCGTGGTCGATTACATTTCAATCGCAGTGTACACATGCTTCACCGCTAATTCTCATGCAGCTCTCGCCAAACTTCAAACGATTCCGATGATAAAAAAGGTGAGGGTGTCTGGCCCAATTTCTTAAGGCCTCGCCACCGTATTCCAACTCGTGTGCCATTAGCACCCTCAATTTGGAAAAATCCTGTTCCGTCTCAGCTGAATCGGGTTCTCGCACTTTCCAAGACATGTTAGAATCACTAAACGATTCACCGTATGCGTGTGTGTGTGATCTTGGTAGTAAATTTTGATGAGGGAGGTTCTTCGCTACATCGGCTGCTACACTCCGAACGTGACGCGTGTGACGCCCTGCACGCCTACACCCACAAGGTAGACTTCAACCATCCAATTATACTACAGGCGCAAAACAATCTCCACCGCAAACGCAAAAACCAAACAAACACGCGCGGCCACTGTTACATTCCAGCGTCTGTGAATCTTCGTGCGCAACAGATAAGAATCTCGCGTAGGGAGCATCTCCAACAACCTCCACCAAACGATGGCGAGTTGTATGGGTAGGCAGACCTTGGGAAGAGTTTGCTGCGGCCAACCTGCGTCTAAAGCAGCTGAGATAAGTTATGCAATGCACGGTCAATTAACATGCCTCAGAAATTGGGGTTGGGGATTTTGTTTTGTAAAAATGACGGGAGGATAGATCGACATTTGTACTGAGGTCCTCCTCAGCTGCATCTCGTTTTACACTCTCATACACAGTTGGCAAAGTTAATAGATGTTAGTTTACTTAAACTTGAAAAACTTCCGGCTAGAAGGCGAAATAGTTTGGGGAAAAGTTTTCTGTTCTCCCGAGCTTTGGTGATATGTCACCGGAGGAAGTTAGTACGAAGTGTAGCATTTCCCAGCGATTCTAGGCCCGCACCGAATGCTTCCGTGTGGGTTTCGGGGTGTTCGGATCGCGATGTGGAAGTTTTTCGCCGCTCCACGCTTCACGGCTGTTGTTGTTGTGCGGCTTATCAGTTGTGTGGTTGGTGAAGGTGGTGGTCACGGCGTTGGTCGAGAGATAGCATCTGAAGCATCTCGTTCGCTAATGGGGTATGAAGTTGGTGAGAGATTCCAGCAACCACCCCCCTGGAGGCGGGGAGGAGATGGGATCGGGGTTTGGAGTAGCCTCGGGTGGTCTCAATGTAAGCAGTAGCTTTCCTGCAGCATGCTGCTGCCAGGCGTTTGGCAATTCTCGCGCACGCAACGCGACTATCGACAAATCGACAGCGTCGATTAGTTGATTATTTTCACAATCACTCCGATAGGTGGAGCATGTTGGGAACATGCAACAGGTGCCATCCCGTATACACCCGCTTGTTGCTTGTCCGCGCTTCCACCGAGGAATTTAATGAATTGCAAGTGCAGCATTTTCCGAGGGCATTAGGGAGCACCAGATTCATCGATCATCATGCCATCGCGTAAAGCATGCACATCGGCCCCCCCGGATGTGCCCGGAATGGGGGAGAGCAATTTGAATGATGAGCAGTTCTTATACAGCTGTTACAGACGCATCGGGTTTTTGCTACGTGTATGCACCATCTTTAACGTCTTTGGAGAAGAAAAAGGTATATAATAACAAACGGCATCAGGATCTATCAGTCAAGCATGAATATCCGGAGCTCAACACTTCGCATGAGTGATAGAGTCATCCTACTTTCTTGGGTGCTTATTTAACTCTCCCCTCAACCCTGAGCCTGAGCCGTTCTACTGAATAATGCATGAAGACGGAATCGTACGGTTCACTGGTTTCAACGAAACAAAATCATTTACTGCTGAATTTGTATCATTTTGCTTCGTAATCTTCCATTTTCATTATCATTCTGAATGTATTCTGGGTGCCCGGGTGTGTCATCCGGTCCCGTTTTTGGAATGTATTAAGTTTCTTTGCCCTTTTGGGAGTGTATTTTTCGCAAAGAAACTGTTCTACAGGTGAAACTTCTGTCAGCGGGATAAAGTGAAGGTGTATGCGAAAGAACCATCTATCACGGACCTTGGATGACATTGGCTTCTTGCCATGGAATGCCCTGCAACACAACACACACACACACAGTGCCGGAAGCGATAGACATCGATGGAATTAAGGGCAAGACGCAATGGTTCGGTGTGTAAATAAAGGTGAAGGTTGCAGTTTTGCAGGTTTTGCGATTACAGCCCCGTAGTCCTGACGCAGTGCTGCTAACAACTGCCGGTGGTGTGAAATACACTGGAAGACAGGTGAATCGACAGGGCTGTGTGCCTTTGAGTTTCTTATCGAAAACGGGGAATAATAGGCAAAGTGACGAGTGAATCTGCCGGTGGAAACGCATGGCGCATGGCGTGATTGTGGGTGCAAAACGAACCCTCACGCTTCTCTGACGCAGATGGAGCACGGAGTGTACGGGCTCAAGTACGACAGCGTGCACACCGCACTGTACCGTGTACGGGTACAGACGGTTTTCTGTAAAAGTTTGTTACGGCTGCATTTAATTGCTTGTTAGCACGCGTTCTCCACTCTCTCGGCCTCAACACCCAGGCGCCGTGCACTGCACTGCACGAACCAACTGCTACATGGGGCGCATGTTTACCGAGGCCCTACACGGGTACACAGTAAATGATGTTCCTGGGCTTCACCCGAACACCGAGCTCCACCGATCCCAACTCCGGTGTCGATCGGGTATTGAAGACTTCTTGAAACAATCTTGCATCGGAAATGGAGTCTCTTTACACGGCTGTATTAATACCGAAGGCGGAGAATTCTTCATGTTAAGCGAAGCCCGCGTTTGAAGGAATGTCTGGAACCGTTCCATGTTTACCAGCGCCGACAAGATACGACAAGTGTACGGAACCGACAAGAATCGATCTAGCGTCTAACGTCCTTATTAGCTATGGCCCATTTCCCGATTGATGTGGCTCATAGGTTTGCAAGGGTTCAGCGAAGAAGGTTCATGTTCGTCCTCGATTTTTTGCACGACAAAGGCCTACAGACCTACAGAATCGATAAGAACACAGTCACCCCAAGCCGTGAGAACCGTGTGTACGGTGCTGGAAGCTTGAACGATAGCAGACAGGGGCTTCTTCGTGAAGCCCACCGTATGCCGTTCGTTACATGCCTCTTTGTGCGGGAATGTAAATCAATTCTACGCACTGTTGCAACGGTGTATTTTGCGCCATTTTTTACTCTGCCGGCTGAGTGCCGCTGAACCGAACCGAAGCACAGGCACAGGTACTCAGTGACGTGGAAAATCTATCAAATCCGCTTTGAAACGGTATGACAGCTGGCTGAAATCGAGAGTTGATTTTTAACGATTATTGAGCAGATTAGTGATTGGATTCGGTAGCTAATTGATTAGGAGGAAACGAGCTTTTATAGCTGTGGCGTATTTTGATCGTCTTTAAAAGAAGATAATTGAATGGTCTACTTCGATGACGATATAAAATGAAACTTGAAGGAGAGTTTTTATTTCTTGCTTCAGTTTATTCTATTGTTCTTGTGATTGTTTTATGCTCTTGTTTCCTAAGTTGTACTTCTCCTACTGCGTTACATTTTGTGAAGTCTTGTCTTCTTTCTTGTTTTACTATTTCTGGAGTCTTTTAGAGAAATACTACAATTTTTTACCATTTCGTTCTACACATTTTTATTCATCATTCATTTCATTTTTCTTGTTCATGTTTCATGTTTTTTAATATAGTTTTAAATCATTTTTTGTATCACATGTTTGTTGTTTTTACTTCTAGTAAATGAAAAGGTTTGTTTCGTCTCATCATATTTTGTAAATATTTATAAGCACTCTTTCTTCTTCTTCTTCCTTGGCACTACAACCTCGTGAGGTCTTGGCCTGCTATTGCTAGCTCTCTATGACTTAGTTTTACCCGTAGCTGGATAGTCAGTCCTGCGTACGGGGAGGCGGTCCGCCGGGATTCGAACCCCGGTCCTGCCGTGTGAAGACCGGCGCCGTTATCGTATACACCAACGGGCCGCCCCAAGCACTCTTTAGTTCTCTTTTAATTAAATATTTTACAACTTAAAACACTTATTTTAATAAGCTTTCATGTTCGTGGGCCCTAAGAATGACTTCTACATATCATACTGTGGCTAAGACTTCGTTTTAAAATATTTGAAATGATTTGACTTCCTTTTCGCAGTGGAAATGCAAACGTCGCTATAAATTTATACCACCAATCTATAGCAACATATTTCCATGCTTGTTTACTATATAAATTTAACACATCCAGTACTAACGAAGCTCACAAACACAACGCCATTTCTTGCTCCACAATAATCACCCTCACAAAATGACTTTATTGGAAATCAGAACAAGCTTATAATTTTTTCCATCGAATAGTCAGCAACACAAATTTCCAACGAATTGCTCTTCGGCCAGGTATCGATCACTGTCTCCTCACTGTCTACTTAATGTGCGCTCGTGACAACGTTTAGCCACCAAATACGCCCGCTACAAGCCGCTCATCTAATCGTCGGCTTGTTGGATGTTGATCATCCGTTTCTGTGACCGCTTAAAACACTCGCCGTCCCCTGCTCTACCCTTCCCACAAAAGCCTTCAGGGCGGCTCAGCTACTAATAGATTTAGTTCGCCCACAATCAGTGGGCAATGTTGCGAGAAGTGGACATAAAAAAAATAATCCCTGGCCGGCGGGTGGCGGGTTCGGTCGGTTTTTTCGTTTAGAGTGCAACTCGAGGCAATCAGGCTAATCCTTCTTTCCGATCCGCACTCAAGTACACGGAAACCGAGCCGACCGCTTCAAAGGGGAAGTTGTTGAAGCCCAGCCATGCTTCCACGTGTAGCGTGAGTTGTTCCGGGTAACGGACGGTTTTCGTTCTACGAGCGTCTAGTTAATGGCAATTAATTTGTACGTTAGCAGATAAGTAAGTGTAAGGCTGGTGGGGGAAAGAATTGTCCCCACAACACCGTGTGACACATGTTTGGGATGAAACGAGCTTGTTAGTGGATTGAGTGGTTTGTGGATGTTTCTATGTTTTTTGAAGGGTTCACAACTAAGGGGCTTAATAAATTAAGGTAAAGGAATCTAATTCATTATGGAACAGACATTTAGTTGCAGTACAAAATTTCCTTAGAATTCATGTACGCTTCAGCAAATTTCACATAAACCCATTCTTTGTAGCGTATAACATTCATAGAGTGTTCTGTTCACTGACATACCAGTAAAGGTGAGGTTTTCGGGTTGCTAGTTTTCGCCACAAATGTCTTCCTGGTGAAAAAATAAGAACAAATTTCCATACGGTGCCAACGAAGGATCAAAGCGGCAGCTCTCTGAAAAATCCTCATGTAAAACCCTCTTGGAACGAAGCTATTTTGGCTTTTTCCTGTATGTACCAGTTCCTATCCTCTCAAGCATCCTCACAAACGCCCTGAGGTTGTTGGCTTTGTTGGCGTACAAGCACACACACACACACTCTTTTGTGGTGGAATGCAAATGGAAATAGTTGAAAAAAAGTAGTTTACCCATCATATCGTAGCTTTATCTCGTCTTAAAGCACTTCCTGAGCATGGGAAATAGTGTATAAGGATAGAAACTTCAAAATTTAGATCAGCAAAAGAGGAACCCTCGAAAAAAAGGTGCATAAAACTATGCTTGTTTTTATGAAAAGCACCATAATTTCTTAATGAAGTTCCCCTCGCAACGGTAGCATCTTTCTAGGGGGTAAAACTTTTGAGGTTTTGTAAAAAGAAAATTGATCCAAACGGTGCTCTGCAGCTGCAGCAGAAACACCGAAACTGAGTGAGTAATTAGAGCCGTTACGAATTTTCCTCTAACTGCACCGTAATACACTCAACCTTTAGGCGCCGCCTCGAATCGACTCCGCGCGCGCTCACTCACGATTTACGCCTACATTGCTGCAACCGCCGATAAACTTTCGCAACAAAGCTTAACTTCATCCGCATCCGGGGATCAAGCAGTGACGCTCCAGATCGCTCCATCATTCCAACCCCTTCGGGGAAGCGACTCACCCGGCTGAATGTGGTTGGTTAATGTTTTAATTAAATTCACCCAAACAATGCTTGGCAGCTTTTTCAGCACGGCACAACACAGCACAGTGATTTCGGTTTTCCAAGGTTAAGCCGAAGTTAAGTCTCCTACCGCTAGACGCACAGGCATCACCGAACATCGCAACAAATACATTAAATGCTGTAGCAAACAAGTAGCAACGCTTTTACACTGTTTTTCGATTCCTGTTTATTATCTCGCAGCTCGGAGCCTGCCATCGTCAGCAGCGTGCTCTGTTTATCCAACGGAAAACAAGTGTCAAACTTTTATCTACTTTTGAAGTAATCTGCCCTCCGATAGACGGCGATTACTTTCGGTGATGTTTTTTTTTTATTGTTGCTGTCGAAATGATCGAAAGAGAAAGACAAACACGGCTCCGAAACACGGGCTTCGATTATTGACCGTGTTTTGCTTTTAAAAGTTGGGCCGCAAAATGAAATTTATCATGTTCGGCAGATGATGATGAATTTTTTAACAGAAATCAGCTAAATGGAGGACCAGGCTGCGATTCCGTTTTCGAGCATGACTTGATTTATCGATCGAGAAGGCGTGTGTGTGATGTTCGGTCAAATGTGGAGCACAAGCTTCCCCATTTTCCGATACCAATTTTCCAATTGACAGACGTGTAGGAATGGTGGAACATCGGACAGATAACGACGATATAGGTCCTTAAAGGTCTATTGCCGTTTTCCTAGCCACGTGTTAATCCTAACTAGCCACACACACACACAGGACAGAGATTTCGGGACAATAACTCGTGCCACCGTTTATTTTTATCGCAAAAAAGCATACTCTTCGGACATTGCTTCCTGCAGTGAACCAGAAAATATTGTCACTTTGTGTCCAGTGTTCGATAACGCAAGGAAACGTTACCATACTTCAAATTTCTTGGGATTTTAAGTCAAGATTCTTAGCAACAATAAAGCGCTATTAAAAGGATCTTCTTTCGATGTTAACGTACTACGTGACAAAGAACGAGAAAAAAAAAAACGCGAAAACTCTTTCTAAAAATATTTTCAAAACCAGCCAAAACAAAAAGCATCGCTAATTTGACAGCTGTCAAAAGTATATTTAACGTCTTGCCCCTATTTTTATTTATATTACAAAAATAAAAACCTTTTCTTTCCCGCTGAAGGCAACAAGATGCTGTGCCGTGCCCAGTGTACGCCCAACGGTAACTTCGTTCGTCCTTGACGACTAGAGTACGGATAAAAATAAACCCATTTTTCCAGTCGCAAAAGGACGTCGACAGCTTCATGATGATGATCCGGACGTTCGCTCGCTTGCTGCCATGTTCATCGAGCCGGAAAAGCGTGTCGGTGCTACCCCGTCCACCGTTTGACCCCGTGCCTGACCATTTCCGGTCCAGTTTTTACGACGACACGGTCGACGCTCTGAATCTTCAACGATAACAGGAATCCGGCTGTAATATACTGTTGTCCCGTGTATCGATCCGTGCTCGATTGAGTAAGCTTTACACATACCCACACACGCGCGCACGCACACCGGAATCGAATGGCCAGTGGGAAATTTCTTTACACCACCAGAACCACCCCGAAAAAGCCAGATGGTACGTAGTATGTGTAGCTTCGTTCAAGTAGAAAAACAACCATTTATTAAACCCTGTCGATACATGTTCGACCTCCGGACGATCGGTAGCGGATCGATCGTATGCGAAACTCATGCTAATGATGCACATTTTACGCTACCGGTGGAAAAACTTCAACGGCCACCGGACCGGACTGTGGATAAGAACGGTAAGCAGTAAGCTGGAGTGCACTTCCGGCTCGAGACTTCGCTTTCGCTGCTACATCCAATTTCCATTAAAAAGTTTATCACCGGACCCCGTTCGGACTTACTGTGCTGTGAGCCAACCGAGCCGAGGCGTGCTATAAAAGTAAATGAAAACTCTCCGCTCGGGCTGTGTTTGCTGGCCAGTTGGCCAGTGGACGCTTCGTTCTAGCCAACAACACGGCTACCGGTGTGTGCCCGGTGTGTTGTTGGTCAACACAGAACAACCGAGAAGACATCCGTGATTGCATCACGGAAATGATAATGGCCGTTGCCCTGGCAATGCGGGGAAGGCTACCGCGCTTATAAGATTTCGAAAAACTTGGAATATAGAAAATTTATTTCCATCCGGTTTTTTCTCCTCTTTTCGCCACTTCCAGGAACTTCACCTGGTCCAGGGACAAAAGAAAACGCGACGATGAACAATCAGTGTCCGATGGAAAAGTTACGCGTTTCGTTTGTGTCGCGCCGTAGATTCTTGGACGGCTTGTTTTGCACGGTGTCATAATCTTCGGTGCGGCAGTATCTTGCATCGTGTGCCGGTTGACGTTCGGGCGTGGTGGGTTTGAGATGGATAAAGTTGCTAATTGCAGAAATTTAGCGGTCATTAGTGATTGTAATTAGTTCCGAGCGGGAACGAGAGCCAGTACGGGATGAGATTATGCTGACCAAAGCACTGGTGGATAGGGTGTCCGTTTCTTCGAGCGATGAAAAATTGAGTTAGCACGTTCTGACTTCCGTATGATGATTATTCAAATGTTAATTTAAATGCCTCCAGTAGTAGTAGTACATTAGGACTGTGAAGTTGTTGTGCAGGTGGTGATCTTTTAACTGTTAAGAATTGTCGCGTTATAATCTGACGGCTGTTGGCTGACGGCAAAGTTATAAATTTCGCGAATTTGTTAGTCATGGTGGAATAAACAAGAAATTAAGGATCCATCACGACACCTCTTTGATATAAGAAAGTTTAACGCAATCCTTAACAGATGTGCAAAAGGAGGATCACTAAGGCAGCACCAAACGGCGACACATTTTGAAGTTTCAAATGAAGTTTTATAAGGATCAAATCGGCATAATCCTTTTAAACTTATTTGATATGAGACGACCCGATAGTCTCTCAAGTTCGCAAACAAGCAAAACAAACTTAAACGAAAGGAAAATACGTAACATAAAAGATGAGATCATGCCTTAATTAATTAATCCGTCCGTTTCTACGTGCTCTAAAGAAACTGATGCCCATATTCTGTTAACAATTTATCAATGTTTTACAATTTGAATAGTCCTTCTAAAGAAATTGAAAAGGCCTTTCTCGGTCCCTCCGTTTTTATCAAGGATGCTAATCTTACCTTCACAAATCATCCTCCACAAACATGGGTCGTCGCGTTATGGAAAGAAAAAAAGAGATTCATTTATGCTTTTATTTCCTTTTTTTCCATCCTTTCGTTAGCAACTGTTTCTTTATCTCTTGCAACCCCTATGCCAAAAATCCTTTCCGTGCGTTTTGCGAATTAATCGATAACAAACTTTCTTCCCGCAGCAAACTCAGACAACAAAATTATCACCTTTCCACCGCATTTTGCATTCCCAGAGCAGAGACGGCAAGCAATCGATTGCTTTCGTTCGTAATTAAGCGCCAACCCTCTGATCTGATTACCCAACCCCAGAGTTTCCGGCTCATCTTCTACCCTGGTGCTGGTGAAGAACGAAACTTTCCTTCCGAAAATCTTATCTTATCGCAGACGTCGGACACTTGCCGGGGTTCGATCGTGAAGAAAATTACCACTTGTCCTAAAAGTCGGTGCCGTTGAAGCACCTACAATCGACCAAACTTAATGCCCGTCGCTAGCGCTACACGCCAAAGTTTCCATTTCCATTTCGGATGAACTGCTTTGTGCGAGATTTAATTTCAACCCCGCGCGCAGGTCGTTTCGATTAAACAAACTAATTATTGATCCCGGCGCGGGACTGCATGCAGTTCGCTTTCGTTTTGCGCGAAACCGTTCGGTTTGAAGTGCTGATTAGTATGCAAAGGTGGAAAAATAAAACCAAATGGAAATGGTGGTGCGGTTCCTTGCCGGTTCTATCGCACTGCAATTATCTTGTTTCTCGGGAGATTGCTTCTGTCACTGCACTTTGACACGGACCGGTGTACGGGAGGGTTATTCATCGGAGGGTTTTGACCGCTTTCTTTGGGTCGTGCGTTTGGTGCTATTTTAGTGGAAAATGTTCCAAGAATTTTGTGTTTCAGTAGCAGCTGAATAAACTGTTCACCGAGGATGCGCTTGGAAGTTAATTAGATCTGTAACATTGGTTGGGTTTTCCACACATATTCCAAGTGCTTTTCGAAAACGAAAAAATTATGCTAATGCAATGGTATAATCATCCACTGGTTTTACTTTTTGCGCTTAATGGTAATATTATTACAACGATATTTAACCACAACGGGAAGTATTTTGCTTCAAGGCACAAAACGTAATAAAAATTCAACGCTTTTTTGTTGTTATTTTTATTCCAAACCAACCAGCAAACACTTGGGAACCATTTTCATTATGCTGTTCGCTTTCAATTTCCACTTACAATTTATACTATCATAACCATCATCACCATCATCGCGATCATTACCCGTCGCATCAGCCTGATCAGGCACGTGTACGCCCTCTGGCGTGCAGAGGTTAAAGTTCGCTTGGTGGAGGCTGAGTATAAGAAGAAAAATAGAAGGCTTGGCGGAGGAAAACGAGACTGCCACCACCACCACAATGGGAGGGAAAACTCATCACCCTCTCTCCCGGCTCCACCACCTCCCTCCCTCTCTCCTTCTGAAGGGACGGTCACAAAATGATGCGTGAGAACTTTGCTTCATTCGCTTTCGATTTCATTTCATTTCTTTTTGCAAGCACAACCTCTCCAGGATTGCTGTGGAACTGCTGCAACTGCGCCACCCACCTTTTCGTTCACCTTTCAACCGTCCCCTGCTTCCCCTTTCGCGAATGATAACTGAGTGCGAGTGAGTGTGCGGACACAAACAAAGAAACCGCCGCCACTCAACAAAACAACAGTTCACATTCACATTTTAATTTAATACTTTTGTTTTCTTTTATTAGTTTCTTTCTCTCGCTTGTTGAGTTCTGTTTTTTTCTCTTTCTTTCAGTTGTTTCTTTCGCTTTGCTCGTCTCTTGCACAGCTTTGATATTCTCCCTCTCGTTCTTAGCTTTTTTGCTTTCGTTTATTGTTTGCAGTTACAGCTTTTTCCCATATTTTCCCACAAGAGGTTGAATGGTTTGCTGTTGGTTTTCGTTTTTTCTTCTTCACTTTCTTGTCTAACCATTTTCCACCTGCGTGCGTCTGCTCACGTTGCGTGTTTTTGTGGTTTTGTTTTTGTCTGGTGTTTTATGTAAAAAAATATTCTTTCTTTCGATTTTTAAGCCTTTTTATGCAGATGTTTAAACCAAAAAACGAAGAAGTTCAGTTGTTTCTTACTTTGTTTGACTCATGTTACACTTTATTTACCATACACACCATCACACCTCTGTACACTGGTTTCGCTGGTTCACTTACGCCCGATCAATTAAATTAATTCGTTAAATAACTTCTCGTTAGGTTACGCGGTTCGATTTGCTAAAATAAAAATATACACCATTTTCTACAAACTTCAGTTCTCCGATCCGCTCTAGACACTGTCTCTGGGTGTCTGGGTTTTGCGTGCTGTCGCAGCAAATTTCACCCTGTTGCAGTTAAAAAACTTTGATTGAAGGACGGAACTTTAATGTTTTTGCCTTCGCCATCATAACATTTTTACTTAATTCCTCTCACTTTCTTTTGCGGTACCCAGGGTTTCTTCCCAATCGGGCTTTTGCAGAGGACGCAGCGATTCCCAAGCTTCATAATGGATTGTTATTGCCTGCTCTTTCTCAACGTTAGTTAGTAGCTGCTGCTGCTGGTACGCTGTGCGCATCTTCACTAATTACGCGTTTATTCAGACGCACTTTCATTGAACCCGCATCATTTCTCTAGCATTTTTTTCCTCCTAACCTAACCTTCGTTTGTCTAGTTTCTAATGTTTTTTGTTACTCCTTCAACACTCCCTTCTTACATACATCATTTACAACACGTTCAGTCAGTAGTTAATCATAAGCGAAGATGCGCCTAACGAGACGATCGTGCACGAACTCGTCCACAGGCTGCACCATTCGCATTCCCATTAATGCCCTCTCCGTCAGCCATTCGCACCCATTATACAACTCGCCCCGCAACCGATGTGTGTCCATAGCTGGAGCATACGCATATTCTCCCGTTAACACCGATTACACCTCTATCGATCACAGACTAAAAGTATTTGTATGTGTACACAAAACCTACTCATTAAAGCGTTCGTAGCGCGTCCGTGAGGTTCTGTGGGCTAGTAGGTGACGCTTAAAAACAAAACCCATGTTCCTATGTCTCTATTTCCCAAATCTAGTGTTCGCTTTCGCTTCATCCGCTCCCAAATAAGAAACACAAAAAGCGCTCGACGATAAAAGAGCGATTTTCGATTTCTGTCCGCAAACTGCACGAACCCCAGAACGAACCGTGACAAATGGTTCACCCTCGCGCGCACTGTGATTTATATTTGCCTAGCTTTATTTATTTTGTGTAAGCACTTTCCTTATCTGGAGCTACACACCTCTGGGCACCTTTTTTGTGTGTGTGTGTGTTCCCGGGTTGTCGCTGCGCTCCGTAACGGCGGCCCGTTTCCGTCGTCCAGTGACGCGCCTATTTGCGTACCGCGCAGATACCGAACGATGTTGCATTTCTTCATGTCTCGTGTTTGTTCGATTTTGTCCACTCATTAGGTCTGTATTAGGAACGGCCTTTGGTACGGGCTTTTTTGTTGCTGCTGCTTTTCCTGTCACTCTGCTTACCGTAAGTTGTCGTTCTGTGTGCGTGGCTACACATCCTCCCGGCTGGAACTGGGCCGTCCCGTGCCCGGACCACCGTAGGGCAGTTTCTTCCGGACGTACTTTCGCTGCTGGAGAAGGTGTTTCACCTTTGTGCCAGTGCCGGCGGTGATACTGCTGCTACTGCTGAATCGATGCTTCGGCTTCTGTTCCAGTAGGTCGTTTACTGGGGAAAATGGGAGCGAGAAATAGAAATCAACAAAATGTCACGAAGTTATTACACGAACAATGCTTTAAAGTTAAAGAATTTTGAGTTAGTTCTGCCGAACGATCTTCATCCCGATATACACCTCATTAATTGTGTGCCTCAATGTTCATCCAATAACAAACCATCTAATGAAGTTTTTCACCTTATTTTCTCTCCTTCCAGGTAAGTTTCACCAATACTCATCGGCAAGATTATGCTGTAAGTCATATTGCATACATTTACTAAAACTGGATGTGTTAGAGTTCCTGTTCTTTGTAGCATCAGCTGACTTCAAAGTAGGTTGTAGATTGTAGCTGTAGTAGATTTTTTGTTTTCCTTCACATTTCCCACCCAAAATTCGAGCCTGCCACTTACCAGATTCGGGCGAAACATCCACCGTCGATGAGCCGGTCTGGTAGATGCCTCCACCTTTGTAGTACAGTGGCGTTGGCCGCACACTAAACCTCGGCGTCAGTACACGCCCATTGCGTTCCTCCAGAACTTGCTGCTGCGGATGGGGATGTTGCTGATGGTGATGATGATGATGATGATGATGGTGCTCCTGGTGATGATTGTGGTGTGGATGTTGATGATGATTGTTCAGCAATGCGGTGTGACGACGTAGATCTTTTCCTTCGTTATTGGAGATATGGCAATCTTGACGTGTTGCCAACCGGACCGACTGCTTTTGCCAGGTTTGTCGTGTAACGCGGGCAACATCGTCGACGTCAGGAACTCCCAGGGAATAGCCTTAGTCACACGGTGCAACGATAGTGTACTAGATTTCCGTGCAAAATCATCCGCACCGAACTCTTGCTCCGTCCACGTGTCAATCTTACGCTGCAGTTCGTTCGGATCAATATCCCAATCGATAGTACGCTCATAAATCGGCCCAACCGTATTGTCCCCGGGACTCGCAAACTGTTCCTCTTCCTGGAGTTCCGGTTCCGGTTGTTCCGTCGTTGTGGTCGTGGTCGTAGTTTGCGGCGTTGTGGACGATGTCGTAAGGAATGTTGTACGGCGATGCTGCTGGTACGTTGTAGATGCCGGCGATAGCGGCGGTCTCACCGTCCGGCTCGTCTCCGATACGAGCAAATCGTTACCGAACAGCTTCGGACCTTTCGGTATGATTTTGGTCGTGCGCAGCAGCTGCGAGATGGTGGTGCGAGACTTTTGTGCGTACGTCGTCGGAGAGATCTTAACACGGGTCACGTTGACGTAGTGCGGTGTGACGGGTTTCGCGTACTTGGACAGTGCTACCGGCGGGGCCGGAGTGCGTGACCCATCGGGCAGCGGTGTTGTGTGCCGTTCCATGCCACCGCGTACGCTGGTCAAGCTGCTCAAGCTTACGACCGGGGGCAACGGTGTCATCTTCGGTATCCGCACCGTAAATGGCTTTGACTCTTTGGAGATCTCTACCGGGCGGACCTTTTTCACCGATTTGACCGGTTTCGGAGGTGTCTTCGTTGGTGGCTTCATGAACGGTTGGGTGGTTTCCTTTTGGAGAATCTCTTTCAGATGTGTGGTGGACTGGAAGTACTTGACCGAATCATTCTCGATGAAACGAGTCTTAGGCTTCGCGGACTGTTGGATGGCATTACCGGATGGGGGAGTTGATGCCGCGTGCCCAGAATGCTTCGAAGTAACGATGCTCGATTCGGCCGGTGCATTGTAGTCTAAGTCTTCCAGATTATCGTGAGCAGGGAGCGGTTTAAACGGTTCCGGTTTCTTGTACGTGTTGTAGGGAATAATGATCTGTATCTGTTTGGGTTTCTTCGTGGACATTAGATTCTGGTACCCACCGAACGTTGCCGTCAGTGATGAAGGAAGGGGATTCACCGTCGTTACCGGTGTTTCATCACTCGTGGCCGCGGTGTCCGTCGTCTGACTGGCTGGTTCTGGTGTAGGTTGTTTCTGGAACTCCATCGGCAGGCTCGATCCGATGTGGAACGGTTCCGAGTAGAGATCGGTGGGCGGTGTTGATTCAGGCTCCAAGGTAGTCGTAGTAGGACGGGACGTAGTTTGAACGACGCGCTGAGCGGCCGCTTCTGTGGTTTCTTCCTCATCGGTCAGCTTGTTGTTCACCGTATTGACCGGAGGATTAGTCTGCAGATTGGCCGAGTAAATAATCTGCACACCGTTGCCAAGATCGGACGGGGCCGGTGTCGGAAACGTACTGTACCGTTCCGGTCTCGGTGAAGATGGAGGGAAAGGTGTGGTCGTTGAGCCGTAGTAGCGTGTCTGCGGCACAACGCTCGAAACCTCGATCGTAGTCCGAATGATCGGTGAGCCATGCTCATCTTCTTCAGAATCGTACTCAGTATCATCGACGTTGCTGCCTTCTTTGTGCGGAATGCTTGCTCCACTGTTTCCATTACTACTGGTAGCTACATTACGCTTCTCGGATGCCTCCGGCTTAGAGTCCTCGCCATTAGAGTATGCCACCGTAGTGTAGATGGACGAAGAAGCAGAAGATGCGAATTGTTCCACATCGAAGATGGAATCGTTCTTCGTGTTAGCCGGTTCGTGCGGATAGCGGATGTAACTGTTGGACATCGATTTGGAGGACGTCGGATAGCCGTGGCCAAGCTCTAGGATGGGCTCTACCGGTCGGTAGGGTCGATAGAACTTGTACGGATCGTTGTGGAAGGATCCAGCCGTGTAGAGCGGTGGAATCGGTGTAGCACTCAAGTTCGGCAGTGGAATCGGAGCGAGAGGTTTCCCTTCGTTCTGGATCGGCAGTAGCTTGGCCGGTGGTGCATACTCCTTGTTCGTGAAATAAGACGCCGACACTTGGCGCAGTGTGATGGGCTGGAGGGTTGATGATGGTCCGGCCGTCACCAACGCGTCGGGTGTTTTCGTAATGAAATGAGCTCCAACCACCGGAACTGGAACCGGTGAGCTTGTGGTGGTAGTTTTCAACTGTTGCAGCTGTTGCTGTAGTTGTTGCTGCTGAAGTTGCAATTGTTGTAGTTGAAGATTCTGCAGCTGATGTTGTTGCTGCTGGAGTTGAAGTTGAATCAGTTGCTGTGCTTGTGGAGCCGCTGTTATAATGGCTGGTTCTAGAGGATTCGCCGGACCGGAAGGAGCACCGGAATACGGGCTTACCGATTGAACCTGACCCTTGTGAGCCGTCTGTATCTTGATCGGTGGTGGACGATTTGGCACACTTGGTGGTGCCTTTGGAGGAGGAAGAGGAGGAGGAGGTACCCCTGCACCACCATTCCCACCGACAGCGGTTGGATATTCGGGTGGTGCCGCTATCGGTACCCAGGGCACATTATTGCACGGATGGTAATTAACATCTCCATTGTGGACCACAGGCGTCCGGCCGGTAGTTGGCTCCGGATCACGAAATACGTTCACCTGCGGAACGATCTGCTGCTGAAGCGTGGAAGGTACGAAAGTGTTTTGTGGCACCCCTGGTGCTACCGCAGCATGATAGCTGGAACCACTTTCCTGTATTACTGGTGCACTGGGCTGGAAGCCTACACTGCCGACTTGCTGCTGTTGTTGTTGGGGACCAGACAGCTGTGTTGCTCTGCTTCCGTTGCGAATTTGAAACGGATAAGGAAACGGTTGCTGGACCGGCTGTTGGAGCTGTGGTTGCTGTGGTTGATACGGTTGTTGATATTGGAGCTGTTGTTGCTGTTGAAATTGTAGCTGTTGCTGAGTCTGCACCGACGGTGTTGGCTGAGCGTTGTTGTACTGTGGTGGCGGTAGATGTCGCTGTGGCGGAAGCTGAGGTATTTGTGGCTGCTGTTGTTGCTGTACTGGTGGTGGCCGCCGTTCATCGCTATCATCTCCCAGGAAGGAAAACCAATTGGAGATACGCTGGAAGAAGGTTGGAGCCGGTGTGGTGGCTGGAGCCGCTGGTCGAAAGCGAGCTGGAGCTCCCGCCGCTGGATAAGGTCTCTGTTGCTGCTGTTGCTGTTGCCCACCGTAGAGTGCATTTCCGGTGTTGATGCCTCCACCAGCGCCACTAAAATCGTTCCCACCCGGCTGTTGCTGGGGTTGATAGTTGGGCTCACAGTACGTTACGGACGCGAGTAAACTGACTGTTGCTATTGCTACGAAGCAAACCGTCGACATGTTCTGCAAGCAAAATAAAAAGGAAGAAGAGACGTGTATAATTAGTAACACTAGTACGATCGTGATCATGGAGGGTCTTGCATTCGACCGCTTGCAATAAAAAAAGACACTGTTTGTTTACATGCCCAAGACGGGAAATTTTCTCTAATGCAGCGTAACAAGCGAAATCAATCAACTCGCGGTGAGAGGTTAGCATTTTGCAGTTTACAATCTAATCAAACACAGACACAGCTTCCCGCATTGGTTCACGTTTGCGGTGTTGTGTGTCTTGAGCGGTACCTTCACGAAGAACAATAGCTACGATTCAAGCATCATAATCACGAGATCGTGGTGGTCACACCCTATAGGGTGTATTATAAAGCTAATTACACACACACACACAAGCCACAGCAGGGATGCAAGTCGGGAGATCGCCGATGGCGTAAAGAGCGAAGTAACAAAAAAACCAAGAAGCCCCACCTAATTGGCTCATCATCAACCTTCCCTGCGGAGGTTAACTTCCGAAGTCGCATGGGGCGAAATAGAAATACTTTCTATTTCAATTATCGAAATTATCCACACCGTCAAATCTCTCTCTCTCTCTGTCGACGGCCACCTCAGCGTTTAGTTTAGCATCGAGCCGTAAATGAGGGACAATTCGCGAAGTCAACCATTGTACGGTGGAAGATAGATTAAAAATGAATTAGTTCCGAATAAAATACAAAAAAAACACAACCTTATCATCAACATCGCTTGCTCTTTAATCGCATTAAACGTCAACAAGCGATTGTGATCGCTTGATTTTTCCAATCAGTATTATTTTAAAGGCGTGGAAAAACGCATCCAACAAAAGAAAACCCGAAAAGTGATGCTTTCGATAATGGCGTGGCTGACTGCCCATCTTCCTGAAAGTGAAATTCCACCAGCATTGCAGCTTCTACCCATCCACCCCCAATTCGCCATTACCAAAAGGCGATCTTTCACCGAACCTCGCTGCGGATGATGAAAGATGACGGTGAAGACGATGCGTCCATTTCCACCCCAAAAAAAAAAAAAATTACGCACCGCCATTTACCCCGTGATGAGGCAACTTCCGGTCGACGATCGAGCAATTGCGATCGCGGTAGCTTTACACCTTTCCCGGGTGACCGATCGCTTCGCTAACAAGCGGAGTCTGTGCACGATCACGGAACAGGTTGTTCGCTTGACGGATGAAAAAAAAAAATACGAAAACAAAGGCGCAATAAGACTTCGGAATTACCCAAAGTCGGAAAACAACAACGCTCCCGAGTTGCGTAAAGGTTCGCTGCATGAGAGAGAGAGATGCGTCTCCAAATGCGTTCCCGCGCGTAATAACTTTCGCCGGTCATTTTTCTCTTTAAATCCGCTGGCTGACCATTGTTTTCCCGCCCGTTTGCTTCCTAGGGGGTGGCACAATCCCGTCGCATTGTAAAAATCGAAAGGCACGACGCTTGTTTTTCGCGCACACGCTGTGTCCAGTGTGTGTTTTGGGGGGATTTTGGTTTCTTCTTTGCTTTCTCCCACCGGTGCTTCGGAGTACCGGATGAGCAGAAGATCACGACATTGACCACCAAACCGGTACCGACTGGGGGAGACAGGAGAGAGAGAGGGGTAATGGGGAGGAAAATATTGCGCGATAGTACAACGCATACCGACGGTGGTGTGTCCATCTGTTACAACTCCGTGCTATCAGCGCCATTCATCGTTTATTTCGTTCCGGTACTTCGGAGGGAAGAGTGAAGGCGAAATTAAAGGAAAGGAGGCGCAAGAAGAGCGTGGTGGAAGGGTGGTACGCGTGCGATTAAAAGTGACGTCGGGATGGGAACGAATTTTTCGGCTAAAGGTCGATGAATAGACAGAGCTTTTTTGTGTTTAGCTTTTGCGCTTTCGGACTTATATCTTGGAGACATCAGAGATCTTAGGTCTAATCCGAGTTTTTCCTCACGAAGTTCGTGGAATTGTTTGTTTGGGATACTTCGGCCGGCTAAGACACTCGCACATTCGGATAAATTATCCGCAAAATTATGCAGTGTAAGCATAATTTCCAAAAAGCCAAAAAAAAAATTAGCTTTCTTCCGGACACGATCCGCTACTCTAAATTAGCGCTAATGAAAATGGCACACTTTGGCGTGTTGGGGCTGATGATGAAAAAGCTCTTTTAATTATGTTTGAACAGGTTCCGTGTGTTTGGAAGTAAGAAAAAATACTAAATTAGCAACACAGTCTCATCTTCCCTGTTTTTGGTGACACTTCGAGAGCTCACGAGGCCACCACCGGCACCAAATAATCAAAAAACAGGAATCAAGACGCACCGAATCGTGCGAGACAAATGCAGATAAATAAAATAAATTCCTTTGCCAAATGGACATCAGATTCACAGTTTTTATTTTTTGCTGCCAAAAGCAAAAACTCGGTAAGGAATTATCGCCCAGCACGCGCTTACCTTCCAACCTGGGGACCCGGGACCAGGACACAACCACGTCAAGTGAAAGTGCCAGTTTATGAAAAATTATTTTCATTTCTCGTTTTGTTTTGTAGCGCGCCTTGGTGTGAGTGTGCGTCCTCGTTTATGCACTTTGGATGAATTAATTCAAACTATGTCCCGAAGTCCTTCGGATTTCGGGGGGACACCAAACCGAGTCGCCCGTTTCGCTCCCAAACTTGCCAGATATTTGGGAAGGAATGTTGGCAAACGCTACGCTATGTTGCTTCCTGAGCTTTTGTGCTTTTCGTTTTGTGCCAATGCGAGAAAACGGAACACAAAAAGTTGATCATCATACCGTACTCTGCCCCAAGTTGTGCCAAATTCCACAACAGAGCTCTCTCGTATTCGCCGGGCTGCCGGTGCTTTACGGTAGTCAAGATCATGAGATGAGCATGTGTAGCAAAACAGTATCCACAGCAAAAGCAAGGGAGACTCGAAAACATCAACATCACGAAATGTGAACCCACATGTCTCGAGGTTTTCGTTGCGGTTTCGACAACACAGCCGTCCAGAAATCGATCGCAAATGAATAAAACATAATCGTGAACACACGGCAATGATGACGACTGTCGACCACCGGCGGTTCTCGTGCTGCTGATTTCACTTTCTGCGGGAAGCCCTAGAAAACTTCGGACGCACGCCCGCCCGCCCGAGGTTAGGGTGGTGGACATTATCGCGAAATAAGGGAGGGAAAGGATGCTGGACTTTGATGGCAAAAATTGGAATTTCAAATCCGAGCCGTTCGTTTCCGGACTTTGAATGGCATTTTTTTGAAAAGCGATTTTTGCAAAGACTCGAAATCCCGCCTCTTGGACGGGCCGTGGCCTGACGCTGGTGTTTTGTCTTATCTCGTGGCTGTCGTTTGTTGATGAGATTTTCGATGAAAATGACAGTTTGTTTTTTGTAGGAAGAAGCAGTCACGCAAACGGTTCGAGTGATTGAAGGCGTTCGGGATTGGGTGATTATGGTGGTAGTGAGAAAAGTAATGTCCGTGGGATGTGTCATGTGAAGGAAACTTCAACATCCACGTGTTTTAATCTGTAGTAATGCATATATTATGTTGAATTTCGCGACTACGTATCTTTGAAGTTGAGAAACATTTGACACAAATAAGAACTGAAGTGAGCAGACCCTTGCCAATCGTTTTGAACACTCCTGGATCATTTGAATCCGAAGTACAGCTCAGAATAGTCAATGGCAAGAATTCATTTTTGTAAGAGTTTTTATCTAAATAAGATCAGGCAAATTGCGGATCCCTAATTCTCAAAATTCTTGCAAAATCTTAACATCCTAACCCTAGTTGTTAAGGTAATCATTACTGCCAATTTAATAAGCAATCCTCTAACAGCTAAACACTAATTCATCTACTTAGGCATCAATTTAGTATCTATTTATTATGCATTATAGAAGGCAAATGTCTTCAAATCGCAAAATTCCCTTTCATCAAGATTTATACGCTTATCCTGATTATAGTTGATTAAATGTCATACAATCAATCAAACTCATTTCGCTCTCTCCCTGGGTGCTGCGAAAGCTTCACCGTGAGCATAATTTCACCTCCCAACATTGTTTCACAGCAAAAAGGCTATCATTTTTGCATAAATCTTGTGCTTTGACACGGCGCAAGCTGGACCATTTTTCTCCCGCACGCTTGTCAGGAACGCTCGGGTGGAACTCGCCGTGGTGCGCTAGTTAGTAATTGATTAACTGATTAGCGCAGACCCGCATTTATCACTCCATCAACACCTCACGCTTGCAACGATGCTTTGCAAACTGGGTGTGCATTAAATGTGTGCGAAACAGTGTGTCCAGTGGTAGTCCCGCCGAACCGACTTTATGACGGACTCGAACGCATATAATCGTTTGACACCGAGCACCATTTATCATCGCGTGTTTGCACGCCGCCTGTGATTGCTGTGGCTGCTTTGGCCGAAGGGTTGGTGGGTGGGTTTTCCTACCCCCATCCCTAGACATCCACCTATCCTCATTCTCCTCACAATTCATCTCGTTTGCGAAAAATAAGGGTACGGTTTTTGCGCGACATCGGCTCGTTCGCTCGGGTTTGGATTGTTTCTAACGATTTTCTCCTCATTTAATGCGCTGGCCAAACCGGGCCGTGTGTTTTTATTTTACCTTGCCCACTGGCCCTGCCCTATCTGGTTGCCAGTTGACTTTCGCTGCAATCGGTGTTTAGTTTGGAAGTAGTATTTTTCGCACGCTCGCTTTTGATGAGAGGGGTGATCGAGAAAAATGGCTCCATGGCAGCCTGGCCTGGGATGGGTTCGCCAATGTCGCGACGCGCTGGTTTTTTTTTACAGGTTGATTAATGGCAGGAACTTTTGCACAAAGATTAACTAATTTTCGAGCTGGCACGGGGAGCAAAATAATTTTTGAGCTGGTACGGCAGTGGGAAAAAGCTACACAATTTTCCTTCCGAAAATCGTATCACAATCGAAATGCAATTTGCGGGTAGATTAATTTAATGACCATTATTCGTTAATTTATGGTACTGAATTGCTAATAGAAAGAGGTTTGGAGACACAACATTCATAGGAAATTAAGACTTTGTGAAAACTTGTTAAGACAAAATAAGATTGTTCAATTTTAATTAGACCTTGTTATCCTATATTAAACCATAGTATGAGTAAGTTGTGCTAAAAGCTTTACAGAAAATACAAATATTTTGAAAATAAATATTGAAGATACTTCTTCAACCTGCCAGAGGGTCTTAAGGCAACTATTTCGAAGTCAATAAATTGGAAATCGAACACAAAACATGCTCTTCAAGATTAAGAACTTAATTAATCTACTGTGTATAAGACTTGCAGATCATCTACTTATTTTCTTAATGCTGAATAAACTTACTAAAGCACTTTTAGTTCAAAGACTTCAACATCTGCTACATATTTAATCGATCAAAAAAGGAAAACATTTCTTCTCGACATCTTCCACAAAGAGCGTACGTCAGCAAGTCAATTATCTCGACCGCTTACCGTCACATTCATCCTGCCGAAAGTCACCTACATTTTGTACACCCCCCCCTGAACCTTAGCCGTAAGAAAAGCCATATAGATATAGTTGTGTCACCGTTCGGATAACACCTTCGACCCGACGCGATGACGATGACGCGTCCGCGGCACTTGGGCCAATAAATGCAAATGATTTGTTTGCGTAATGAATGCAATCGTCGCCGTCGGTCTGCCGGTGGGCGAGGAAAATTGTTTGTCCAACGCTAAACGCTTTGCACGACGACGACGACGACGTGCGACTTAGGGAAAACTGGGCCAAAAGAGGAACGTGTCCGGGAAGACCCTTTAATGCAGCGAAACAGGAAGGAAGAAACGATGACGCGCGCACCCGAAGTTGCTGGGGCTGGGACCACCCTCACGAAAGACGCTCGAGCTTGTAAGCATCTTACTCTGCAACGCGGGCCACAATTTATGCAAAAAAGACCACCCCATTCTGCAGCAAGGGGTGACCGTGGTGTGTGTGTGTGTGTTGGGCAAATTGTTGATTTATGCAATCGATCGATCGTGATCCCGCATAGGGATGAAATGGGCGAACAAAAATGGAAAGGAAAAGTGCACCATTAATGTCCGTCGTTGTGCACCGGTACGGGAGAGTTTTACAACAACCTCAACCCTATTAAAGGGCGATTGGCCACAGAAGAAAAAACCCCGTCCATTTAATGAACCTTTTGACAGCAAGTACAAGAAAGGAAACTCACTAAATATTGCTCGAACCAGTGCCAATAGTAAGCACCATTGTTCTGCTTTTCTCTGCAGCAACATTGCACAACAGAACCTAAAACGAAACAAAGAAAGCTCCAGATTTTCTTACTCTTACATGGTAACGCTCATCGCCTAGCAACGGGGCCACACATTTTCCCCAACCGCATCCAGGAAGTATCAACCAGCACACCGTAATTGTGTTTGTTTCTAGCCACTCATCTGTTGTGTGCTCACCGAAGATGTGCATGCAAAAGCTATGCGATGCGATAATACCATTAGCTCGCGCCATCAGTCGCCGAACCTCAGCATCTTCGCTGCCGTTGGTGATGAATGATTGGGTACCCCGGACACCGAATGGGGTTGAATTGCGTGTACGCAATCTAGTTTGATTCGGGGTCGTACTGGAGCGTGTGTGTGAAATGATTGAGTACGAACTGCGGTTTAATTGATTTCTGCGCACACGGGCACTGAGAAAATCGGTATTATTATTGTGTTTGCCGAGCGGGCGGTTAAGATTAGCCCGCAATTGCGCCGTGCTGAGGCGTGTGTGGGGGTGTGTGTGTGATGTAAGCTCTCGCAGACAGAGGCTCTATTTGTGCGTCTCTTTTTGCATTACTTCTTTCTCATCCTGGGTGCTAAGGGATTACGTGAATGTGCCGATTTTGCATTTGCACTTTGAATATGTACCGGTGGCATCAATCAGGTCCCTGCTGGTTAAATTATTTATGAATTTCATAATCCCCAAAAACCCCCAAATACCTAGATTTGATGGGACTTGGCCCCCACTAAAAAAGGTCACCTACAATTATTATTACGCGGCGAAATTATGCACACAAAGTGCATCGGTAAAGGCTGTGAAACAACAATTGCATATTTGCGAAGCTGTGGTTTTTGGCAGATGAGCTAAATTTTAACGCACCAGAATGGTTTGCTGTTTGGATGATGATTTTGCTCGTATGTAGACAATGCTGTAACTATGAATAATGGAATTTTGGGTGAGCGATAGTTGTGTGTGTGTGTGTGTGTGTGTGTGCCGTTGCATAATAATAATACCAGTAGCTCGGAATGCGAAATTCGAGCCGAATAAAACAAAATGCAATATTATTTGCGTCGTTAGTTCTAGGCAATTTTCCCACATCTCGTTAACATTTTCCGGATTCTGCCGATGCCATTGTTTGCGGGTTTCACCCAACACATCCGTCAGTCAATCAGTGTCACTAATTTTTGTGTGTTTGCATTTCGTTGAATTTATCAACCGCAGCTAGGCAGCAGCTGTTTGGTTCCTGTTTATTTGTCTTGCCTTCCCGCCATAATATTCATAGCCCCGTTTCCGGAAAAGCACACACACACCCGAACCCCTTGCGTTTTACTACACCAATTGATGTGCGTAGGCCGGTAAACCCGATATTTCATTATGTTTTTCCGCGAAACATAAAACCGAAGCAAACAAGCGCGCGCCTTTGAAATGTCTATCCACCAGACATACAGGTGAGCAACTGCCAGCAGAGGAAACGCAATCTCGGTCAATCTGCAGCGATGGTGGTGTTGGGTTGTAAATTTTTCGAACTGATTTCGATAATAAACATCCACAGACACACACACACAGACACAGTGCGGAGATTGTGTCCATTTGTGCGGCCAGCGGAGGTAACGCTTCGGGGCAAAGCCCGGAAGTTCGGGGCACAGAAAACGAACCCGTCAATACGCAAACAGGGCAAACATTTGCCTACAAACATTTTAATTCCTGAGCTTGTTGTCAAAGTTGACACGGTTGGGCCCTTTTTGAGTGAGCGTGTGTGTGTGTGTTTGAACTTCTTGAAATACTTTTCCCGTCTTTCGACTGATGTCTTGCGGTACACAGTACACAGTTTGAAGTCCCGAGAGCTTCCAGAGCTTCCACCAAAACCGGCTCACGTTGGTACAAGAGTGCATGTGCCGTGTGCCGGTGTGTACCAAACTTCCTGGGGAAAGGAATTTCTCCAGTTGCACTTCAGCTGCAGTGTCCCAAAACTGCTTGGACACGTGTTTTGCTTTTTCATGTCTTGTGTCTACAGAGGTTTGGGACCCCTTTGATAGTGAGGAACGAACGAATGGATTGGGATTCTTGGGCTTTTTTGTCCAAGTTGTTGGTCGAAATACGTCCACCCTTAAATGTTGTGAGCGCTTTCTTAAGGAAAAAGTTGTTAAAAGCACAATTAGTGTCTGTTGTCAGTTCTTAAAAGCGTCCCTTGATTTGCTGTAGTTGTTTGTTAATAGAATTATTCGTCTTAAGGAACTTTTTCACGATAAGAAGGAAATCTTGGTACGATATCTTGGTACGAAACAAACAAAAGCTGAAGATGGTTTATCTTCAAAACAAATCTCGAGTATAAAGGACTAAGGGTTCTGCAATCTTTCTTACGATAATCACTTACCATTGCCATGGTGCTGCCAGGATCGGTTTCCTATTCAGCGTCACCTAAATCCAAGGATAATATCCTGCCGGCCAAACACTTGCCCCCTGTCCGCTGGTTCCGTTTTCCACGAGCCTTTTCTCACTGTCAAACAACACATCAAAGCCAACGAGCCCGAGTTACATTAGGTCGCAGGAGGAATCTTCACTCTCGCCCACTGACTCTGTGTACGACTGAGCTGATTACGGCTTCAAGAACGAACGCTGTATATCCTTTCGGGGTTTTTTTTTTCCTTATTTTCCTTCACTCACTACACTTTTATAATCGGGATTTTTCCTTTACCCACACTCACACAAACACACGCACACACACAAAAGGTTACACAAGCATCACTATCGTACGGTAGAGAGAAAATCGTGTCATCCGTCGTTTAGTTTTGCTTGAACGCCGCTCGCAACCCGGTAGCTGTTAGATTAAAATCGTACCGATGCTAAGTTTCACCTTCACAACACCGGCGCTCCTGGGTGTGCAAGGATTTACAGTACAACTAGCCGTTTTCATCAAGCCTGGTCGAGTTAAGGATTGAACATAATTTAAAATGCAAAAAACAAACAAACACAAAGACACTACGTCACTTGCCACTTCTTATTTTGCACTCACTGCTGTACGGAAACACCGAACATTATTACGATTCTGGCGAGCATGAGCTTTCACTGTTTTGTTGGGCACCGTTTTGTACAATCACCTGCATTTGCCATTAACCGTCAGCTTTTGCTTCTTTATTTTGATTTTTGTTTCACGAGCTGTTTCACTGTGTTTTGTTGCTTTTATTGTACAACGACTTTTATTGTGTTGAGCCTTTTGGGCGGTTTTGGGATCGCTTGAACGTCACGACACTCATTGCGCCTTTCCATGCGACGGAAAGGATGCTTGCTTGCTGCATTGCGCGCGTAATGAAACGAAAGTTTTGCTGTAATAAAAATGGGGGGATGTTTTACCATCGGGTTAAATTAAATTGATGTACTTGAGAGACCAATAGAGCTTTTATAAAAAATTTGCGAATATAATGCTGTAGGTTCTGCTGCATTGCGCGCGTAATGAAACGAAAGTTTTGCTGTAATAAAAATGGGGGGATGTTTTACCATCGGGTTAAATTAAATTGATGTACTTGAGAGACCAATAGAGCTTTTATAAAAAATTTGCGAATATAATGCTGTAGGTTCACTTGCATCATGTAGCTAGTTTTAACACAAACTCTGTAATCACTGTGCACTCCTGAACGTAATCCTTCGATCGTAAGCTGCCCAAGATCAAACGCAACTGCAAAATTAGCGGTTGACAGTTGACAAACATCAATCCGTAACTCCGTAAACCACACCACAAAAGCTTTCCTAATCTCCAGTAATAAACTTCCTGCTAATGGATCTAATGTTCCACCTGATCTACGCCCAACAAGATGTGTGCAGCGAAGCGACAAATACCGACTGTTTGTATATCGCCTCGGAACAGCACCAGACGCTTAGAAACCGCGTGTCTTTACCGTTCGGCACCTTCTAACGTATTAACCGTCTTGCAGACGGTGATCGCACGGCACCGGAGAAGCTCAACGCGCGTCGTGATGATGACGATGACGATGATCATCCCAGCCCAGGGTGAGAAGAGTGAGAGAACGGTTAGGGAGAGAAGCAGTCGAAGAAGACGAAAGGAAAACAAGCGCTTTTCGACGTAATGATAAACAGAGCAACGCGGGCTTCACTTTTCGTTTCTTTTGTTCTGCATTTACGGCTGCGAGATTGGGTGAGAGCGATACGCATCACACTTCTCACTCGTCTCATTGCAAACTCACTTCACACTCGTTGGATGCTGCCACTTGATCACAGCTCATCTCACGCGTTAGTGATGGTGATCTTCTCATCTCACGCACGTCTCAAACGTCAAAGTGATGAGTGAACCGTTTTATAGTTGTTTTTATTTTGCTTCACTATTAATTTCGTATCACTCTCTTTCTCTCTCTCTCTCTCTCTCATTCTCGTCTTTTTCTAACGCCGGTCTTTGTTGTGAATGCTTTTTCTTCCGTTTTTTTTAATCTTTCACTCAACATGTCAACAAATAATGCTCAAAGAAAGCCTAACGCGATGAGAAGTCTGTGGTTGGTGTTTTTTAAATTAAAAACATTCTCACAACGCAACTCCCGGCACGAGATTTCCCATCGCTTCGGGAGGTTAGCTAACGATCGCACTCGTGGTAAAAAAAAACACACACACCCGGTGGAAACGCACACACTGTAGCCCACAGTAGTTCCCAGCAGCAAAACCCGCAGCTTTTCCCTTCGAGACAGAGACACGGCTTCCCGGCGATCCCCGGAGAAGGTACCGCTTTAGGTGTACGTTGTTCTTTCTCGTTTTGTTTTACTGCTCCAACAGTTTTCTCCTCACCTTTGACACTGTCGAGGAGAAGAGCATGCGCTTTGTTGAGGGGTACGTACGAACTTGACAGGCGCGTGAAATACTGCCGATCTTTTACACTGCCACAAACTTCCAGAAGATCAACCAGATGACGATAATGATGAGCGGTGATGGGTTTGTGATCGAGTTACACATCATCAGATCGTCTTACTAATTGCTCTTCGTTTTTTTTCTCCCCCCGCTCGTATCACACACTCACACAAGGCACATCACAATTCTGACACCTTCACCGGGATGTCGTGGCGCAACAGCATACCCCAACGACCGCGTTCACTTTCGACTGTTCGCCAAATACTGCCGCACACGAGACAGATTCGCGCAGTTGCTTGGCTGATGCTGCGTTCCTACTCCACACTCTCTACAACTACACCAACGGCACACAGCGTGGTCAAAATAATGTTGCTCACGCTCCTTCGATCCCACCCAACCACCTTTCGGCGAGTTGCTTTCTCTCCCGATCGGCTGCAAATTTGTTCCTTTTTCTGTGGCTCACCTTCCGAAAAAAACACACAAACAGACCTACCGGAGCAACTCTTTCTCCCGCAGATTTGCCAGTTTTTTAGCACTTACTTTCGTAGCTCTTGCTCTTTCTCGCTTTTCTTTCATCCCTTGCCGGCGATCGCGGGTTGACCGCAAACGAAAACGAAAGCTCCAGCCGGCAGCATCTCAGCAGGGGATTGATCGTGCAATTTCCCCTTCGTGAGGTTGCGTTGCGTGGTTTTTTATTCGCATCTCACATCTCACCCCAAGCACGCTCGCGTATCCTATGCGAGAAGAGATGATCGTAGTTTTTTCGCCTCATCTCTCGAAATGATGACTGTCTATCATCAAAAGCGTCCTCTTTTCATCGAGGCGCGTGCTTGTGACGGCCAGTGATCCGCATTTTTTTTTCAACGATGCCCCGCCTGAGCCTCGCTGGAGAATTTGGAGCGAAACACCTAATGACAGGGTCCCGAAATAATAATCACACGTGAGTGAAGCCTCCCGGAGTCTTTGCCTCTTTTTTTGTGGATGTGCAGATCACTTTCTTCGCTACGAGAGGATTGTTTTGTAGAGGCAGAAAAAGAGACCAGAAAAAGAACAAAAGAAATATGAAAGAATTGACATCTCTGAGGGTTCAAAAAGGAGGCCTATTTTTGGGGAAGTATCCTGTCAGAAAATGGGTGAGACTCAGGTGATAGAAAAAGGAGGTCGGACTATGGGCACAGCAGCTGATGTTAAGGTATTCTAGGAATTCTTGAGCAACTTGAAGTGTTCCCGAGTCTTTGAAGATATCCATTTGTGTAATGAATTTCATAACTCATTACAAGATGCGTTAAAACCCATTACTAGCTTTCCATTTCTTTTAATGCACTCGTATTGAACTGTCGGAATTGCGTAATGTCGGACAACAGTTTTCCCAATTTTCAATAATTATCCTCCCCCTAAATCTCTTCCACGATCATCGCCTCCCCTCTCGCAGCATCCAGCTTCACGTGTTCGTTCGTTTGATTCTCTTAAAGTCAACAAAATTCGCTCACGATCATCACACCGATTCGCTCGTGAACTTGGTAGCTCTGGCTGTGGTGCGTCCGGTTTGACGTTGCCAACTTTCCTCCAAGTCTCCAAGAGAGAAAAGTGAAATGAAACGAGACGGCATATGTAATAGCGCTACGTTTAGCATTCATTTTTCTGCGTTTTCGGCGATCGGCATTCGTTGGTAAATATCGTTCACAACCGAAGGAAGCTGTTTACTTCGGTGTACACCGTACACTCTCGGAACCGGTCTTGGAACCGTCGCTGTCAAGCTGGACAAACGAAGTACCCGCCGTATACCGGTGATCCTCAATCGACATAAAGCTCCCCGGTGGGAGATGATCGGTTATGGGTTTCGCCCGCTTTACCTCCACCAAGAAACCGATTATAAATTCGTACGCTAAATCATTGCCATTGCGTTTCTAGGGCACACCGAATCTTTGGGATTTGTCAGCGAAAACAAGGCTGTTTGTTGGGGGATGAACTTTGTGGCTTTCTCTAGTCGCTTGAGCACGCTTCTTATTTGCCAAGATCGCCACCATTCATCAAAGCAAGCAAGCGAGTAGAGAGGGAATTCGGTTACGGCGTTTGGCCAACGGTAAAGATCACACGTGTGCTACGTATGGACCGGAGCACCTGACCGGATGTATTAGCATAATCAAACAAGCTTGTCCAGGCGTGTTCCACTGTAGCGTCGGTATGTTATGAATATTGATTCCAAATTAGTTGTCGCTCCTAATCGCTTTCTCATCGCTTCTCACTCGGATGATCTCACGCGCTCGTAAGTCATCCGACACAGGTCACTTTCCATATCGTTCGACAGGTTTCGAGTCAATTTCGGTTGATTGTTTCTCAAGCGTGTGTTATTGAATTGTTACTGACCTCAATTTCATTTTCGGGAACATACCAGATGGAAAGGTATTTAGTGTCCTAATGAACCTAGCCAAGAGACGCTTCCCAAAAGTTTCTTAGACAGATTTGACACATGCGTGCCAAACAACGCTCGGCAGGGGATATAAACCAAAAGTGGTAAAGAAGAAACAGAAAACCGTCTCCCAAGTAACCTCTAATGCCCAAAAGGTTTCGGTGAGGACCTTTGAGGCTTACCAGCGAGAGTATTCGTAACTCAATTTCATACCATTCCAGGCGACTCAATAACATCACCCCAAACTTGTGCTGCGTGTGAAGTCATCCTTCCGACTCCTTAAGCTTATTGGTATTATCGTTCGTTGAAAGGTTCTGATTGGAATTGAACAGAAGGAAAGAATTTCGTTTTCCAATTTTCAATCCCTCGGCGACAACTTTATGGGTCGTTATCCTTCCACCCAGAGATTGATGCATACGCATTACGGGGGGAGAGTGAACAATTTCTTGGAATGCTTCGAACCAGGTGAAATGGTAAAGGATGAGTTTCAATTAGCTTAGGGATATTGATGTCAGTTCAACTGTTTTGCATCCCCCCACAAACTGCGATGTTCCGAACCTTGTCCTTTTTTATTGAATGAGCTTGCAGAAAGAAACTTTCTGGTGACTAGAGGGAAAATGATATTGGCTTCTTGTTTACATTCAAGAGTTTTCTTTGCGTTGGAAGATTCTTTTAGGAAACTAAAGTATTTATTCTCTCAAGCATAAAATGCCTAGCAAAATGGCCTCCCCATTAACATGACCGAGTTCCAATGAAAGGTTTAGGGTTTCTCCAAATTTCTTCCGGCAATTCTACATAGTAAACACACAAGGCACGCTCTTTCAATTATGGAGCAAGAGCTTCTGTAGACCACTTCCATCAGGTTCTAATTTTCCATAAACTGCATCCCATTTTGGGCTGGAAAATTGTTGCTAAAAGCTTCATTACTTACGGGAAGCAAATTTGTCTAATTACATACATCTACCGTTTGCAAGAAAAACCAAATGAAATGCATTCATTTTACTAAGCATGTTGTTGTTGTTAGGCAATTTCAAGAGAATGGACAGGAAAGAGCTTACGCCGACGACCGAACGTCGTTCTCAGTATGGTCTAAAGCATCTTCCAACAAACACTGAAACCCAGTTTTTGGGAAATTATTCCCTAATTGATGGATGAGTTTGGCTGTTTATAACCACCTTCTGAGGATGGAACGAGGATTCCCTTCTAGACTGAAATCGAAAAATAATTATTCTTCAAGATACCATAAGAATGAACGCTAGAAAAGCTGAGCTCTACCACTGATTCATAATTACACCATCCAACCTCAGCCAAGAAATCAGGAATCCTTTTTTTTCGTTGAAGAAGGCTTGAAGACGTACAAAGCCATTCATTGGAAGCCGGTTTGAAAAATCAGGTGAACCCTTGTCCTTTTTCTCCATTTTAACCCGTTTGATCCCACCGAAACCTTCAAGACTTGATCCTTCTCGAGACATTGTGTGGCGTTATCCGCTTTATCCTATTTATGCCCTTCTCGTGCTCAATTTATCGCCCGGACAATTAAAATCCATCAACTTCAACATCGCATTTTGTTACCGTTGTATCATTCTAAAAAATGTTTTAAAAACAGTTCTACGAAAATGAAGTTCAATCGGATGCATGTGAATGGTTTCGATCACGAACTCGAAATTCCGTACGCTTTTCCTATTCCCGTCGCCCCCACATCGGTCGGTCATATCGAATTCGTTAATTCGTTTCACATGTTACCGAGTAATAATCATAACGATCAGTCGCCATCAGTCGCCGAGACCGTCCCGGGTGCGGGTCTTCTCACCCGGCTCATTCGAGTGTACTTGTGACTTTCCTCACCGGGTTTCGATATTTTCTCGAGCACACAGCAAAGCCGACGGAGCCAGCAATTCCATCAATCTTTCCACCGATTACTGCCCCGGGTGCCTCCCGGTCGGTCCCGGTTCCCAAGTGGCGATGATTGTCGGCGGTTTGTGGGTGCGAGATGCGTCGCATAGCAAAGCCCAACCGAACGCAAGCGGCTTAGAAAAGTCATTAAGAAACCATTCTTGCTCACTACCGCTGGGACACACGTACACACACACACACGCCCTTAAGGGCATGACTCCTTTCTGGCACTTCCTGGACGACTGGTTTGATTCGTTCTGATTTCGATTTGATTTATTCTTCACACGGACTACTCTACACACCACCTATCAAAGGAAATGGGCAGGTAGAAGAATTGGGTCGAATTCTGTCGAAAGCCTCGGGTCGCTCAAGGGACATCATCAGCTGACGTTGGACTGAACGGTGACCGGTTGTTTTGTGTTATTTTCTTCCATCTCTCTAAACCTTCGTGACGCTTTTAAAGGGACCCGAAATGTACTCACTTGTTGGACTTCTTTCGGCATTACCGAACAACAAAAAAACAGAACCAGAATAGGAAGCACATCCCCGACAGGTATGTCCACGGTGTACTGCATTAGCGCAAGGATTTGACCTCATCATCGCTTCAAAAACCATACAAAATTTTGATTGATGCCAGTGTCGGCTTCTACTCCCGATTGCTTCTGCGCTTCTGCTCGTCGGAGCAGGATGTAGAAGTGCCGTCAGGCAGAGGGACACAAAGTTGAAATTATTATCGCGCTGTTCAAATTTTAAAAGGCTACGTCACGGTTAGACTCAGACTTCAATTACGTGGCGTTGATTCTTCGTGAGAATTCCTGCGGTTTCTTTAATTTCTTCGTCCAGTAGAATTCTCGACCGTTTGTGTTTGGAAGAATGGGTGACTTTAACTTCAAAAGCTAGAGCATCAGATTCTTTCGTATCCGGTCACCATCCGTCACGGAAAAATTACTATGCTTGAGAGGTGAAAGATTACTTATTCCAGTGATCAAGAACTCAATCCCACACTCCATCTCACCACACCAACCGGGAAATGAGCACGATGGTTTAATTATAACTTTTTAATAAGTTTATTTTTCCAAAGTTCTTTTATTTCTCGATTTATTCTTCGCTTCGTTTTGGTACTGGCGCTCGAAACCGACTCTTCAGGATTGAGAATCGCGATAGTGAGTATCGATTTCCGAGATGGAACGGAAATTGCTTGGAATCGATATTGTTGGTGGGTTTCCCTAGCATCAGAGTTTGTTACTTTGTTTTGCTGGGAAATTGAGGAAATGTCCTTGCGGGATTGAAATCGGTCAAGTTCTGGGTATTTGATATCATGATACATTTGCAGTCCTGAGGGAGGTGCCAGTATTGCTGAGTGTCTATTAACTGGAAGCTTGCTGTTAAAATAAACAGGATTATAGTTGCCTGTAGCCGTAACTTTATATATCTTGACAGCATAGGTCACAACACAACAAACATTAAAACTGAGGCAAGTACTCTTAGATCTTTGGCGGGAATAAAAACCAACCAGACAACTCGCGTGGATCGGTTTCTTTGCATTAAACAATTTAAACGAGATCATGATCGTTAGCAATGTCACATGGAATCGCCCGAGCTGATGCTCGTGATATGCATCCGATAAAATAAGGTATCGAACTAGTCTGGAATATATTTCCCTCGAGCTGACATGCCAATGCAGCAACGATCGATACACCCTAATGAAGCTGCTTAACCACTAGATCAACGGGGCAAATGATGCGAAAGGAAAACACGAGACACTAGTAAAACAAGGCTCACTAATGGTGCGCAAAAAAGCGCACCTGGAATGCTCCATCTCCGCCATTCATTGGCTCATGTTACATGGTGGTGTTCCGCTGCCGCTACTAACAGGAAGTGGTTTACAGACAAGAGGGAGCTTAGCGTGATCAGATCCAGTTAATACACCCACCCGGAGCTCTTGTGCGAGTGTGTGATCGCAATGTGCCTTCCGCTATCGATTAGTTTATGCTCGATTTGACACCTTCAGAGTGGTTAATGTGGAACTGATATTGAACTTCGATGAAACACTAAAGAGGGCGTTTGTGTGTTAATACTTTAACAGTATTTTTAACATTAATTAAAAATGATTAATAGATGCCATTAAAATCCATTCACAAACGAAGTGAAGAATGCTGAAATTATTCCTACCGAAAGCATAAAATAAAGTCATTTCCACCCACTTTAGTACATTGAGTGTAAATCGCCCGGCTTGAGCCCGGGATTTGCATCGGAATCGCTAATGAGCAAACCACGGGCGAAACGCTGGATGGCGCTCCAATCAGATAAAACGCAAAAAGGAAAATGAAATTTTCCCTCCCAGCTATTATTGCTCGACATGATCAGCTCAGGGCCGATGTGATTGCGATTTCATTCCGGTGCAGTCGAAGATGCATGCAGTGCGTGCTGCAATCGACCCACCGCTATCAACTCGTTCCACGCTTAGATCCGTTTTAACAGTCGAACGAACGAGTTTTGGCACACCTCTTCAGGAAAGTGGATAACTCCCGATGCACACACACACACAACCGGCGCACATTCGGAAACTGGTGCAGTGCACACATGAATCTCTCGCACCTCCCCGTACGATGCAACAGATGCACTGGTTGATGCAGTTCATTGACTGGAGTGTGCAAGATGCGACAGAGCCGTAAAGCGAAAACCATCATCACGATACATACTCCCGCGCGTCAGCTCACATTATCTCGTGTTATATGTGCGCTCTCTTTGATAATATTTGCCCTCGCCTTATCCCCCAGGTGGGCGTGGGTCTGATGCTGGTGATGTTTGCTTTCATTTTCACCCCGGTCGCTCGGATGCATTCTTCTTCGATCGCTTCTCGCGCCCTTTCACCGCGAACGTGCTGGAAAATGATGAGATCTCCGGTTGACGTAGTTATGCTGCTGAACTCCAACAGCAGCAGCAGTAGCAGCAGTAGTGTCAAAGCTTTTTCTGGCTGCGGCCGACCTGCCACGGTGCTACGTCATGCCAGTGTGATTTAGTTGTGAGAATTTTCTAACGATCCGTACAATTTTTCCACTCACAATGCGGACCATTTTCCGATCAGAGCTGGTGGTGGTTTTCCTTCGTACGCGCGGGTTCACGACGCTGCAAAAGATGATTTCTCTGTGGAGGGTTTATGCTCTTTTGCTAACATTTTTCATCATTATTTTAACGATATTGTTGCATTCAGCGGTTGGATTTCACACCGTGGCAAAAAAAAAGCCGTGTGCCGAACATAATACCTCGCCGGCAGGGCATTAATTTGCGGATGATGATCGTCGAGTTTCACTTAGCCTAATTGTCACGTTCATTATTTGCTTTGGTAGTTAATTTTTACCCATAATTGGGATGGGCTTTTCAACTGGTCGGGTTTGCATTTTGCATCGGTTTTTTTATTCATCTTTGAATTCATTTGCATGTTATCTTGTGGTGGATGTTTTTAACCATTTATCCTTATTTATTATCAGTTTATTAATTTTATTTTTTTTCGATTATATGTTTTTCGTTCGATTTTTACCACCATTGTCATTTAATAAATTTTGTTTTTATTTTTCTTCTTTAAAAACAAACTTCCATAAAATAATCTCCTGTATGAAAGTGTCACATTAATGGAATTTATTTTATGAAAACCGTGTAATTTTATATCCCATCCCAAAAAAATCCCTCAACTTATTGAGCAATTAAAGAATGCAGCAACAAAATCTCCCGAACTCATTAGGGTGTGCCAATAAAATGGAACGATCTTCCATTGAACCCCGTGACGAAGGCTGTGGCACATGTAACCGTTCTGGTTGGAATTTACGAGCAAAAATAAGCTCCATTCCAGTGGCCTGACCTCTGTATGGAGCTTGGATGGGATAAATCAAACGAATTTTCTTTGCCCTTCGCCCACAATCACCAATTGGATCCCGATGTCACATTCGAGATAACAGAGAACATTCCCCCATTCGAATGGAGAACGAACGGGTTTATTGGACGTTCTTCGATTCCAACAGCTTGCAACGGATTCATTCAACGGAGAACATTGGGCAGCTTAATTCACCTATAAGTCATAAAAATGTGGGGGCAGTTCAATTCATCGGATCGTCTGCAAGAATTAAGATAGCGAAGCAACGTATTTTACCGTGTTCCAGCACTTCTGGGGACGCGTCCAGAGAACACGGGACAGAAGCGTTCGTTGGATTAAATGTGACGCTTGGTGTCGGTCTCCGGGCCGCGTCTGCTTTTAGCATCTCTCGGGAGTGCAACGAACGGTGTCCAATAAAAAAAAGCTTCGATCCCTTGGTGGAATTTCTTGATCAATTCCGGATTCTTGTAAGTAGCTCGAACATGTCTGAAGATGTTTCGATCACCGGCACCAGCGGCATCTTCACGCAGAACAGGTTCATTCGGCACTTTTCCTTTTATTGGCGGCAGCGAAAGTGGTTGACTGATCGGATGGGCTAATGGCGAGAAATTAGGCGGGATCATTTCTGATACGGTTGATTGCTTAATTTTCTGGAGCATGGTATCTGTCAAATTAATAAAAATAATAAGAGACCACACTGTCCTTTTGCCAATTTTAGCTCTTTGTGGTATTTATTTTAACATATCTCATCTTATCTCAACTCGTATTAATCGCAAGTTGAATGTAGCCTTCCAACCCTAAACAACTAAATAAGACATTAAGTTGCCGATAAATCATACCATAACGAGATCAGTCTTAGTCTTGGGTATTTGAAGCAATGTTTCCAACAACTTAACCAACTTCATAGCAACCACTTTCCTTTTCATAGCTTCAATTTTCATCCTTTCCCCCGTTTAAATGGCCGTTAAATTTAACAAAATCGCCTCCATCACAATTTACACCATTGTTGTGGGTGCCCGAAAACGAGACACTTGGCTACCTCGCATACTCCAGCGGCCAATGGCCACCAACTTCCAACTGGAACCGTTTATGACTTATGACTTATTGCTTTTGCTCTCCGCGACCTCTTTACCACTTGGCCGTTCGCCACTTTCGCCATTCCGGCACGAGAATCATACTGCCGTTGCACCAAAATTTCTCTGCATGAACACTTTAAGCCTTAAGCAAACATTGAAGGTTCAAGACCCAACCGTCGTCTATGACGTACGCGAGAACGTGCATAAATTCATTTCAGGCCACATGCAATAACTCTATTACTCAACGGGAAAGTTGAGCGTTTCAGCTGCACGAGACCCGATTTGGGGGTATTCCGATCTTTCTACCCACCAAAATTCTCCCTCGTGCAACAAGTTCATTGCCTTCGGGTCAGGTGCACGGTATTGCATGTGGCATCCGAAGAATGTACCGTCGTTCGCTGCTGCTGTGTGGCATCAATCGAGTCACCATTGTTGCGCATTATGCCCGAAGGCACGCAACATTTTCTAATATGCTTTGGTACCATCATAATTGCATGCGTACGTCTTGTGTGAGGTCTTCTTGCTACTTGCGGGACTGGCTAGGAAGAAGCAACATTTCTCCAACATCGCGAGAGAGCTTCCAAAGCAAACAATATGCGCGTCATTCCCTGCTCGTCGAGAAAGAAAGTGTCGGCTTATCTTTTTCAACTACGAAATTTCACACATTTCGCCCGGGCATGGAGACCCGTCCCGTCCATTGCACAGGTGCCAAAACTGGTTAAATTCCCTCCAAAACGGCGTCCAGCTTGTTGCGCTGGTTTGGGCCAGAAACAAGACAAACATAAACATGTGATTTGCTGCTGCGCGCTGACCGCGCAGATGTGGGAGAAGATGTTCACAAGATTGTCACAAATTTATGTACAATATATGCAAACTTTCTCCCAAATTTTTTGGCAGGTTTTTTGGCGGTTTGGTGACATTTTTGAAGATTGACGACAGTGCGGTGTGATGTGATTTCTCTCGACCGGGAGTGGTCCAGTTTGCAGGATGGATGCATAATGAGTTCCGAGAGTCGGCTATTCGCGGTTGGCTGGATTTTTGCATATTTTCTTTGTGCAAATCAATGGTTAAATTATCGATATCGATTTATCTGTTAACATTCATAGTTCGCTAGCGATCGGGCAGTTCCTGATGTGGTGTGTCCTACTTTTCTTGGGTTTGAAGGGTGAACTCAACAATGTTATATAGACAGTTTGATCATCATCTTACAGAAAAACGCTCAAAAGGACTCAATTCGCAATGCAAAATGAAGTCATTATCAGGATAAAAGTTTATAATCTCCCCGAAGCGTTTAACTGACAGCCAAAGAAGCACTTGGAATGCTTTATACCTACCCAGTATTACAATCTCTTTGATGCTATTGAAATATGTTTAACGACATAATGGCATTATTTATCTTCATCTGCACGGTTTCAGGGTGTCTTTCATCTTTGTCGACTATCGGGACATTATATACAAAAGCTAATGAAATCTTCAAAGTGTTGTCAATGCTTTTATCAACAAAGGAACAAGCAAGTAATAAGCCGGAAAGTTGATATCTTCATCTCGAATTAATCGTTTTTTTGTGTTGTGCTGCTTTTCATGAACACAAAATCTCTTTACGAAATTAAACATCATTTTTTTGCACAGGAATCGGCAATCCAATTCCACGTTTCTCATCAATAGTTCTGCACGTGCACAAATTTATCTTTTAACCACAAACGAAACAAGTGAACCCGCCAGACCCACTACGCTCTTGTGATTTATCTTAATGATAAATGATTGATTTTGCCCCACAGCGAAGCACGTACTCGTCAGGGGCCATTGTACGAGTGCTCGCTTGATAGAGTGTGTGTGTGAGTGTGGTACCAGCAAACAAGGACACCACATGCTGGGAAAATAATTTACTGCTCGAGCGAGAAATGTGGAACCCACAACCTCCCCCACAGGCTGTCCGTCGCTTCGTCCGTACGCATTTTCCCGGTTGCAGAGAGCAAATTGGTGCTTGTGCACTGTTTGCCATTTTCCAACCTAACAATGTGTCCGATGTCGATGTGCTGCTGCCATTTTTATTTTCGATTTCGATTGTGACCCCTTCTCGGACACCCGGGCTCGGGACACTAATGGGCAATGGAGTTTTTTCCATCGTGCACAGGAAAGTTTCATTACCAGGGTCAGCGCGAAACAGCACGCGGGTGGGTGGAGAAAAACGCTTTTTTCCGTTTTCCGAAACGGATGGCAAAACATGAAATAATTGCATTTGCTAATGGCCAGTGTGTGAGGTGTTTGACGCGTGTTTTGATACACAAAATGCTTGACCAGTCGACTGGGTGTAGAGATATTAATGTGTTTGAAGTAAGCGAATAAATATTTCCACTCTATTAGTGTCAACATTTGATCTCTAGATCTCAAGATCGTACCTAAACGGGTAAAAATTGTTTTGACTATTTCTTTGTAAACTTGAGCAGCTATTACCTAACGTGCTCTCCTACGATTCGGAACTTCAAAACGGAAACAGCAACTTCCAGTAGCGAAAACACAGCTCTCATCAGCGTCTCACAACTCTTTGATCGATTTTGCATTTTCGCGATGATGGGTCATTTCCTGTTAGGCGGTCCACCATCTCCCCACCGGTCCAAATATTCCAAGTGTCTGACCGTGGTGAGTGATTTGATAATCCCGTTTCCCATTTTCTCCCCCAACACACACACACACACATCACACGGCTGCGCATCATCCATCAATCCACACGATTTGAAGCGGTTCTCATCCGGCTCATTAATTGAGCCTATCGAAAGCGAAAGTACCTTACTGGGCGGGTTTTGGGAGGAAAAAATCCAGCGCGGTCGGCGCAGTATCAAGCCATCAAAATTAAGCAACGGAGAGTGAGAGAAGCAAGAAGCTCTTGTCGTTTTTGTTTCATACATTTCGGATGCACATTCACGGTGGGACCAATTATCGGCGATCCACCACGAAAAACGCTCGATCTTCATCTCTGTACCCCTGCTGGTGTCTATTATGTTTGCATCACTCACACCGCGATGCTGGATCCGATTGAAGCTTCCTTCTTTTTGGGGGGGCGAATTGCGTGATGCAAGATGTGTGCACGGTGACGGATATTTTTCCGAACCCCGGGTGCTTGAACTTGACGAACTTCACGAACGCGTTGTTGTGGCAGATTTTTCCTCCGATCTCGCTTTACACGGTAAGGGAAATAACAATAAACTAGGCGGGAAAAAACGCAACGAAAAGAGAAGGTAAATAAAACCGATTCGGCGCTACTTCCGTTATGACATTGGAAGATTTGGTTGGCCGATGGGAATCTATGACCTCCACCCGATGACAACGAATCATTAGCACCTCAACGGGTCGGGGCATCGCTTCCAGCACTCCTTCTTGTTGTGTTTTAAATGTTGCTTTCCTTTGTTGGTTCGGTTCAAGTTAAGAAAATGGAGTTTCTTTTATTATTTCTTTGCTAATAGTTTTGTTTTTCCCCTTTTTTTTTGTTTTGATCGTTTTATCGCAGGTGGAACCTCAAGCAGTTCGGGCCGGTACGGTCATCGGAAGTCGTCGCTGGCACTAACACCCGAGGAGGAACCGCTCGACTCGTGCCCGGTAAGTATGGGTTTAGCAATTAGTGTACCTAACTTCCCGATGTGCTAGTAATGTGGATATGACCTCGGTACTCGATTGATCTGTTGATACGTACGAGAAACCTCTCATTAGATCTACAACTTGAACCTCAGCCCTTCTAATTAAGACATTCCAAGCAAAACGTCATTGCTTGTTCTGCTCTAAATCGTCCTATCGACGTTTGATCGGGCCAATTGTTTCTCTATTTTCGCATCGATTTGTTTTCACATACTTAACAATTCATTCTCGGGTTCCGCCGAGGACTGAGCAGTAGAACCTAGTCTCTGTTTACCGATAACGATCGCAATGGTTTAGAAATTGCGGTACGCCTAATGAGAAGCGCGTGAAAGCATCTCCATCTCACTCGTGCCCACGTCGATACATATCTTTAATGAATCGTGCCCTTGGGGGAAAACAATATTACGCACTGCAATCGTGTCGACAATAAATTACTATCGAGCCTATATTGCGTTCAAGCTTTTACGAACGAGCGAAGTACAAACAGTGAGTGCCTTTTCTCTGGCAACCCTTTTCGGAATGCAGAAATCGATACGCGCGTCACCCTTTAGTTTGCCTTGGAGTACGGTATCCGTCCGGTTTGTGGTTGATTAGGGTGGGTTAGATCCTCCGGTGGTTGGGTGGTTCTTATCACGCCGCCTGTTATCTGATAATGTATGTATGTGTGTGTTCTCCCGGGGGCGACCCTCTGATGCATATTCTCCGTTTTTAATAAGTGTCAAGTGATCTCATGAACGATGTTATATATGAGTCAGTCGGTGTGGCGCGATTGGGGCGATTGGGGTGATAGTCGGCGATAAATAAAACCCCTTCGGGGTGGATGTGGAGCGTGCGCCCTTCGGAATGTTTGCCTGTGTTCATCAATATCTCTTTATAAAGAATCTTAGAATGTGCGAAGAAGTTTTCAATTTTCTCCGACCGACATGTTTGCCGAATTGATATCTAACGCTCAATCGAACGCCGTCAACAACAACACCAAAACAAAAACACCGTCATCACCGGTTTATGACTTGTGAACTACATTCAAACAGACCTGGAATCTCGCTTTACAACTTGCGTGCCTTCCTGAACTGTAAGACAGCACACAGCAGTCAACAACACGCCCATCGCCTATCTTATCGGCAATCGTCGAGTTCCTTCGGCCAACACAATCGACCGCTCGCTTTGACAATCCAATCCAACCCCGAGCTGTGTGTCCCGATAACGGTCAACTATCGCACGACGGACCTCGCCGTCTTCCTCATCATCTGACCGTGAATGAAGTCGTCCAAGTCTCGGGGGCTTTGGGTTTCGTGAATGACGCGTCCTACAACCTACATCCCGTACTTCTATACCCAGCGTTGTGCAGCGTCTCAGAACTGTCCGGCCCCAGGTCTGACGTCCGTGCAGACAGCTCGATGAAAATTGACCACCTGATAATGTTGTGCGTCCACCACCAATCGACAATCGTTGCTTGATTATCAAGTGGCACCAATTAAAGATGAGCTAAGGCAAGGTACGGTGCCTAGCTACGGTATTAGCAGCTGCCCATGGTCAGTCGTTACGTGGAGCTGGTTAAGGAAACTGCTCGAGAAAGTGGGAATCTTTGCGGAACCGCAATAGGTGTGACAAGAAATTGTGTTAAATTCTTCCTGCAAAAGTGACGCCATTACGGGAGAACAGTGTGACACGAACAGTGCTGTAGTTTGTTTGACCTGTTGCAATACCGAACCTAACTCCTAGCCACAGCCAACACCTGCATACTAACCTACCCGTCACGTCAAGCAGCGCATTCTATTCAATTTCAACGTCAAGGAGCGTGTAATTTACTATCGTGCTTCCTTTTTTTTTTTGGTTCTGGTTGCCCACTTCTACAAAAACCACCACGGAGCCGAGAAGGATTTGCTTGCGAAAATGCTCATAAATCAATCCAGGTTACTGCTGCTAGTGGCACCGAACCTTTGTCTGGCTGCCCGGGTGTGAGCTTAAACTAGACCAGCGAGGTGTAATTAAATCTATAGCTGTCCAGTTATTCCACCTGCGGATTTTTCCTCCTGTAATGGACGACTGGGCACTGTAAAAAAAGGATATTAGCAGAGGAAACATACCTGTGGTAGTGGTGTTCTCACTGGTGCGAACTGTGTGCGGTGTAACGAAACGATAAGGAAACGCTCAGGACTTTTTATGGCATATTTATCTAGTTCCCATTTTTTCAATCTTGGTTTGATGCAAACCAGCACCAGCAGGAGTGTGCAAATGCAATTTAAATTAAAAATATTCTTATGCTGGTGCTGTCGGTGATTGGTCCCAGTGTTTTAGTTCGTTACCTAAGATTCCATTACAAAAATGTTCCTTTCTATTTACTCTCTGGACCGCAACTATGATTAGTATTTATTCAATTAATCTTCACCTTAAATATAAAATCAACCCCACTCTTCTTACACGTTCCTTATCCACCCACGGTGACAGGAAACGAGCTTTGCATTTCTTCATTTAGCCGCCATTACAGCCCACTTGACCGGTATGGCATGGGCGGCATGGGTAGTAATTTGTTGTGCAGCAACGTTTTAAGCTGCGCCCATAAACAGAAAGCTCTCCAGTCTCTTTCCTGTGTTGTTTTCAAGCCATCATTTGATTGAAGCTTGCCGGTACGAAAACTAGAAGCGCGCTTTAGATGTTGATGTTGGAAAAGCTCATTCTCTCCTTGAGATTCACCCTGACGGTGACGTGCAAACGTTCTAGAAATGTGTATTGCTCCACATCTCGCCCGCAGATAATCGTTATCTTCAAGTGGTGTTTGTCGCTGTTCGCTAATGGTGCGTTCAAGCTCGTCTTTTTTTGATTCTCGCATCCTACACGAGTGGCTACCGTTTCTAGACAGTTGTTTCTTAATCCGCTAGAAGTGGCAAGTACCTACCAATACGTGACTTCGCCGGCCATTCGGATAAATCTAACTGCGTGTGAAGTGGTGCAATAAGAAATCTAAAAATATACCAATATAATTGCCAATAACTAAAACGACCGGGCACTGATCCCACCAGCACGGTACAATATGGTCTTTACGGTTCACACCCGAAAGACTCGTCAGCTTGTTAGTGCCGACTCTGCCTTCCTTCTCTTTTTGTGCACAACGTGCTGATTCATCTACTCCGACTGCAAAAGAGTGCAAATTCGACCAATTACAACTACCTGATTAGAGGCAATCCATCAACTCCGGTGCGGGACTGTTGGGATACATCGTGAAAGGGACGACTTCATTGTTCCCGAATGAATTTGCATTCTAGTTCGGCCAGAGATAACGAAACCGAATGGCGCCCGCCGTGTGTGTGTCTGTGTGTTTGGGCATGTTAATGAACGGACAAGGTGGGCCCGCCGAGATCACCGTACACAGTTCCCGTACACCTGGGAAATCTAGAAAACATGCCCCGCGCTTTTGTTGTTTGCCCGCATCGTGGAATACGGCTTGCGCAATGCAAACGGACGCCCCAAATGATTCGAATGGTGAGATACTGCATACATAAATCAAAGCGCTTTTAACCCCACACGCGTGTGGCGGATGGAATGCCTCAATATGGAGACGTTGATCGTGATGCAGTGATAACGTGGACAGATACTGACGTTACGGGATGATTGCGATTGGTTCTGCAAACAAACAATTCAAGTGTGGCTGTTTTAGGAGTTTACGCGAACAATTCTGCGTGTCTAGTGTGTCAGGTTTGACGAAAAAAACCTTGACAAGTGAATGTGTTACATTTAGGAATTTCTTCCCACTTTCTTAGAAAATAGATCTGAAGTGCTGATAATTGCATCCGACGTTAATCGATTGCGTAAAGGATTTTCCCCACAAGTGTTACTGTTCTTTGCACACTACCCCCGAGAAAAGAATCCCAATCCCACGTAGAGTTCCCTTTTCTACAATACTCAATCAATCTGCTCGAGTGTTGGCAAATATGGACGGTGCAAAATAATTGGAAATGCTAACGGTATTGCCACCATTACCGTGCTGTGCGTGTACAACCGTTCCTAAAGGGTTATGAAAGACGACGACGAAGCAGAACCCGTCAGCGGATGCTTCAAGATGAAATCCTTTTTTCGCAAGTACCAGAGCAAGAGCATGGAGTCGCTCTGTAAGCCTGCACCGGCGGTGCTCACCGTGAAGCAACTAGAATCGATGCCCCAGGCAGAACGGACCCGTCCAGCGCGCCGGTACAGTCTCATCGGGACACCAGCCTCCCTGGACTGTACCATGCATCCCGGCGACGAGCGAAAGCTTACGAGAAAAGTATCCTCCACAACGCAGCGCAGCCTCATCTTCCCGGAAACGGAAAAGAAAAACGGTGCCCTAGAAACGGTGGCGGACCCTTTGCTGACGGAACGGGCGACGGTCGTGCTGGACAATGGAGATTCGCTTATTACCGGTCCGAAACTAACGACGGAGCTTATCAATTCACCTGAGCCACGACGGTCGCTTCCGTTGGAGCGCAACGAGAGCTTACTGAGCAGTGGTACGGTAGTCATGGCTTCCATTTTTTTTTCGTGTGTGTCCTCTGTCCTTCAAATCTTGCCCTGGTCCAATTTACGTTCGTTTGACTTTATTCTACAACTCTTTTTTTGCGCTTGTCATCCTCCTCATTGTATACGATGATGAATTCACGGACTGTGACAGCAGATAACGGAAGTGAACAGAAGGTGTACTATAGAACCAACTCGACCCCCATCTTTCGGCCCCGATCGTACGGCCGTCGTTCGAACGGGTTGAAGGTGTTCCGGTTTCCTGACATTATGGAAGAATTGCCCTTCGTGGAACCAATGACAGTAAGTAAGGACATTCGTGAGGCAACAGCAAAAAATGTCCCAAATTACTACCGCCCAAGAACAATGCATCCCATCTAGTAGTCGGATGGTTTTGACGGTGCCCGCGACGAACAATTCTGATCCGGACGTGTTGTGTCACAGTAGCCTGTGCTATTCAGCCACATTGGAAACCGCGTGTGCTTTAAAATTTACTCACACCTCGTGCGAAGTTCACCCAGTTCGGTTTTGAAAATCAATTTGCGTGCCCACGCACAGACTAACTATCCTCCGCGCGGTACTGAAACGGCCACTACTGATGGATATTTCAAAGGTTTTAATCCGTCAGCTGAGTGCCCGCGAATGGCGTCGGTTTGCTGCGTTTCGAAGTCTGCCAGCTGACTCCATTGATCCTGCATTCCGGCAGCACATACTGGCCAACTACGATGTACACTTTTACGAGTACGGTGAGCTAGAACCCAGGTATACCTCCCCGAGAGATACGGTAGCGTTCGTGGTGGATGAACCGAAGCCGGGCCCCAGCAGCGAAAGGTCGGATGCGAAGCAACACCAATTAGCCGATCTAGTTGCCGAACACCACGGCCCCAAGGAAGGTTGTGTTATTTTGTGTAGCATTACAGATTTGTGTGTGGCTTGATTTGTTTATTTTAATGGATTACAACGAGATTTCCTGGCCCGGTTTCTGCTCTCGTTTTAGATGAAGAAGAGGAAATGCCAGCAGCAAGATTGTCGGAAGAGGAGGTTCAATTTATAGAGGTATTAAATCCCCGTCCGCATAGTTCTGTGATGCCTGAGGGGAAGATTTGTAACAGTGTGGTTTTATTGGCAAGGTCATATCCGTATTACTAGAACCTAGATTGTGTGAAGTAAATCTGCAAAACAAACAGCGTTGAAGCAAGCAAATCCAGCAAGAGAAGTGTGGAGAAGAATAATAGCGAAAGAGCTCTAATTGTACCCTTTTTTCTTGTTGTTCACCCCATTTCCAGAGATTAGTTTCGGATCTGAAGTTTCCCAACCTGCTACCACCGAATCCTGTGATTAAGGTAATATGCTCCCAGGCTTGCCCTTGTTTTGTTGCCGTGTAACCGCATGTAACGAACGACGCATCTCAACAGCTTCGCAAACAATGTGCTTCATTTTCCCTGATCCCTTACGCTCTCTCTCTCTCTCTCTCGTACGCTATTTCCAGATTTTGATTGCCTTCTGCAAAAATGATCCCGTGTTCGACGCGCTGGTCAATGCCAGCCACCGTCTCAGCCTGGAACCAACGTTCGTCAAGTCTGCCGAAAGCGCCATCGAAGCGTTCCAAAATCCCAGCTCGGGCGGTCATCACATCATCATCGTCGACGCGCGATACCCGCGCACGATGGAAGCGGAGGCGCTCGGCAGGTGAGCCTAAATGTAGATTATACGCATTACACGGCCGTCGTCGTCGTCGAGCACAGCTGCTCGGCCAGTGCTGTCAAACGTGTGTTGAGTGTTGAAATGGTCCGTCTTTCCACGTAAAACGTGCTATTTTGGAGGGTGTAAAATCGTTTGACCGAGCGGCCATTTTGGTTATCCATAATGTATAATTCTTCCAAGCAAAATCTCATCTAGATTATCCGTTATGCTCCGAACGGTATTAACAAAGTTCATTTTCCATCCTATTCACAGGTCAATTCGAAATTCGAAGGGTAGCCAACACACAACAATGGTTGCGGTAGTGAAAAAGAGGTAAGCGTTCACATCTGTGTGCTCTCGTGCTCGCGTATGCTCCACCGGTCACACTGTTCTGCGTCAACGACAGATGCCCTCCTTTTGTTGCTGGTGGGGCTATTGTGCTGTCGATCATTAGTAAGCTTCAACTAAATATAGGATCTCCATTATATTCGTTTTCCAAAACTGATTGAACTCTTGCCAAAATTGTCGCTTTTCAATCGGAGATAAAGAGCCTTCTGGAAAACGCCACAGTGAAACTGTAAATCTACCCACAAAATGTGCACCCGACCACTACGACGCACATTTTTCGAATTAAAAAAACCAGGTGGATTTCCCGATTTAAGGCACCAATTCTCTACCGGCTCTCCCTGTAGGTGTCACTCGAGCTATTCAAATGCTCGTTGAACGTGCTGCGAATAACAGGTGCCCGATGGGTAATAAATGGATTCGTGACTATGTCCCTGCCGGGTGGATCATTCATCCCACCGGTTTCGTATTCATCGCTATCATCCCGCCCTGGGGACCGGTAATGTCCAGCTGGACAATTTTATCGCCCCACTCTCTTTCATTCTCTCGTTTCTTTCAACCGGCCACCGGGAATTGGGAGACAATTTCAATCACGGAAAATTGGATCCGCTTATGGTAGATCAGTTTCGAGTAGGGAAGAAGCAGGCACGAGCGAAAGAGAGGACATTTTATAAAGCTTTGCGTGTACACTAATGCTGCGATTTCGCTCTCTTTTTTCTCGCCCCCGTCAGTGTATTTGAAAAGGATGATACGGCTGTGATTTCTCTGCTGGATGTTGGCTATAATAGGGTAAGTTGACACACCACACTCAACTTTTCAGTAATTCAATTTCGCTTCATCCAGAACCATCCGTGTCGGAGGGAGGGGAGAAGCTTTAAAGTCCTGCCACCTGCTAGCGAATGAAACTAATATCAAACAACAAGGACCACTCAACAATGCACACTATCGGAAGGGCAAATGTCCCAGAACATTCCTGCGTTTGATTGACACCCCGGACCAATTGACGTCAATCCATTTATCCATACCTCACTCAACTTGCCAACGTTAGATTAGTTTCGCTAGATCCTTACACCCAACGCTACATTACACAACGCTGGACGACGCACTACTATGTCACACTTTACTTCTTCAGTCGTGGAAAATTGGTCCATTTCCCGCATGCCGTGCGCACAGTACGTTCCTGTTGCTGTGGCAAAGAATGTGGCAAATTGACGTCCCTGGATGGCGAGCCTGGACTCACAATTATCCAATTGGCGTTTGACATTCAATTTACCATATCCATCCACACTGACACACCATGTCTAACACTCACGTTGGACGGATAAAAAGGGACTATCGTCATTAACTTGCCTCGCTCACTTGCCGAATGGTTCTGGATGTCGCGATCCAACTCCCCGTTGCAGTAAATCCTAACATCATTCGACCGAAGCACCAGCGCAGTTGAACCGCAGTCGATTACTTCAGCTTAATAGTGCCGCTTAATAATGCCGACCACTCTGTTGTTTCTTCCCTCTCTCCTCTCTATTGCAGTGCATTATCGAGTCTCCACATGTATCGATTTGTTCGTCGGAGCTGCGGCAAATCCAGCACTCGCTCGTCCGACCGCAGAATGTGATATCGACTCAACAGGTAGGTTTTAATCCCCATGTTCAGCTTATGTTGCCGTCCGTGTATTGTCCTGCCTGGTCCTGCACCGGGTGGGTCAATTTTGCTTTCTGGCAATGTCATCGTGCCATCATCATCATCATCATCATCATCGTTACCGTTGAACCACAGCGAGGCACGGAGGTCTGGTCTCGGTGTACGGTGCGAGGAGCATGGTGGTTTATCGTTGTTTATGCGCCGCTCATATCGCTACGGATGATCCAACAACGAGAGCAAATGGCTATCGTTCGGGATATTGCTTTTGCACACAACGCGGGACACATTTTTAAATGCTGTTTTTAACGATAGAACGTGCCTTCGCTAATGCCACAGAATTTACGCGTAATGGTGTCTGAAGGCAATAGTCATAAATTAATTCATGCCACTGACGTAGATTAACATCGGTACATGGGCTGTAGTTAAAGCTTTTCCGACAATCCATTTCACTACTATCGACCGTACCGCACCGTGCACGATTAATAGGCCATTTCGCGTGCATTTTTCGCGAAATGCAGTCGACGTGACCCATTTCGATAAATTCGATCATGCGATTGCATCCCATTTCCAGCCGTATTTGCATCAACTTCCATTAACTCAATCAATCGTAGCACACTCGCACAATCCTTCTGGCGGTTTTCCTTCGCCGTGTCGATGCAAAAGCAATCGTTTTATTAATCTTCTGCAATCCTCAACACGCTTGAGAAGCCTTTAGGAAGATAATTGCTTCACCGTTGGGAAAGTCCCTGGAGATTTTGTGCGCAACCGGTGTCCGGTACCAACACGCGCGATGTTTGCTTACGTGCGTGCTGAGGTTGAGGACTTCATTGGCGAGGCTCGGGTTCCTTTCGCTCGACCGGATCGTATCGCATATAGCCCCGGGGTTCAAGTGTGGTGCGATGCGATGCGACTGGAGCAAGATTTATGGTACCGTCATGTTGTCTGTCACTTTGTGTCAGTAGCGTACTGGGGCCGGCTCGGTACACATTGGCGGTGCCTATATCTGTGATTTATCGAGTGCCGGCAGGTGAATAAATTGAATCATGTCATCAGTCACATGGCTTTAAATGAATAGTTTATGCTGCTCTAGTCCGCTGGACAGGATAGATAGCGAGAGGAGACATGGTTGATTCCAAACGCTGAACATAATGCGTGTGAAACGGACGAATGCACCAACTGGAAGCCCTTCGGGAGACGTATAAATGTAATTTAGTGTATAGAAAATACAATTAACTTCTCACTGTTGAGCGTTGGCTCGGGTGATTCTGACGCAGTTAAATCGTCCTTTAAATATTTAATGTCATGTATGTGTCCGGTCATCGTTCTTAGGTGCTTGAGTAAATACTCCAAATACTTGTCCTCGTGAAAAGTGATGACGTACTTCTGCTCGTTTCCTTACACATAATTTCCAACTTTGTAGCAATTAATGCAATTTCTCACCTCACCTGTATGTGGCCGTAACTGTCAGCAGGCAGCTAGCACACATCTTGATAAATGAATTTATTTGCTTTTCCCAGGCACTATACACGGCGCTTCATCGATCGAGAGAAGCGGTCATCATTACCGACGACACGCTCCGGGCACAGTATGCGAACCGGGCTAGCGAACGTGTGCTGAATATGAAGCTGGTAAGTGGTGGTGGACTCTTTCCGCACTCGGCCCAGTCATGAGTTCTTCGTAAACACATTAATCCTTAACCCGGTGCCCCGCTTTACGCTTCGTTTCCACAGGATGAAATCGTTGGCAGATCTCTGAACGACTTGGTAACGGCCGATATTAGTAATATTTTATCTCATACCAGTAGATATAAGGACTACGACGGTTACCTTACCACGCGGAGAAAGTCCCAAGAATCATCACAAATCCATGTTCGTGCCGTACCTGTGTCGTGCATCGGAAGGTAAGTTATCGATTTCCCCGGTGACTGTATCCTATCAAGAGACAAACAAAATTAAAAAAAAAGTTTCTCATATTCAACGGTTTATTTGAAATTGCGCCTTAAGCTATGCAATTTGATGTACATTATAATTTTATTCTCAACGAGCCGTTTCATTTCGTCTGCGTGTTCCTCCTTTGATTGTACCATTTTCTTACCAATTAATTCCTTCCAGGAATCCCACACACTTAGTTTTAATCCTAGAATCATCATCCAGCGCGCTCGTGTCCTCGAACGCCATCGGTGAAGCATTGCAAACGTTGCCCCAGGGTAAGGAGGTACCGCGCGGCTCACTGCACTCGATCCGGCGGGGTAGCTTCGACGTACGGTCCATCGCGTCCGATGGGTTGCGGCGGACCAGTCTGGCGAAGTTGTCCTCGCTGCCGCTGGAAGCACCGATCACCAAAGTACTGAGCCTGCTGGCACAGGTTCAGGAAAACTGCTCGCTCGAAGAAGCCAAGCTGCTGGACCGGGTGATGGAGTTCCTTAAGCGCGAGGGACTGTACAGTCCGCAGATGAAGGAAATCCGCACCGAGGACCCGGTCGCCACTGATCTGATAGGGGCTCTGCTTACGGTGAGTGTCCCGGGGCTTTGAGGGGGGTGCGCCACGAATCACAACACAATCGTTGTCTAATTTATTAATTTCGAATTACCCCGAACAGCAAGGACCAACGAACATCCTGTCGTCTAGGCGCAGCTCGAACGACTCCATCATACGCGGCGGTGGCCGACCATCTACAGGGAGCATCGTTTTCAACAAAACCAAAGAATCTTCAGAACTGTCCGACCTGCTACAGACGGCCCTGGATTGGGACTTTGAAATATTTAAGCTAGAGGAACTTACCGAGAAACGTCCATTAGTGTGTTTAGGCAAGTGTCAGCGCCAACATCTCACTCGAGATGTGTCGCCGGTTTGTTTTGTCTGCACGATTGCTAACCGTTACCATCTGCTTCTAACTCCGTCTCTCTTTCTCTCACTCTCTCTGATTTTCGCCCTCTTTATCCAACCTGCAGGATTAGAACTGTTCCGGCGGTTTGATGTGTACAATACGTTCAACTGTGACGAGATGACGTTCAAGCTGTGGCTCATTGAGATGGAGAAGCACTACCACAGCGAGAATACATATCACAACAGCACTCATGCCGCTGACGTGATGCAGGTGAGCGGAAAATAATTAAAATTAATCCTCTTCCAACTCATCACCCACAGCCAGCGACTCTTCCCGCCGGCATCCTACCCATTCCCAAACTCAGACCCATCGCTTTTTGATGGGGTTTGGTGGGGATGAAGCATTTGTTTTGCCGATCCCTTGTCTTTGTATCCTTTTTTGCATGCAAATCCATTCCGACGATAGCTCCTTGTCTCGGTACTTTTGTTTCTGTTCACGATGGGTTTTGTAATATCCTTTTCTGACGCTCTGCTCCATTCGCCCTCCCTCAAAACAATCGTTGGATGAGGCTTTTTGAACCGACCGGCAACGGAATGTTGTCCGCACAGTGCGCGTAATATTCTCGGTAGATCCGTTTTTTGCTCGTGAACCACACTTAAACGGGTATAATTACACGAAACCCTTGATGAGTGCTCGTCAAAGAAAAGCGGAAAGCTTTTAAAAAGCATCACATATCTTCCTTTTATCTTTGCGATGAAATCCAATACCTCGACTAACAACTTTGAACGAGGGATTCACACAAGTAGACGAATCGGAGAGAAGTGGCAAAGTAATTTTACTTCTAAAACAGTGCTTTTCTAATATCCGTACGTACGATGCGCGTATCCCGTAACATCTTTCAGGCCACGGCAGTTTACCTGCAGCAGCTGAGCAACCGTGAGATAAAAATAATGGACCGAATGGACGAAGCGACCGCCCTCATTGCCGCCGCAACCCATGACATAGACCATCCGGGCCGTTCGTCTGCCTTCTTGTGCAACTCCGACAGCTCACTGGCCCTGCTGTACAACGACATCTGTGTGCTGGAATCGCACCATGCGGCGACCACCTTCCGGTTGACACTAGGTAAGTTTGCCTTTTGGTATAGCCCTCTTGACGTTCAAATGTTAATGTTTCACTTTCTCTCTTGTAGCTGACGATAAGATAAACATCTTCAAGAACTTGGACCGGGACATGTACAAATTGGCACGCTCCATCATTGTCGATATGATTCTGGCAACGGAGATGACGCGACACTTTGAGCATCTGGCCAAGTTCGTCAGCGTGTTCGGCACGGACGTGGAGTCGAAGGAACCGCTTGCACCCGACAACGACGACAATCAGATTCTTGTCCGGCGGATGTTGATCAAGTGTGCGGACGTTAGCAACCCGACCCGTCCGCTCAAGTTCTGCGTCGAGTGGGCCCGCCGAATTGCGGAGGAGTACTTCATGCAGACGGACGAAGAGAAGCGCAAGAATCTGCCGATCGTGATGCCAATGTTTGATCGTACGACGTGCAGCATCTCCAAGAGCCAGATTGGATTCATCGAGTACATTATACACGACATGATGGACGCATGGAATAGTACGTATCAAGGCGTTCTGTATCACGGCAACACTTGCTTATTGTTGTGCTCTTTC